>SJYT01075854.1:48066-59666 GCA_006410635.1 Cephalophus harveyi
TAAAATGAATACTGCACAGAAATTAAAATACAAGACCAGACAACATTATTATCACTCTATAAAATTGATAAAGGACAGAAAATTCTATTGGCAGTACTCAAAAGTATGCATGTTATAAAAGACAGAATTTCAAAAAAAAAAAATGTTTCAGTTATGACAATTTGTTAGATTTGGGGGTTTAAAATTTCCAAATGATTTTCCAGAAATTTTCAACCATAGCCAGTGTGGTTTGGTTTATTTATTTGTTTGTTTTTCCTTCATTCAAATTATATATCAGTGAAGATCTTTCCGAATATCATGCTGTTAATCTAAGGAGTATTTTTATATCATAGAACTGGTCCAGTGGAATCCTCAAAAACTAGCACTTGAAGGAAATTCCAAATTTTCTTTGAAAGTTTTTTTTTTTTTAATCAATATGCAGCCATGTCTTAAAATATTTAAAATCTTTCTTAAAATTTTTAAAGAGATGCGAATACAAACCACCTTACATGCCTCCTGAGAAATCTGTGTGAAGCAACAAGGAGCAACAGTTGGAGCCATACATGGAAAAATGGACTGGTTTAAAATTGGGAAAGGAGTATATCAACGCTGTATATTGTCACCCTGCTTATTTAACTTGTATTCAGAGAACCTTACATGAAATGCTGAACTGTATGAAGCACAAGCTGAATCAAGGCACCTGGGCAAAATATCAACAACCTCAGATTTTCAGATGACACCACTCTAATGGCAGAAAACAAAGAATCAAATAATTATTGAAGAAGGTGAAAGAGAAGGGTGAAAACAGTGGCTTAAAACTCAATACTCAAAAAACTAAGATCATGGCATCTCTCTTGCTCTTTCTCCCTCTCTTTAGTCACTAAGTCATGTCTTACTCTTGAGACTCAATGGACTATAGCCTGTCAGGCTCCTCTCTCCATTGGATTCACCAGGCAAGAATACTGGTCCCATCATTTCATGACAAACAGATGGGAAAAAAGTGGAAACAGTGACAGATTTTATTTTCTTGGCCTCCCCAAATCACTGCAGATGGTGACTGAAATGATGAAACTAAAAGACACTTGCTCCTTGGAAAGAAAGCTGTGACAAACCTAGACAGTGTTTAATACAATATATTTAAATATATTATTTTTAATATTAAAAATCAGGGACATCACTATGCCAACAAAGGTCCATCTGGTCAGAGCTATGATTTTTCCAGTAGTCATGTACAGATATGAGATTTGGGCCATAAAGAAGGCTGAGCAGCAAAGAATTGATGCTTCAAATTGTGGTGCTGTAGACGACTGTTGAGCATCCTTTGGACAACAAAGAGATCAAACTAGCCAATCCTAAAGGAAATTAGTCCTGAATATTCATTGGAAGGACTGATGCTGAAGCTGAAGCTCCAGTGCTTTCACCACTTGACATGAAGAGCCACCTTATTGGAAAAGACCCTGATGCTAGGAAAGATTGAGGGCAAGAGGAAATGAGGATGTGACAGAGGATGAGTGGTTGGATGACATAAGTGATTCAATGGACAGGACTGTGAGCAAACTCAGGGAGATAGTGAAGGACAGGTAAACCTGGATTGCAGCAGTTCCTGGGGTCACAAAAAGTCAGACACGACTTAGCAACTGAACAAAACAACAATCACACCTTAAAACTTGTTTTGTGTTTTCACTTTGTTGTTTATTTATTTTGCTATGAATTATTTCCAATATAGAGCCAAAAATAGAAACTAATAGATCACTGTCCCAAATATATGTAATAATTAATGTTTACATATAATGCCACTTTTTATTCAGATATTTTAAAAACTCAGATATTGGATCCCACTCCATGTTCTGGAGCCCTACCTGTTATTTTGGCATTTCCTCTTGAGGCAAACCTCAATTTTCTGGTGCCAGTAATCTCTCAGAAGTGATAGGAGTTGAGTAGGGCAATGTGCAAATAGATCAATTGGAGGGCATGGCCACCTACTCCAGTTTTCTTGCCTGGAGAATCCGTATGGACAGAGGAGCCTGGTGGGCTACAGTCCATATGGTTACAAAGGTTTGGACACTACTGAAGTGACTTAGAATGCACACTCACACACTTGATTTATGCTTGTTTCTTTCTTCTGATCATAAGTATTCATACTAATGTTTTATTGTTAGAGAAATGTTTGTGAATTTTTCTATTTCTTTTTGTAATTTTTTTTTTCTTTAAACACTGAGGCTATATTATTAATCACATCAAGTAATGAACTGGTATTTTTCCTTTTATCATGGATAGTTTCTATCCCTTCTCTGATGTATAAAGTCTAAAATTTCAATTTGTCTGATATTCATAGCTCTTCAGCAGGATTTTTTGTTTTGTTTTATTTTTAGCTAATTGATGCTTATTATGACTATTTTTATCCTTTTTTAAGTTGAAGTCTTCCCTGGTGGCTCAGATCATAAAGCTTCTGCCTGCAGTGCAGGAGACCTGGGTTCAATACCTAGATCCAGAAGATATCCTGGAGAAGAGAACGGCTACCCACCCCTGTATTCTTCCCTGGAGAATTACATGGACGAAGGAGACTGGTGGGCTAGAGTCCACAGTCCATCTCCAGGTTGCAAAGACTTGGAGATGACTGAGTGACTAACACTTTCATTTTTTTCATAGTTGATTTACCATATTATATGTTTCAGATGTACAACATAGTGATTTTGCTCCGTTTATAGTTATATGATATATATTGGCTATATTCTTTGAGCTGTACAATATATCCTTGTAGCTCATTTATTTTATATATAGTAGTCTCTAGTGTGTCCATCTCTACCCTTATCTTGCCCCTCTCCCTTCCTTCTGCCCACTGGCAACCACTAAGTTGTTTTCTATGTCTGTGAGTATGGTGGTTGCTTTTTGTTGTTCTTGTTGTTGTTATACTCACTAAGTTGTTTTAATTTTTATATTTCCAAATATAAGTGATATTGTAAAGTATATATCTTTCTCTGTCTGACATTTCACTAAACATGATACCTTTTTTTCTTGATGCCATGAAGTTCCTCTAATCATTGATTTTCTTATTTTGTTGTAAATATTGATACTTTGGAATACTTTCTAAAAGTTTTGTGCTTTAATTTTTTTTAATTATTAACAGTCTTCTATTAATTTTGTTATACAGATGTTGCATTACCAGATTACTTGCTATTTCTCAGTTTTTTTTCTAATTTCCTAATTTTTAATTTCAGTGTTTGTCTTTGTTGGGATTTAGTTATATTTTTTCCTTTTGCATTTTCAATGCTTTCTTGACTGATCTCTCGGTCATATCCTCTTAGGATATGTTCTCACAATATCATATAACCTTAAATTACAGAACGGTTTTCAACTGTAATTTATCCTTGTATATGTGGTTCATTCATGGTTATATTGTCCTCAAGATTGTCAGATTCATGAGGGCCAGGTCCACGTCTGGTTGTGCTCATTAATTTTTTTTTTTTTTTTTTTAGCAACTTGCTGCTACTGCTGCTGCTAAGTCGCTTCACTCGTGTCTGACTCTGTGTGACCCCATAGACGTCAGCCCACCAGGCTGCCCCATCCCTGGAATTCTCCAGGCAAGAACACTGTAGTGGGTTGCCATTTCCTTCTCCAATGCATGAAAGTGAAAAGTGAAAGTGAAGTTGCTCAGTTGTGTCCGACTCTTCGCGACCCCATGGACTGTAGCTACCAGGCTCCTCCACCCATGGGATTTTCCAGGCAAGAGTACTGGAGGGGGGTGCCATTGCCTTTTCTGTTTTAGCAACTTAAAACAAAACAAATTTATTATTTCACAATTCTGCAGGTCAGAATTTGGATTGGCTCAGCTGGTTTTTCTGGTTGTGAGCAGAATTCCCTGTTTCATGTTTGTGGGACTGAGGTCCTGTTTCCTTGATGGCTGTCAGCTAAAGTCTGCTGTTAGCTCTGTAAGGCTTCTTACTTGTCCTTGCTTGGGGGACCTTACATCTCAGAGCCAGTAACAGGGTGTGGTACTATTTTCACATTTGGAATCCCTCGGATTTCCTTTCTGCTCACTAAAGTTAGCATTTATCCCCAAATCTAAAACATAGATTATTTTCAGTAAAAATCTATTGAGTTAATAAACTATCACTATGTCATTAAATTTTAGTTATTTAAGTAGTGCAAGCTTTACTCGCTTCCCTTCCACTTTCCAACATGATTTGCACTAATTCTTAATAATTTAAAATCTGATTATGTGAAATCCATGCCTCATCCCTCCCACAGCGAAGCAGAAGCACTCCAAGGACACAATCTTTTGGCTTTTTCTTACATTTTCTTCATTGACCATATGGCGGCATAAAGAAGGTTTTTCCCTGAATACTTGTTAACTATAAGGATGAATGAATACATTGATGGTTGAATGAATGTTCTCACTATAATCATAGAGTGCATAGTGTTTTGTAAGATTGTCATGTTTCTTTCCCAAATGAAAAGATATCAAATGCTACTGACTATACTGTTTGAATACAAGCCTCACAATTTATTAGTTATCTATACCAGGAAGTTGATTACCCTCTACTTGCCTTACTTTTCCCATTAAAAAATAATGGCACATGGAGTTTGTGAGGATTAATTGATCTAATGCTTTATAGTGCTAAGCCTAATGCTGGCACATATTAAGTATCAGTGCCTATTACCTGCCAATAATTACACCCATTTTGTTTCTTTCCTGTGTTATTTTTAGTAAGGAAGTCACTCATACTACAGAGAGACCCCAGACTGAACAGTTTCTCCCCTGTGGACATGAACTCCATAAAACAAGGATGAGAGAGGAGACGGGCCCTCCCCAGATTAGAGATAAAAGACCACATATTCCTCATTCTCCAAGTTAAGGAGACCTCCCTGACTATCTATGCACATAAATGCTCCAAGGAGGTCAAAAGATAGGGGGCATTATTTCACATAAATGATGCAACTACTCATAGGCCTATTCACTAGAATCCATCTAGACTAAGAGAGGGGCACACAGACATGTGGAAGGATCCTGAGATATACCCTAAATGATATATTTTATTATGAGTATTGGCATATCAAATCAAAATGATTAGTCAAGGGAAACCAAGATCAAAATGACTGACCAAAGAAAATCCAGAAGAAATGGCCCATAAAAGTAATTCAGACCACCGTGAGGGTGTGAATCTCCTGAGTCTGAACATGTGTCTATTCACGTGTACTGTACTTTTTTTCCTCCCAATAAACATTTTGTTTCACTACTTTAAATCTCTGTGGGAATTATTTTCTGCAAAATCAAAGAACCAGGACCTTGTCACTGACCACTGGTAAAGTGGCTAGGATTTGGTGCTCTCACCATTGGAACTTGGCCTCAATCTCTGGTCGGGGAACCAAAGCCTCACTTCAAGCCGCTGCAGGCTGAGGCCACCTGAAATCAATGGCATATCACCTCATTATAGTTTTAGTTTTAAGGGGTAAGGATATGTGTTCAATGAAATGCAAAGTTATCTGAGAGGGGATAACCAGGATTTGCTGTATAATCACTGAATTAGATACATATTGCGCTCTCAAATTATTCAACACATGTTTGTTCATCTGTTATTTCCAGGGACTGTGCTAGCTGCTGAGTTTATAGTCTATGCTCATAAGGATTTTCAGTCTAGTGGTAGCAATAGAAATATTAGTAGGTAATGGAAATAGAGTGTATCATCCAAAGATGGGCCTGAGCAGTAAGATGGTATGGAGGACGGAGGTCACACCAAGTTCTGTGGAGGCAGAAATAAAAGCATTGTTCGAGAAGACTTCACATAAGCTTTTTCTATTGTCAGGATCAACTTGAATAAGATGAGAACAATACAAGCACTGACTGGAAGAAACTAAAGGAAAGTTGAAAAAGTGGTGAAGGAAAGATGACAAGCTGTGAGTTCAGTTCAGTTCAGTTGCTTAGTTGTGTCCGACCCTTTGCAACCCCATGGACTGCAGCATGCAGGCTTCCCTGTCCATCACCAACTCCTGGAGCTTGCTAAAACCCATCTCTACTGAGTCAGTAAAGCCATTCAACCATCTCATCCTCTGGCGTCCCCTTCTCCTGCCTTCAATCTTTCTCAGCATAAGGGCATTTTCCAATTCTTTGCACCAGGTGGTCAAAGTATTGGAGCTTCAGCATCAATCCTTTCAAAGAATATTCAGGACTGATTTCCTTTAGAATGGACTTGTTGGATCTCCATGCAGTCCAAGAGACTCTCAAGAGTCTTCTCCAGTACCACAGTTCAAAAGCATCACATTGACTTTAAATGGAGACTAACTACAACTGAAAAAGTAATCAATTGGGAATGTGAAGGCAGGAATTCAAATCACTCTGCCAATTCCTAGCTATGTTCACAGGGTTTACTGTTCCTTTAGTGGAGGGTCTGGTTCTTCAGCTGAAAGGACAGGAGGGAGTCTCTGCCTCTTAGTGTTATTTTGAAGGATCAAATAAATTACCTACAGGAAAGTACTCCACACATAAGAATTGCTCAAAAACTGATTTCCAATCATCTTGTCTGTTTCACAGTCCTGCTTATGCCTAATTCTGCCCAAGACTTCAAAGTCCGTTAGGAAGAACATCGCTAAAAATTCTGGATTTTAGAAGAGGCTGTTTCAAGTATAAAAGAAAAAAATATCAGACCTTCTTCAAAATACAAACATGATTTTTTTAATGTGTGCCATCCACCATACTCTTAGGGCAAATAGTAAACTAGAAAATATGAAAATTATGACTGAGGCATATGGTTAGCTTTCTAATACCAAGCACATTCTGGTAAATTCCCAGAGGGCTGCATCCCAAAGACACACTCATTTCTGTCGCTCCTAAGTCCTCTAGAGATCTGCTTTAAGAGCTGGTTCCTAACTCCCATATTCTGCTAGAAATTCAGCTGTGCTTCTCAGCTTAGTGAAGTATCAGTGAACTTCTTCATCAGAGCTTCAGAAAATAAATGTATATCCAAACAAGAAGTAAGTATTTGTGTATCTACTTTCTTTTTATTTCTTAGTCAAGAAAAGACTATAGTAAAAACTCAGGCCCACAGATTTTTACCATGTTTGCTCAAAATATGCACATGCAAACCTTTCTGTTTTCAGTAGCAGAATTTGAACCTCAATTGATTTCCTAGATGAAAAATCTATTGAAATTTCTATTGAGGTCCCTGGAAATATTTTATAGCCCTGGCACAGATGCAGAAGAACCAGGAAGGCAAACAGTCAGCACACCACTCACAAATACGAGTACATTTTCAGTTGTGGAACACAGCAGAGCCTAATACAAGAGCTCTTATTCTTTGCAGCCTGGTGAAATCTTGGCCCTTTATATATTTTTCTGTAGATTTTTTGTTGCTGTTTTTAAGATTTTGTGATTGCACATTAATCTTGGCTGAGAATCTATAATTCCAACAGGTTTTCATAGTTTTCTATGGAATTCGGGGGGAAAAAAAAGAAGAAGCTTAAGGGCCATCTTACAAAGAATTCTGCTAAATGTTTCTCTTACATTTACCTCTGCTTTTCTTTTCCCTCCTGAAACAGAATCTCTTCTCTTGCACTTGTAATTGACTGGCCCACAAAATTCATCTAGAACACTAGTCCATTGAGCTGGGTGACCCTCTATGATAATCACCCAAGAGCTGAATCCTATCTTTCAGCTTCTCTTTCCGTCTACTTTTTGCAGACATGAAGATGCTCTCATTCTCTCTCCATGTACTCACATTGTCAGCTCTGCTGGTCTCTGTTGCAGGAATGACTGACTTCATGGACATGCAGCTTGTGCAGTTGGCAGGGTTCTATTTTCAGAAGCCCTTCAAATCAGGTGCAATCTTCTGCTCTGTCTTAATAATTTTTGAAAAGTGATTCTGTAAATTTTATTTAGCACTGTATTGTCTACATTTTACCATGCCCTAGTTCCAGGTTTAAAAATTTGTAGCTTTCTACTGTCCTTGAGCTACTCCATTCCTGATTCTTCCTCCATCAGACAGAAGTTCTCCTTGGTTGTGAACTAGTAAAACCACAAACAACTCTTTCAGGAGATGCTCATCTGTCACTCTGGTCTGACTTGGGTGGCCAGGTCAGCTGTGATATGACTTCTTTATTGTCTGTAGACATTTTTGCATCTCACCACTTAGTTCTTCTCCTCCTTTTCAGTTGGAATATGTCTGGATCCACTGGGATTGTGAATCAACACCATTTCAGATCCCACAGACAATCTTTATAT
Organism: Cephalophus harveyi; assembly: GCA_006410635.1. NCBI lineage: Eukaryota > Metazoa > Chordata > Mammalia > Artiodactyla > Bovidae > Cephalophus > Cephalophus harveyi. The sequence continues at coordinate 56,261 of SJYT01075854.1, forward strand.
GTAACATGTCGTCAACGAGCCCTTCTGCAAATGAGCTTCTCAAGTCCAGTTTCATACTGTGTCTTTATAAATGTGAAATTCCTACATGCTGATCTTTTTCTATTATTTTCTCTTCTAGTAACTACTGCCTATTCTCTCTGGGGTTTCTTGGGTGCTGAACAATAGGAAAGATTTCTTAAACCACCTTGCTCCTGGCATACAAATAGTTAACCTGCTTTCAGCTGATTTATTGGCTAGACATTTCTTGCAGAGAAGCTGCAAATAACCACCAATGCAACTCCTTTTCTCCAGTGAACATTGTGATATATTTGTTTGTGCTAAGTCGCTTCAGTTGTATCTGACTCTATGCAACACTATGGACTGTAGCCCACTAAGTTCCTCCGTCCATGGGATTCTCCAGGCTATCATACTGAAGTGGGTTGCCATGCCCTCCTCTAGGGGATCTTCTCAACCCAGGGATGGAGCCTGCCTCTCTTACATCTCCTGCATTGGCAGACGGGTGCTTTACCACTAGCGCCAGTAACTTGTTAAGAGTCTCATAGGTACAGATGAATCAATCTCTCAATAAAGTGAAAAATTTGTGCTTCAGGGGACATCTCAGTTATACTTTTCTGATATGCTCTGTGTGAATTCTATACATACACATATGCCTGCAAGTTTCAGAACTTGCTTTGCTTCTGGTCCTTAACTTTCCTGCTGTAGAATATCCTTCTTCAAATAGCTTTATGGCTTTTTCTCTTTCTGTATCAGTTTGTTGCTAAACACACCACATTTGTATGATTATTTACATCACCTTTATATGAATTCATTGTTTTTTTTTTTTCTTGAAAGCAATTTTTGCTTTAAAAATTATTTATTTTAATTGGAAGATAATCACTTTATAATATTGTGATAGTTTTAGCAATACATTGACATGAATCAGCCATACATGTGTCCCCCCCAATCCTGAACCCCCTCCACCTCCCTTCCCAACCTATCCCTCTGGGTTATCCCACAGCACTGGCTTTGGGTGTCCTTCTTCATGCATTGAACTTGCACTGGTCATCTATTTTCATATGGTAATGTATATGCTTCAGTGCTATTGCTAATATTCCAGTTTAATTTTGAACACCCTTTCCTCTGACTCCATTTTCTGCCTTTCCCTCTATGTCAGTGTCATCTGAAACATGATTGGCTTATTTCATTATTGTTTCTGTGTTCACTAGAAGGTGGATGCCAGAATGGCAGGGGTTTTGAGCTTGGTTCATTTTGGCATTAGTAGTGCCTAAACACACAATGTGTTGTGTATTAATAAATATATTTTGGAGGAGTTTAATGTCCACAATGACTTGAGAAGAAAGCAGAACCGATATTATTCCCATTTACAAACAGGGAATCAAGTACCTCATGGGTAAGAATCATTATCTATTATCAAGAACTATTACTAGTGCATTCAACAAATGGCTATTAAGTACTTCAAATACTAAGGTAGGGAGCTTTAAGTTGAAAAAGACATATTTACAGTATTTCTAAAACATGACTAAAGTAAGCTTTTCTGACTCATTTAGAAATAAGACAAAGATTTGAAGAAGTTTTAAAAATATGATATATGAGAGAAAGGGGAAGGTATAAAAACATTTGGAGTGTAAGGAATAGGAGACTCAGCACTAGTTTAGAAGTGAAGACAAGCTAATAAATCTATAGATATTATATTAATAATATGTCTACACAGATGGAGTTGTGTATAGCAACTTAAATATGAACTATGTGAAACATTGTTTTTCTTTATGAACCATTCTATCATTGCTGTAGACATCCTCAAAACACTGTGTGAGAGTTCATTTGATCTGGCAATTCTTTATTCATTTATTTGTCATATGTCTATGAACAAGAATCTGCCTGCAATGTAGGAGATTATCAGCAATGCAGGAGACCCAGGTTCAATCCCTGGTTTGGGAAGATCCCCTGGAGGAGGGAATGGCAACCCACTTCAGTATTCTTGCCTGGGAAATCCCATGGACAGAGGAACTACATAGTTTCCAGTCAATGGGGCTGTGAAATTCATACACAACTTAGTGACTAAACCACCACCATCACCTTTATGGAATCATTGTGATTGTGCCTTTTTAAACTGTGATTCTGGGAACATCTATGTTAGAATCACCACAGTAGTTGTTAGAGGTGAGGTTCCAGTATCCCACGTTAGACTTTCTGATACAGACTTTCTGTAGATTACTTTTATTAATAAGCTTCTCAAGCAATTGCTCTGATACAAGTTCAAAGCTCTTAATTATCTTATGGAGGTATGACATTGTGAAAAGTTTTGTGGAGTTTCAGAGGTGACAGATTGCAAGGAGTATCATATTTCATGCTCACATTATTTTTTCTTTTCTTTTTAAAATGTAAATTTTACAAAGTTACATATTTAGTATATAAATATGCAATTAGAAATAACAGTACAGTAATGAAGTATAATTTACTCTACCCCTGGAGTGCTAAGGAATAAATTAGAGTACATAGAGTGTCTAGGAAGTATAAAACAGGAGGGGATTAATTCACTCTCAGGTATAATGAGAGAAGAGTGAGAAATACTTCACAAGGGAATAGCCTTGAAGTTGGCTTTATAAGCTAAGTAGAGTTGCAAAAGAAAAAATAGTGCAGGAGATAGGAAATATGCAGCTCACTTGTGACTGTGAACATAGCTATGGTTAGAAGCATAGTTATCTAAAGACACAGTCATAGATACAAGAATAGGTAAGAGATGGAAATAAAATAATCATTCAGTAGTAAAGAAGCTGAAACAATGGCTTAATAGAAGTAAAGCAGCAGTGTATGACACTATTCATTTGTTGTTGTTGTTGTTGTTGTTGTTGTTTAATTTTATTTTTACTTTATTTTACTTTACAATACCGTATTGGTTTTGCCATACATTGACATGAATCCACCATGGGTGTATATTAGCTCCCAATCCCAAATCCCCCTCCCACCTCCCACCCCACATCATCTCTCTGGCTCATCCCTGTGCACCAGCTCCAAGCATCCTGTATCCTGTATCGAACATAGGCTTGTGCTTCGTTCTTACATGTTAGTTTACATGTTTCAATGCCATTCTCCCAAATCATCCCACCCTCTTCCTCTCCCCTAAAGTCCAAAAGTCCTTTCTATACATTTGTGTCTCTTTTACTGTCTCACATACAGGGTCATCACTGCCATCTTTCTATATTCCATATATATGTGTCAGTATACTGTATTGGTGTTTTTCTTTCTGGCTTACTTCACTCTGTATAATAGGTTCCAATTTCATCCATCTCATTAGAACTGATTCAAATGAATTCTTTTTAATGGCTGAGTAATACTCCATTGTGTATATGTACCACAGCTTTCTTATCCATTCATCGGCTGATGGACATCTAGGTTGTTTCCATGT
>SJYT01075854.1:60037-76506 GCA_006410635.1 Cephalophus harveyi
TCATTCTATGAGGCCACCATCACCCTAATACCAAAACCTGACAAAGATGTCACCAAAAAAGAAAACTACAGGCCAATATCACTGATGAACATAGATGCAAAAATCCTTAACAAAATTCTAGCAATCAGAATCCAACAACACATTAAAAAGATCATACACCATGACCAAGTGGGCTTTATCCCAGGGATGCAAGGATTCTTCAATATCCGCAAATCAATCAATGTAATTCACCACATTAACAAATTGAAAAATAAAAGCCATATGATTATCTCAATAGATGCAGAGAAGGCCTTTGACAAAATTCAACATCCATTTATGATAAAAACTCTCCAGAAAGTAGGAATAGAAGGAACATACCTCAACATAATAAAAGCTATATATGACAAACCCACAGCAAACATTATCCTCAATGGTGAAAAACTGAAAGCATTTCCCCTAAAGTCAGGAACAAGACAAGGGTGCCCACTTTCACCGCTACTATTCAACATAGTTCTGGAAGTTTTGGCCACAGCAATCAGGGCAGAAAAAGAAATAAAAGGAATCCAAATTGGAAAAGAAGAAGTAAAACTCTCACTATTCATTTTGAATAACATCTGGAGGTATATAAAAATCATTTTAATTGTAATAAAATGGGTACCTCATATTTCCTTTGACTGCATTTGTTTCAAGTGCAGAAAATTCCCTCACCAATGACAGTGCACTAAGAGAATTCATTCTCCTGGGGCTCATGGATCACCCAGAGCTCCAGCCTCTCCTCTTTGTGCTGTTTCTGGTCATTTTCCTTGTCACCCTCCTAAGCAACCTGGGCATGATGGTGTTAATCAGGCTGGACCCTCGCCTTCACACACCCATGTCCTTCTTCCTCACTCATTTATCCTTTGTAGACTTGTGCTATACCTCTACTGCAGCCCCACTGATGCTGATTAATCTGGTGTCACAGAAGAAGACCATCAGCTTTGCTGGCTGCTTTACACAGTGTTACCTTCTCATAGCACTTCTTCTCACTGAGTTTTACATGCTGGCAGCAATGGCCTATGACCACTACATGGCCATATGCAACCCTCTGCACTACAGTGTGAAGATGTCCAGGTGTGTCTGCATAAGCTTAGCCATATTCCCTTATGTCTGTGGCTTCTCAGATGGACTCTTGCAGGCCATCCTGACCTTCCACTTGACCCTCTGTAGATCCAACATCATCAACCATTTCTACTGTGCTGATCTGCCACTCATTATGCTTGCTTGCTTTCAAACTCATGTCAAAGAGCTTGCTTTGCTCATTTTGGCAAGCTTCAACCTCTCCAACTTCCTCGTCATTATCCTGGTGTCTTATACCTTCATTCTTGCTGCCATCCTCAGGATCACATCAGCAGAAGGAAGGAGCAAGGCATTCTCCACTTGTGGTTCCCACGTGATGATTGAAACCCTATATTATGGGACAATCTTCTGCACATATTTAAGATCACCAACAGGTAAGAATGCTGAGGGATCCAAGATAATAGCTGTTTTCGACACCTTTGTAAGTCCAGTACTTAATCCATTGATCTACAGCCTGCGGAACGCCAAAACAAGCATTGAAGACAGTCCTCAGAAGAAATATGGTCACTCAGATGGCAACACCTCCAATTTCCAATAAACGGCAAGTCTTAACGTTTGACTCAAAGGCCTTTGCATTATCATGATGAATTTTCAAGTTCTTTATGGCTACGACTTTATGGAAGAATATTTCACAAAAAAAAAAATACTCAGGTCTGAAACAATGAACTTCAGTTATTCGTCTAGGCTCTTGCCCTTCAATATATTGTCCATGAACCAGAAGAAACAGCATAACTTTGGAGGTCTCAGTTCCTTGGGGGCAAGGTTCATGTGTAGTTTTGCTCACTGTTTGAAGTTAACATTTATCACAAAACCTGTGAAAAAGATGATTCTCAATAAATATTTCTTGAACTATTATTATAGCCTTTTCTCATTATGGAGAATTAAGCGCAACCTCTACACACTATCACTTTCCAGAATGGTCTTCAAGAATTCTTAATAATCTAAAATCCTACTGTGTGACTTTAAATATGCATATCTCACCTTTCCCACTGTGAAAAGGAAATGGTTTAAGGACACAAATCATCATTTAAGCTTCCATTATATTCTCTACATTCACACAAAGTGCAAACAGAAGTTTTTCCTTGAAAATTTATTAACTCTATGGATTAATGAATAAATGAATGAATGCCTCTACCCAGAATGTAGCACTGCATGAGCTTGCCACATTTCTTTCCTAAACAACATGATATCAAAGACTATTTATTAATCTGTTTAAATGTAATCTCACAATTTATTAATAGCAATATGACAAAGTTAATTATCCTCCACTGTCCTCAGTTTCCCTTTTGTAAAATGAATATAATAATACTAAGGACCCAATGAGTTTGTGAGAACTGACTGAACTAACCCATGTAAAGTGGTCAGGCCAATGCCTAGCACATATTAAGGATTTAATGCCTATTACCCACAATCAACTATTTCCATTCATTTCTTTTTTTTTTCCTGAAGTTTTTAAAGAAGAGAGTGACTCATGCCATATCATCTCCCTACAGAATTTCAAGTTTGAGGAATGAGGTTGTGCATTCAATAAGTGCAAATGTACCTGGGAAGCAATATACAAAAAGACAAGAACTGCAGCATATTTGCTGAATTATACACTGCACACACTCCTTAAATTATTCATCAATATTTGTCAACTATTTTTTTTTTTGCCACATCATGAGATACATTGCATGTGGGATCTTGATTCTCCCCATCAATTTTGTTGATTATGTATTAATCTCCAGGGCACATGCTAAAGTGTGGAGATCACAGTTAAGCATTAGATAAGAGCTTGCAGTCTAGTGGTAGCAATAGAAGTATTAGTAGGTGATGAAAACTGAATGTGTCGGCCAAGGATAGGGCAGAGTGGTTAGACAGAGTGGAAGATGGAGGTCAAACTGAGTTCTGTGGAGGCAAGAAAGCATCCTTTGAGAATACTTCCATGTAAGCATTTCCTACTGTCAAGATTAACATGAACTAGAGGAGAACAATGAAAGCACTGACTGGAAAGAAACTGAAACAAGAATTTTTAAAAGGTGAGAGAAGGAAAGAAGACAAACTGTGACTTCAGGTTGAGGAAGGGCAGCTTCCCTTCCCACTACTGAAAAAAGTTTTGAATCAGTGAATATAGTAAAGTTGCAGGATATAAAATCAACACACAGAAATCCCTTGCATTCCTATAATTAATAATGAGAAAATAGAGACATTAAGGAAACAATTTCATTCACCACTGCAATGAAAAGAATAAAATGCTTAGGAATATATCTACCAAAAGAAATTAAAGACCTATACATAGAAAACTATAAAACACTGGTGAAAGAAATCAGAGAGGACACTAATAGATGGAGAAATATACCATGTTCATGGATTGGAAGAATCAATATAGTGAAAATGAGTATACTACCCAAAGCAATCTACAGATTCAATGCAATCCTTATCAAGCTACCAAGGGTATTTTTCACAGAACTAGAACAAATAATCTCACAATTTGTATGGAAATATAAAAAACCTCAAATAGCCAAAGCAATCTTGAGAAAGAAGAATGGAACTGGAGGAATCAACTTACCTGACTTCAGGCTCTATTACAAAGCCACAGTCATCAAGACAGTATGGTACTGGCACAAAGACAGAAATATAGATCAATGGAACAAAATAGAAAGCCCAGAGATAAATCCACACACCTATGGACACCTTATCTTCGACAAAGGAGGCAAGAATATACAATGGAGTAAAGACCTGTCTCTTATACACATCTGGAAGGAAATAATCACCCAAGTCCAAGAAACCCAGAGAGTTCCAAACAGGATAAACCCAAGGTGAAAGAGAAATGCAAATCAAAACTACAATGAGGTACCATTTCATGCCAGTCATAATGGCTGTGATCCAAAAGTCTGCAAGCAATAAATGCTGGAGAGGGTGTGGAGAAAAGGGAACCCTCTTACACTGTTGGTGGGAATGCAAACTAGTACAGCCACTATGGAGAACTGTGTGGAGATTCCTTAAAAAACTGTAAATAGAACTGCCTTATGACCCAGCCATACCACTGCTGGGCATACACACTGAGGAAACCAGAATTGAAAGAGACACGTGTACCCTAATGTTCATCGCAGCACTGTTTATAATAGCCAGGACATGGAAGCAACCTAGATGTCCACCAGCAGATGAATGGGTAAGAAAGCTGTGGTACATATACACAATGGAGTATTACTCAGCCATTAAAATGAATACATTTGAATCAGTTCTAATGAGGTGGATGAAACTGGAGCCTATTATACAGAGTGAAGTAAGCCAGAAAGAAAAACACCAAGACAGTATACTAACGCATATATATGGAATTTGGAAAGATGGTAACAATAACCCTGTATGCAAGACAGCAAAAGAGACACAAATGTATACAACAGTCTTTTGGACTCTGTGGGAGAGGGAGAGGGCGGGATGATTTGGGAGAATGACATTGAAACATGTATAATATCATATATGAAAGCAATCGCCAGTCCAAGCTCGATGCATGATACTGGTTGCTTGGGGCTGGTGCACTGGGATAACCCAGAAGGATGGTACGGGGAGGGAGGAAGATGGGAGGTTTGGGATGGGGAACACGTGTATACCTGCGGTGGATTCATGTTGATGTATGGCAAAACCAAAACAATATTGTAAAGTAATTAAACTCCAATTAAAATAAATAAATTTATGTTTACAAAAAAAAAGTATCATTGACATTGATTTCTTATTTAAACACTTTCTTCTCAGCAATCACCCTCTTTTTTTCAATTTTCTAATTTTAATGAAGCTTTCAATGGTTAAGTCAAAGATCTCTCTTGGCAAATGTCACATTGCACTTGAAAATATGTGGGCTATTTTCAAATATCTTCTGATATCAATTTTTAACATAATTATACAGTGATAAGAAAACAGACTCTGTACCTTCTTTTGTGTCCCTGGATATGCTCCAGTGTCTCTTAACTTATAGTTTGTGGGAATTTGAATAGAATTTGTATCTTATTGTCGTGTGAAAATTGTATAAATCTTAATTATGTTGAATTGGTTCATGGTGTTTTGTCTACTATATCCTTCTATGTTCCTATATATTCATTGTACTAATTTTTGAGAGTTTGATATTAAAATTCCAACTCAAAATCTTATTTTTACTACTTGAAAATAATTATAAATTATAGTGAAACTATATATCACTTCATTCTGTATTTCCCATGTCTCCTGTTTATGTGTTATCATACTTTCATAATTTAAAAAATAAAAAAAGAAAGAGAAAAAGAATAACTAGTCAATAGGTTACAGGGAGGCAGAAATTCAAAACATACCCTGCCACTGCCTAGCCATATGGCATCGGGTTTACTGTTCCTTTGGTGAAGGGTCTGATTCTTTAGCTGAAATGACAGGAGGGCATCCCTACCTCCAAGTGTCATTTTGAGGAATCAATTAAACTGCCGATGGAAAAGTGCTTCACACATAAAAAGTGTTCAATAAAGTGATTGCCAAACACCTCATCTATTTCATTGTCCTGCTTATGCCTAACCTTGCCCAAAACATGGATGTTCATTAGGAAGGACATTGCTAAGAGCTCTGGATTTTAGGATAAGAGGAAGTTTCAGTATAAAAGAAAAAGAAGCATAAAATAAGACCATCTTCAAAATGTGAACATGAAATCATTGCTTGCCTTCCACATAACTCTCAGGGCAAATAACAAATTAGAAAATATGAAAAAAAAATGTGTCTGAAACATGATTAGCTCTTTGATCCCACAATGTTACAGTGAATTCCCAAAGGGCTGATTCCCAATGACACACTCATTTCTGCTGCTAAGTACTTCTGAGATTTGCTTTAAGAACAGGCTCCTACCTCCCAAATCCTGCTAGAAATACATCAATGGTATTCAGCTTAGCGAGGCATCAGTGAATTTTCCTAAGCAGACGTTGAGAAAATAGGTTCATATCCAAACTGGAAGTAAGTCTTTGCATGTCTTATTTTTAAGTCAAGAGGAGATTGTCATAAAGTCTCAAGCAGGTCCACCAAATTTTACACTGTTTGCTCAAAATATACATATGCAAATCTTTATGTTTCAGTTGCTGTTGTTCAGTCATTCAATCATGTCCAACTTTTTGCCACTCCATGGATTGAAGTGCACTAGGCTTCATTGTCCTTCACTATCTCCTGGAGTTTGCTCACACTCAAGTTCATTGAGTCTGTGATGCTATCCAACCATCTCTTCATTGCCCCCTTCTCCTCCTGTCTTCAATCTAGAGCCCTAGCCCACTGAACTGAGTTCCTCTCTAGGGTGCTCTCACCAGGGCTGAACTCTTGCTTTCTGGATTCTGTCTCCTTCCTTTCTTTTTTCCTTCCATTTCTTTTTACAGAAGAGAGGATGCTCTCCTGCTCCATATACCCCATTGTCAGCTCTGCTGGCCTGAGTGCTGTAGGAATGGATGATTTCAGGTACACACAATGAATGCAGTTGATAGGGCTCTGTTTTCAGAAACTTTACAGATTAAATATTATGTTATTCCTCACAGTCTTGAAATCCTTAATTATTTTTGAACAAGGACGTTGTATATTTTCTCTGTTACTGCATTGTGTCTATTGTATAGATTGCCCTAGTTACCCAGGTTTAACTATTTGTAGCTTTCTACTGTCCTTGAGTTGCTCCTTTGCTGTTTCTCCTTTCATCAGAGAGAGATTCTCCATGGCTGTGACGTCATAAACCCACAAATGCCCTGTTCAGAAGATGCTCACCTGTCATTCTAGGCCAGGTCAGCTGTGATTTTCTTTCTTACTCTCCACAGGCGTATTGTTATCTCTCCACCTATCAGTACTCCTGCTGCCCTCCAGTCAGGATATGCCTGGATTCATACAGGTCACTGAGACTGTGAATCAAGACCATTTCAGATCCCTGAAGCAATCATTATGTGACATGTAATAAACAAGTCCTTCTGCAATAATGGACTGGTCTTCAGTCTAATTTCTTTCCATGTCTTATAAACCTGAAATTTCTACATCTTGATCTTTTTCTTTCTAGCATTTTCTCTTCTGGTAGCAACTACCTATTCTCTCTCTGGGATTCTTGGGTGCTGAAGAATATGAAAATCTCCTAAGCCACCTTGTTGCTGGCACACAAACAGATATACTGATTTCAGTTTATTTATCGCTAGACACTTCTTACAGGAAAACTGAAATAAACCACTAATTCACCTATTTTCTCCAGTGGATGTTGTGATATCTTGATAAAATATCATAAGCAAAGATAAATCAGTCTCTCAATGAAGTGAAATATTTGTGTTTTAGTGGATTTATCAGCTCTGACTTTCTGAATTCCTCTGTATCAATTCTGTACATGCAAACATAGGCCTCAGTTCAGTTCAATTCAGTTGCTCAGTTGTGTCCAACTGTTTGTGACTCCATGGATGGAGCAGCCAGTCTTGACTACTGGAAATACCATAGCTTTTACTAGATGGACCTTTGTTGGCAAAGGAATGGCTCTGATTTTTAATATGCTGCCTCGGTTGGTCATAACTTTCTTTCCAAGGAGCAAGCATCTTTTAATTTCATGGTTGCAATCACCATCTGCAATGATTTTGCAGCCCCCCAAAAATAGTCTGTCACTGTTTCCATTCTTTCCCCATGTATTTGCCATGAAGTGATGGGGTTGCATGCTGTGATCTTAGTTTTCTGAATGTTGAATTTAAAGGCAAGTTTTTCACTCTCTTCTTTCACTTTCATCAGGAGGCTCTTTAGTTCTTTTTCACTTTCTGCCATAAGGATGGTGTCATCTGCATATCTGAGGCTATTGTTACTTCTCCAGGCAATCTCAATTCCAGCTTGTGCTTCATCCAGCCTGGCATTTCTCATGATATACTCTGCATATAAGTTAAATAAGCAGGGTGACAAAATACAGCCTTGACATACTCCTTTTCCTATTTGAAACCAGTGTGTTGTTCCATGTCCAGTTCACACAGGCCTACAGGTTTCCAAATGTATCACATATGGTATCTTTGCCTCTGGTCCTTATCCTTCCCAGAATATTCTTCTTTGAATTGCCTGATTGATTTTTCTCTTTCTTTTTCACCTTGTTATTTAAAAAGTCACCTTTATATGAGTTCATTGTTAATGTTGCTGTTTAAAATTTAAAGAACCTTTCCTTCATTTTCTTTCCTTTCCTCCATACCAGAGTCATTTGAAACACTATTTATTTATTGTAGTATTATCTTTCTGTGTCCACTAGAATGTGAATGCCAGAAGGGCAGGGATTTTGAACCTTTGGTTCATTTTTCCATCTACGGTGCCTAAATACATAATGTATTAAGTATCAATAAATATTTATTGGGCTACTTTGTGATGTCCATAAAGATTTTAGAGTGAAACAAAACAGATTATTCCCATTTAAAATAAGGAAATGAAGTGACTTCTTGGTAAAAATCATTATCTATTATCAGTAACAGTTACTATTAGCATATTCCATATATAGATATTAAGTAGTTAATATATATTGGAAGGGAGGTATAGGTACAAAAGTGCTTTTTAAAAAACTGTATTCCTAAATCATAACTACAGTAAGTTTCAGTGATTCATTCGGAGATGAGACAAGAATTGGGAAAGTTTAAAAAAAAAAGGAAGTATGAGAGAAATAAAAACATAAAAGCATCTGGAGAGCATAAGAGGGTACTCAGCACTTATTTAGAAGTGAAGATTATCTAATAAGCTATGAATTGTGACATGTCTAGATAGATGGAGTCATGTTTAATAACTTAAATAATTTTATGCCAAGCTTGTCTCTTTTCTTTATGAAAACACTCTGTCATTGCTGTAAACGATCCTCAAAATATTATGTGAGAATTCATTTCATCTAACAATTCTTTGTTCATTGATTTGTAATGTGTTTATAGGACTCTGGCGACTTTGCCTTTGTGTTTTGGTTTGTAATTATATTTTTAAAGTGTGATTCTGGGAACATCTGTGTTAGGATCATCAGGATAAATGTTAAGTGTGAGAACCCACTGTCCCACGTGATTTTCTGACACAAGCTTTCTGTAGATTATCTTAATTAACAAGCTTCTTGGAGCAGTTGTTTTGTCTATTTGTAACTTTATAAGTTTATAAGCCCCTTATAAGTTTATAAACCCCTGTTTTCCCTATGAAAGATATAACATTGTGAATCATTCTGTGCGGATTCAGAGATGAATAAAACATTACAAGTAGTTTGGTATATCATGCTCATGCTATTTTTTCTTTTCTTTTTTAAAGTAGTATATAAATATGCCCTTAGAAATCACAGGACAGTAATCAAGAATAATTTACTCTGTCCTTGAAGAACTAATATATAAGCAGCAAGTGGATCCATTTTAGTGATGCAATGTGCTAAAGAACAAATGAGAGTATATAGGGTGTATGAGAAGTATAAAGGGATTAATTCATTTTTATGTATGATGGGAGAGGAGTGAAAGTACTTGAAGCTGGGGCTATAAAGATATGTAGAATGTAGAAGCATACAAAGTGCAGGGAGATATGGAATATGCAGTTCACTTATACATATGGACATAACTATAAGTATAGTTATCTTTAGGTACAAATGTAGGTACAAGGTAGGTAAGAGATGGAAATAGAATAATAGTTCTGTATTAAAGAAGCTTAGTAGAAGTAAAACATCAGCTTACAATGGTATTCATTTTGAATGATCTGGAAGTGTACATAAAAAACATTTCAACAGTCAGTAATAGAATGTGTACCTTCATATCTCTGATTCCATCTGTTTCAAGCAGAGAAAATGCCCCTCACCATTGACAGTGCACTAAGAGAATTCATTCTCCTGGGGCTCATGGATTACCCAGAGCTCTAGCCTCTCCTCTTTGTGCTGTTTCTGGTCATTTTCCTTGTCACCCTCCTAAGCAACCTGGGCATGATGGTGTTAATCAGACTGGACCCTCGCCTTCACACACCCATGTCCTTCTTCCTCACTCATTTATCCTTTGTAGACTTGTGCTATACCTCTACTGCAGCCCCACTGATGCTGATTAATCTGGTGTCACAGAAGAAGACCATCAGCTTTGCTGGCTGCTTTGCACAGTGTTACCTTCTCATAGCACTTCCCCTCACTGAGTTTTACATGCTGACAGCAATGGCCTATGACCGCTACGTGGCCATATACAACCCTCTGCACTACAGTGTGAAGATGTCCAGGTGTGTCTGCATAAGCTTGGCCACATTCCCTTATGTCTGTGGCTTCTCAGATGGACTCTTGCAGGCCATCCTGACCTTCCACTTGACCCTCTGTAGATCCAACATCATCAACCATTTCTACTGTGCTGACCCACTAACTCATTAAGTTTCTTGCTCTGATACTTATCTCAAAGAGCACACCATGTTGATATCAGCAGGCTTCAACTTCTCCAGCTCCTTCATCATCATCGTGATTTCTTATGCCTTAATTCTCACTGCAATCCTCAGGATCAAATCAGCAGAAGGAAGGTGCAAGGCATTCTCCACCTGTGGTTCCCACATGATGGCTGTAACCCTATTTTATGGGACACTCTTCTGCATGTTTGTAAGACCACCAACAGAGAAGACAGTGGAAGAATCTAAGATAATAGCTGTTTTCTACACCTTTGTAAGTCCAGTGCTTAGATGTAAAACAAACATTGAAGAGAGTCTTTCTGGAGCTGCGTTAGGCATTACTGACAAAATGGAGGCATGGCCCCAACTCCCTCTCTTTGTCCCGCAAGCACGGACCTGGGATGAAGGAGTTAGCCCTTGTGATTCTGACTTGTTTTTTCCTCTCCTCATCTGAGTTGACTGAAAAGAATATTAAGGTGCCTATTGTTCTTGAGAGGAGCATGAGAAGGCACATAGCCTTCTGCAGCTGTGCTCAAAAAATAATTCATAAAGTTAATCATTGATATTTGTTCAAGGACTTTTACAAAAGAGTGTTCCAGGGTGAGTACATAGGCCTCAGCTTGAGGCCATGGGTGGGATTTCTATCTGAAGCCTATTTGTGATGAAAGTTTTTATGGCAAAGGAGTTTGCTGAATTTAGGGCTTAGGAATAATTAAAATAGTTAGAAGCTAAAGATTTAAGGAATGTTGTAATGTTAACATATTCTACTATAGCTTATAGAGATTAGGAACTATAGAGATATTAATAGCTAGAAGCCCTTTTCAAGAAATAGTGAGCTTAGGATACTAGGGGCAAATAGGACTTAGAACAATAAGAAATAAACTGAGGAATGTAGTACGCAGCCCAGACATTAGCATGAGTTACTATGTATTCACAAGGACACATGAGAAGAAGTAGATAAGAGAATCACTGAGGCAGGAACTCCTTTTGAGGGGCAACAATGATTTATGGAGACAAAAATCTGGGTCAGGGGGAACTTAAAATGTCAAACCTCTGACCTAATGCTTTTGTAAAAGTATAAAACAGAATCTTAAGCTTGAAATAAATCAGCAGTCCAATAAAACTGAGAGTCTGCCTCGTTTTCTTGCTGACACTGTCCATCTTTTCAGGTTGATTCCCTGGCTGCCAGAGCTGGACTCCGGCAAGAGTCCTCCAAAGAAATATGGTCACTAAGATGGCAATGCCTCAATTTTCAATAAACTATAACTCTCAATCTTTGGCTCAAGTATCTTTACATTTATAAGATCAGTTTTTGTATTCTTTGTGTCTGTGTTTCAATTGTTCTTGGGACTGAGAATAAATAAGCTGTACTTAGTCTAGACTGCTGCTGCCCTTTAATATGTTTTCCTGGGTTGGCAGTAGTAACATTTCCTTGGATGTTGTTAGAAATGAAGCCTAGAATTCTGCACCTCAACTACACTATTTCAAAACTGCTTTTAGAATCAAATTTTAGGTTCTTTTAAATCATTACATTTTGAGGAGCCCCTCTCTAAGTGAAAATTCCTACTAGGTATTCCCTGGAGCACTGGTATACTCTTACTGCTGACAACAGTAAACAGGATACACATGCTTTGAGCTCAGTTCTTTGAATTTATTCTCTTTTTATTACCATCTATTTTGAGGGGCTAAGAATCTTTATGAAGACCAACCTTCTGTACTCTTCCCCTAACTTACTAAGTAAAACTGTGAACTATGGGTCATGATAATGTTTTTCTGGTTCTTATGAATGCATTTGTTTGATGATCAGTTTGGAATGAGAAGAAAGAATATAACCATCCTTCTTTTCCCAGACAGCTGTTTGTGGATCTGGTTTGAGGCCTCTGATCTGTAGAGACCTACTTTCTCCCTCAGATCTGCAAATGTGAATCCACATACTTAGGTCTAGGGAAAGAAAAAACACTTTTGTATCATTGGATATGAAAAATTTTAGATTACTTGGGGTTAACTTTGATTTTCTTTTCTAGATTTTTTTAATGATAATTTGAAATATTGATTTGAGTCTTGTTTCTTTTCTTATGTAAAATCTTTGTATATTTCACATATGTATTGCTTGAGCTGAAAGTCATTCATTTTGATATATTTTATCCCTGGGTTTACAATATTTTCTTATTTTTCTGTGCCCTTGTTAACTTCTGTGCTATTTAGAAAACAGTTCTTAACTAACATATATTTGGGATTTAAAGAGATATTTCTTTATCACGTGTTTTTTATTTATTTCTGTTGTCAGAGATGATATATCTTATGATTTTAACTTTAAAAATGTATTAGGACTATTTTATCCAGCTTTATCGATATGTATTTGACATAAAATATTGTATAAGCTTAAGATGTGATGCTTTGATATATGCATATATTACAAAATGATTATCATAATAATATTAGTTTGTCACATCTATCATCTCATACAATTTTTTGTTGTTATTGTTTAGTGGTGAAAACCTTTAACATCTACTCTCTTAGCACTTTCACATATACATCAGATAGTTAAGTGTTGTCACTATGCTGTATATTAGATTCCCAGAATTTGTCTTATAACTGGAAGTTTGTTCCTTTGGCCAACTTCTTCCAATTTCCCTAACCTCCAGGTCCTGATAATCATAGTTCCATTCTATACTTCTATGAATCTGATGTTGTAGATTCCACAAAAAGATCATACTGTATTTAATACTTTTCTTTTGGTTTGTGTGACTTGTCACCCTTAATGTAATATCCACGAGACTCATTTATGTTTTAGCAAATGGCAGTTACCCTCTTTTATTTTGACTGAATAATATTCCATTGTATATGTGTTTATATATATATATATATATATATATATTCAGTTCAGTCGTTCAGTCATGTCCGACTCTTTGCGACCCCATGAACCACAGCTTGCTGGGCCTCCCTGTCTATCATCAACTCCCAGAGTTCACCCAAACCCATGTCCACATGTCCATTGAGTCAGTGATGCCATCCAGCCATTTCATCCTCTGTCGTCCCCTTCTCCTCCTTCCCTCAATCTGTCCCAACATCAGGGTCTTTTCCAATGAGTCAACTCTTTGCATGAGGTGGCCAAAGTATTGGAGTTTCAGCCTGAACAGCAGTCCTTCCAATGAACACCAGAACTGATCTCCTTTAGGATGTTTTGATCTCCTTGCAGTCCAAGGGACTCTCAAGAGTCTTCTCCAGCACCACAGTTCAAAAGCATCAATTCTTCGGTGCTCAGCTGTCTTCACAGTCCAATTCTCACAACCATACATTACCACTGGAAAAACCAAAGTCCTTCCAATGAACACCAGAACTGATCTCCTTTAGGATGTTTTGATCTCCTTGCAGTCCAAGGGACTCTCAAGAGTCTTCTCCAGCACCACAGTTCAAAAGCATCAATTCTTCGGTGCTCAGCTGTCTTCACAGTCCAATTCTCACAACCATACATTACCACTGGAAAAACCATAATCTTGACTAGATGAACCTTTGTTGGCAAAGAAATATCTCTGCTTTTTAATATGCTATCTGTGTTGGTCATACCTTTCCTTCCAAGGAGTAAGCATTTTTTAATTTCATGGCTGCAATCACCATCTACAGTGATTTTGGAGCCCCAAAAAATAAAGTCTGACACTGTTTCCACTGTAATATATATATATATACACACACACACCATAGTAAGAGTTTTGATTTCAATATATCCTTCATATGATATGTTCTACAGAAAGATTCACCTGTCTCCAGATTTTCCAGTTAGATTAAGAACTACTTAAGCCCACGGTTTATACCATTTTTATCTTTGTATATCTTGAATAAGATAATAATTGAATACTTGGTAAATGAGAAGAAAATGCAGTCATGCTATCTTCACCTTTATCCTGTATATTTTCATTTGTGGTCAAATAAATAGCATTGCTAAATTATATGCTCACCAGGTTTCTATAAAATATTACTTTCCAACACCTGGACCTCACATTTTGCACTGACTTTATGACAACTCATTATGATATCTTGTCCAAGTGATTTTTCTCTCTGTGTCTTATAATTTAATCACTTTATTCTGAATATTAAAGTACTTTTAACAAGCATTCACTCAATAGTAATTTAGCGGAAAGCACTTACAAAAACACCATTCAGACTGAAATGATAACAGAGAAACATCATAGTGTATGAATTATGTAATCATTTTATACCTTTATTAATTGTTCTATTGACCCAATTGAAAAAAGTAGTGATCTATAATACAAAAATCTCTTGACAATCCAAAGCCATCAGTTCAAAATAACTCAAATTGATGAAATATCATTGTGAAACTCCCAAGACTCTAATGAATATAAATCCATATAGGTTATTATTTCTCATGAGATTTCTCTTGCAATAACATTGCAATTATTTTTTCAGAGTGTGATAAAAAATTCTTTAGGGATAAAAGCTCCAAATTATAAGGTGGGTATAAATCATTCTTATCAAACTCATCACTTTGGCTACTAATATCTCTGAGAGAATCTTTCCTTGGGTCAGGTAGGAATGAAAATATTGACTTCTGCACCTGCACTTTCTCTTACTCTTTCAGTTTTGGATCTTTAGCCAGAAGGAGTCAGAAGACAACAAAAGCAGTTTTGAAAGCTATATTAATTAATTTCTTAGCAAGTTAAAATGAGTCACTGTGGATAAATCTCTTATTTAGATTAGTCTATGTTTACACCCATCATTCTACAAATAACATTATTTTCATTCATTGAGTAATTTAACACACATCAAATAACCATATTACAGTGAGCACTTGACAATCATAAAACCTTTTTAGAATAATATCTGTTGAAAGAATATCCCACCTCCCCCCCAAAGAAATAACTGCATGACATAATTTAAAAGAGAGACAGATTCAACAGGAATTATATTCATTCTAGCAAAAAATAAAACTGATTTAAAAATATGTA
Organism: Cephalophus harveyi; assembly: GCA_006410635.1. Taxonomy (NCBI): domain Eukaryota; kingdom Metazoa; phylum Chordata; class Mammalia; order Artiodactyla; family Bovidae; genus Cephalophus; species Cephalophus harveyi. The sequence goes on from SJYT01075854.1 coordinate 75,418, forward strand.
TATAAAGTCTGATATTGAATAGGTAAAGACTCTGAAGTCCATGGGAGAAAGTCATCTATAGCAAGATAAAAAGATTATTTTATAAATGAAGACTCAAGAGAGGTTTACTGATATAGCATTGGGTAGTACAAAACCACTGTGTGTACTGTAATCAGATAATGCACCTAGCCCTTACATTTGTGAGATATTGGACTGGAAAGACATACGAAGGAGAAGAGCTGGGGTTTATTATGGCACAGCAGACAAGGGCGGCTCCCCTTGGGAAANCTGATATAGCATTGGGTAGTACAAAACCACTGTGTGTACTGTAATCAGATAATGCACCTAGCCCTTACATTTGTGAGATATTGGACTGGAAAGACATACGAAGGAGAAGAGCTGGGGTTTATTATGGCACAGCAGACAAGGGCGGCTCCCCTTGGGAAATTTATATTCACTTGAGATGCATGAGTCCATCATCTACATGACTTATCTGTCGTCTTCACTTACAATCTTAAAATATCATTACTTGCCAAGCTATTCTTAGAGACTTATCTATATCTTTATGACCAGTTGAGATAGTTCCTAGACTGAAACTGAATTTCAATAACTCACTTCCATTTTCTGTTGTCCTTTTCTTGGCTTCAGTATACCCTTCTCCTACCATTTCATCTTAAGGGACCACAAAGTTGCAAACGTGTGTACTTAAAATTTTTAGTGACAACAGTTCAAAATTAGTCTGCTACACTATTTTAAATGGACCCGGAAGAGGGCAAACTTTTATCCTATGAACATTTCAATGAGTAGTATTCCAGGTAACAGGTGAGGTTTGTACTTTCACTGATTGATATTTTTCTTGTTGGGGATTGTTTTCATTGGTGAGGGAGAAAAGGAAATTCTTGGAACTCCAAGATTCTACCGAATATTTACTATGTTTATCAATTTACCATAAATAGCACCTCTAGTTTTTGGATCAATAATTCCTACTAAATTGCAAGTAAAGCTTTTTTTCTCATACCTGTGCATAGCAAAGTATAAACTTATATGAATATCAATATCCCTGTGAATCATAAGTGATTTGATTTAGGTCATACCTGAATGGTCTAGCGG
>SJYT01075855.1:0-32286 GCA_006410635.1 Cephalophus harveyi
ACTTCACTTTTACTTTTCACTTTCATGCACTAGAGAAGGAAATGGCAACCCACTCCAGTGTTCTTGCCTGGAGAATCCCAGGGACGGCGGAGCCTGGTGGGCTGCTGTCTCTGGGGTCACACAGAGTCGGACACGACTGAGGCGATTTAGCAGCAGCAGCAGTAGCAGCTTTGTTCATAGTGATGCTTCCTAAGGCCCATTTGACTTCACATTCCAGGATGTCTGGCTCTAGGTGAGTGATCACACCATTGTGATTATCTGGGTCTTGAAGATCTTTTTTGTACGGTTCCTCTGTATATTCTTGCCACCTCTTCTTAATATCTTCTGCTTCTGTTAGGTCCATACCATTTCTGTCCTTTATCGAGCCCATCTTTGCATGAAATATTCCCTTGGTATCTCTAATTTTCTTGAAGAGATCTCTAGTTTTTCCCATTCTGTTGTTTTCCTCTATTTCTTTGCATTGATCACCGAGGAAGGTTTTCTTATCTCTCTTAGCTATTCTTTGGAACTCTGCATTCAAATGGGTATAGCTTTCCTTTTCTCCTTTGCTTTTCACTTCCCTTCTTTTCACAGCTATTTGTAAGGCCTCCTCAGACAGCCATTTTTCTTTTTTTGCATTTCTTTTTCTTGGGGATGGTCTTGATTCCCATCTCCTGTACAGTGTCATGAACCTCCGTCCATAGGTCATCAGGCACTCTATCTATCAGATCTAGTTCCTTAAATCTATTTCTCACTTCCACTGTATAGTCATAGGGGGTTTGATTTATTATTTAGTATTGTACCAAAATTTGACACATGGTAGCTTTTATTTTTTGACATGTTTTTAATTGAAGTATAGTTGAATTACAATGGTTCAGGTATACAGCAAAGAGATTCAGTTATATACATTCTTTTTCAGTTTTTTCCATTTAGGTTATTACAAAATATTGAATATAGTGTGTCGTGCTTGTAGTAAGTCTGTGTTGTTTATTTTATATATAGTAATCTGTATATGTTAATATTAAACTTCTAATTTATCCCTCCTTCCTTTTGGTAACCATTAGTTTGTCAGGGAGAAGGCAATGGCACCCCACTCCAGTACTCTTGCCTGGAAAATTCCATGGACAGAGGAGCCTGGTAGGCTGCAGTCCATGGGGTCACTAAGAATCAGACACGACTGAGCGACTTCCCTTTCACTTTTCACTTTCATGCATTGGAGAAGGAAACGGCAACCCACTCCAGTGTTCTTGCCTGGAGAATCCCAGGATGGGGGAGCCTGCTGGGCTGCCGTCTGTGGGGTCACACAGAGTCAGACACGACTGAAGCGACTTAGCAGCAGCAGCAGTTTGTTTTCTATGTCTGTGAGTCTATTTCTGTTTCATAAATAAGTTTTTTTTTTAGGTTCCACATACAAGTGACATCATATGGTATTTGTCTTTCTCTGTTTGGCTTACTTCACTTAGTATGATGATCTCTAGATTCATCCACGTTGCTGCAAATAGCATTATTTCTTTCCTTTTTATGGATAAGTAATATTCCATTGTATATATATACTACATCTTTATCCATTCACCTGTCAGTGGACATTTAAGTTGTTTCCCTGTCTTGGCTACTGTAAATAGCACTGCTATGAATATTGAGGTACATGTGTCTTTCTGAATTAGAGTTTTCATTTTGTTGGAATATAGGCCCAGGAGTGGAACTGCTGGATTACATGGTAACTCTAGTTTTTTAAGGAACCTTCATACTGTTTTCCACAGTGGCTGCACTATGGCATACTTTCCAGCCAACAGTGTAGAAGGGTTCCCTTTTCTCTATATCCTCTCCAGCAGACAAATATGGCAGACAAATTATCTTTAACTAATCTTAAAGATTAGTTGTACTGTGAAATCTAAAACCATATCAATGAACTTTTCATAATCTGTTATATTAAAGTAGATTGATTTATCTTGGAAATTTAATAGATATTTTATCCACTTATGATTTTGTAACACCGTGCATTGTTCATTTAGAAAACATTGGCTCTCTGAGTTATATAGATCTTCCAGATATGAGCACATTTATCAAGTAATATAGAAACATCACATCTATCTCATTAGTAAAAACTGCCAAGCTCAATGTAGTGGCTAAAATTTTTCCTAATTTTAAGTTTTTGCTGGAAAGCTCAAATTTTATTATTGGCAATGAATACTATCTTCCAGTAGTCATGTATGGATGTGAGAGTTGGACCAGAAAGAAAGCTGAGCATCGAAGAATTGATGTTTCTGAACTGTGGTGTTGGAGAAGACTCTTGAGAGTCTCTTGGACTGCATGGAGATCAAATCAGTCCATCCTAAAGGAAAACAGTCCTGATTATTCATTGGAAGGACTGATGCTGAAGCTGAAGCTCCAATACTTTGGCCACCTGATGTGAAGAACTGACTCATTAGAAAAGACCCTGATGCTGGGAAAGACTGAAGGCAGGAGGAGAAGGGGATGACAGAGGATGAGATAATTGGATAGCATCACCAACTCGAAGGACATGAGTTTGAGCAAGCTCTGGGAGTTGGTGATGGACAGGGAAGCCTGGCGTGCTGCAGTCCATAGGGTCACAAAGAGTCAGACACGACTGAGTGACTGAACTGAACTGAATACTATCTTATGTTTCCTTCAAGTGTTAGACTTGTTTTGTTTATTGTCAAGAATAGTTATTAGTTTGATTATCAATCATTCTTTCAAGTAATAAAATGCTTTTCTCTGTGACAACCACAGTACTTCACCAGTCAGCACGAGTGCTAATGATTACTTCCCATTTCACCATACAGAATATTAAAAAAGATATACACTTCATGGGTCAAGAATTAATAACTTTTGCTGTTTCATCAAAGATATTCTTAAGTGTGATTGGCTTTCTTTTTTTAAATTGAAGTACAGATGATGTACAACATTATGTAAGTTGCAGGTATACAATATAGTGATTCACAATTTCAGCTTTTCTTTAAAAAAAAAACTACACATGTATGGTGGGAGAGAATACAATAACTTCTAGTACAATTTGGTACAGTATATTACCACTGTTTCAATTCAAGCTAAGCCCCCAGAAATTTTACCTACCGTGATTTTTACACAATCAGGATGGGTAAGCTGCAGTTCAGTGAACTTAAAGACATATCCTAGACCTATCCCAGGTAATAAAAGGTAAAGCCAGAGTTTAGACTCTAAGCTTGGTGTTCTTTCCAGTCCACTTCACAGCCACCCTCTGCCACTTTCCTGGGTCTTGAACCAGTGTGAGGCTCTCAGAACAAAATGGTTTAGTTTAGTCCCCTAATGCTATAAGCTAGGCTTGTATGGTCTGCTTTCTATTTCTGAATAAGCAGCTTGGGATTTGGGGACAATCCTAAGTGATTTTGGGCTTCCCTGGTGGCTCAGAAGGTAAAGAATCCACCTTCAATGCAGAGGACCTCGGTTTGATCCCTGGGTCAGGAAGACTTCCTGGAAAAGGGAATGACTACCCACTCTAGTATTCTTGCCTGGAGAATTCCATAGACAGAGGAACCTGGAGGGCTGCAGTCCATAGGGTCGCAGAGAGTTGGACACAACTGATCGACTAATGCAGACACACACACTAAGTGATTTTGGTAGATGTGGGCAAAAGTTGGGGAATCTGAATTTTAAAAGGATATTTATATTTTTTATAAAGTAAGAAAAGAAAATGCCAGTATTCTTTCAGTGCCACCATTTCCTCCATTATCCACAGAAGGTGATGATCATAGCTGACATTTTTCTGAGCATTTACAAGGTGCCAGGTACCATTCTCAGCACCTTGTACATATTAACTTACTTAATCTTGAAAACAGTACTGAGGTAGACCCTATTCTTACCTTTTTTTCCTTCAGAGATAAGGAAACAAGATACAGAGAGGCTCAGTAATTATCAAGAGCCTTGCAGCTAGAAAGTGGCAGAGCCAGGACCCAAACCCAGACCTTCGGACACAAGAGACCATACTATTAGCCAATGCACCACTTCCCAATAATGCCAGACTGTAGTCTTTCATTGTCTCATATCACCCCTGACCAGGACTGTGGAATATCCTTGCCCTTTTTATGAGTCCATCCAGAACGAGAAAATACCCACTAGTACTGAGAACAACTAATCACTACTAGTTACTTATGACATAACTAGAAGTTATCATGGAGAAGGAGCTTTTTAAATAAACCACAGGCACCGTTCATCTTGATGCTTAATCAACTTAAAAAGTGAACTATGAGAAAAAAGAAGTTAGTTTATGAGCTTTCTGGGATCTGAGACTCATTTCCTCCTTTTTGTATTCCCCCCAGCACTCCATGTGTTATATGGTGAACTTCGTAGGCATTTAATAAATGCTGGTTGATTAAGTAAATGGAAAGCTCAAGTGTATTCCAGGCAAATGAGCTTTGGAGACACCCCATTTATTTCTTACCCGCTTGACAATACGTCACATCCACAAATCCCTCCCAACATTTATTACTTAATTTTCAAAGTGCCCTCCCATTCTCCCTAGGGAGGGAGGCAGGGCCAAGAGTTATATTGCCATTTTGACAGGTGAGAGAAACCCAGATACAGAAAGTTTAACAGCCCTTTGCCATGGCAACCCAGTCATCCAGCCAGGGAGCCAGTGACAATTAGGCTCAGGGCCTGAGTCTCAGTACCAAAGAAGCACATGCCAAATCCTAGCTCCCTACAGTACCGATCCTTTTCAGAAGAGGAAGGAGGTTCCCAACATGAAATAAAATGCTTAGCTAAACATAAAGGAAGGCTGCCAAACACAGTTAGGTCATCACATTCGATTCTGAGAGAACATTGTGTTCATGCTATCAACCTGCACTCACTTTCAGCACACTTCACCATAAATATTTCTGACTCACTATCTCAGGAAATATTTTTTATCTTAATAAACTCAATGCAAAACATAATCTAAATCGGCTTGCACATTCTTGAGTCGGAGCCACAAGCTGCATTTAATAAAAATCAGTGGAAATAGCAAGGGACTTCTGAATAACCACAGTTCGTTATCTGACGTGGGGCTGCTGGGAAGTTCCCAACACAAGGGAAGCAGGAGGTCGGTAGGCTGAAGGTATGGAGAGAGCCCGAGACCACTGGATGACCCCACTTGCTGGATCTTAGTTTCCACTGAAGAGCCTCTTTGGAGGTGCTATTCATGATAGTGAACTGCGGCATGGTAATAAAGAACGTGGCTCTGAAGGTGGACTGCATGGCCCCATGTCTGAGTACTTCCTCTCACCTGCTGTTGTTTAACCTCTCTGAGTCTCAGTTTCCTCAACTGTAAAATGGGGCTAATAACTTTTGTTACCCTAAAGTGTTGTGGGATTTAAATGAGATCATCCTTCTTTGGAACATGAAAAGCATTCATTATAGGGAGCTAAAGCCAAAGATTCTCAACCCTCCAGAACATCACTATTGCCTGAGGACTAATAATAAAAGAAATTCCATGGCACCTGGGTCTCAGCCCTAGCAATTCACATTTAGTTGATCCTAGGTGGAGTCCACATATATGCATTTTTTAGATGTTACTCAAATGATTCTCCTCAGCAGTGAACGTAGAACACTTGGCTAAAGTAGTTACAGCTATCTGACTACTGATCCTTGCTGGGCGTCCTGCTAAGCCCTGTTTTTATGGATCAAAGATCTCCGGAAAGATTTTCTACTATCGATACATCCCTCATTATTCCAAAGAAAGCAGCCCTGAGCCACTAAGCACGTTGCCTAAGGTCATGTTATTGATCAAGAGTGAAACCACAGCTCCAAACAAGACATCTGTCTTGAACTGGCCAGTCTTCAAGCCTGTCTCCAGTTAAGTACAGAGACGACTCAATGAAGATAAATATTTTCTGGCTGAACCAAGCTGTTGAAGACCATGGGACATGATGGCTAAACAAAAACAAAAAAAGTCCCCACAAACCCAACACTCTGGCCTAACACATTTTCTTAAAAGTTGAAGTACTAATGCTTCAAGCTGAGATCAGGCTTGTGACCTCTGAGCAGGTTTAAAGAGTGTCTGTAGCTACAGTTAACCAGGTACCTTAAAAAAGCAAAAGCAGTAGGTGGGGGCATTATCTCAGAATGAAAAAGAAGAGTCTAAGTGAAATAAGTTAAACTTATAATAAACAAAAAGAGTATCCATAGCACCAAAGATAACAAGCAGTCAATGAAGGGGGAGGAAACCCACAGACATCAGAAATGGTTCTGCAAATGTGCACTTACAGCAAACCTCCTATAAATCTGGACTAACGGAAAAGAAGCCGTCTTTATAGGTCCTTCCTTAGGAAGCACAGAAAGTGCATCTAGCAATTCAAAAAAGTTTAAAAAAACTTTGCCACTACCAAGAGGTTTGTTTTAAAGAATAGGTCTTTTTTTTTTTTTTTTTTTTTTTACTAGTAGGCCAATTGTATGTAAATGGACTTTTAAAAGCTCAGGAAAACTATTTTTTCCTCTGAAGTAGTTAAGATCTACAAAGAATGAGTGGCTGGCCTCCAGCCTTGAGATGACTTTGTGTTCCGGCTATAATTAATAAAGGTAGGAGGAGAGGGGGATAAACATATGCTGAACACTGATTCTATCAGGCCTTTACATACATTACCGGATTTTATCCTTTCCAGACCCCGGTCATATCTACAGGTTTTTCTAGCCTCATCCTAAAGAAGACACCCAAGGCTTCCAGAGGTTTTAGCATAACTAGGTCAGGGCTGTCTGTGATTGGACTCTGTGGTATCCTGACTCTTCCTTCTGCCCCTACTCTCAACCTGCCCCATCTCAATTTACTGTTTTATACCCTAGTGTCACTGGGCTTCCCTGGTGGCTAATATGGTAAAGAATCTGCCTTCAATGCAGGAAATCCGGGTACGATCCCTGGGTAGGGAAGATCCCCTGTAGAAGGAAATGGCTACCTGCTCCAGTATTCTTGCCTGGAGAATTTCATAGACAGAGGAACCTGGTGGGCTACACTCCATGGGGTCGCAAAGAGCAACACACACACACACACACACACACACACACCCTAGTGTCACCAAGAACTTCTTCCATTAACACCTCACTTGATGGTACCCCCTTGTCTGGTAAAGACGCTGTGTTCTTCACCTGCCCTTACTGTTACTCCTGGAGCAGGTTATCTACTAAGATCACTGGCCACTGCTAACAGGGTTACTCTGGAGAAGGCAATGGCACCCCACTCCAGTACTCTTGCCGTGAAAATCCCATGGACGGAGGAGCCTGGTGTGCTGCAGTCCATGGGGTCGCTGAGAATTGGACACAACTCAGTGACTTCACTTTCACTTTTCACTTTCATGCATTGGAGAAGGAAATGGCAACCCACTCCAGTGTTCTTGCCTGGAGAATCCCAGGGACGGGGGAGCCTGGTGGGCTGCAGTCCATGGGGTCGCTGAGAGTTGGACACAACTCAGTGACTTCACTTTCACTTTTCACTTTCATGCATTAGAGAAGGAAATGGCAACCCACTCCAGTGTTCTTGCCTGGAGAATCCCAGGGACGGGGGAGCCTGGTGGGCTGCCGTCTATGGGGTCACACAGTCGGACACGACTGAAATGACTTAGCAGCAGCAGCAGCAACAGGGTTACTCTAGTGACTTCTTTCCTAGTTGTAAACTTCTGTGGATTTCGGTGATTTATTGGACTACTCATTCTATTTTACCACAATGTCTGTCATTTTATCATTTGAGGGTATCATTTTGTTACTTCACATTGACCCTGTGTGCATATTTTGTACACATTTAGAAATAATAAGAACACTTTGAAATGATGAACAGAAACACACTTAACCATCAGGACAATGACTTGATTTTTTACATGATCAATCTCTTTGAACTGAAATCACCAGGACACAAGGTTCTTGGCTTGAGGAATGGTCTCTGCTTCTCAGCGAAATATTCCTAATCTTGTTCCTGACTCCCTAGGTCTCTATCCATCCCAACTTTAAAATGGTGAAAAAAAATTTAACTACTCTGCTCCCACCCCACCCCCACCCCTATTTTCAGCTGAATGCTAGGATGATAAATAAATTCATGGGCCTAAGAATTCTTCAGGTACAGGGTAGATCTACATTCTAAGATGTTACTAGCAGCTTTTCCCCAATCCTACAAAATCAAACCAAGTAATACCAGCAAAATCATGAGCTATACCTGTTTCATTATAACATTATAACGTCACTCTTGTGGTTTAGTTGCTCAGTTGTGTCCAACTCTTTGTGACCCCGTGGATGATAGCGCGCCAGGCTCCTCTGTCCAAGGGATTTCCCAGGCAAGAATATTGGAGTGGGTTGCCATTTCCTCCTCCAGGGGATCTTCTCGACCCAGTGATCGAATCCATGTCCCTTGCATTGGCAGGCAGATTCTTTACTGCTGAGGGAAGTGCAAGGCTCTAACTTAGAAACAACAAAAAGCAAAGCTTTTGACTCCTGGACTCGGGCCCTGCATGCCACATCGAAAGCTGAAAACCGCCTTGTCTCCCTTTATGGTTGAACTATGAACCTTTGTAAAATGCTGACGGACCTTTGCTAGAGCAGCACAGAGTGAGAGGGTCCACATAATGAACTTTAAAATGACTGGTGATAGTATCTAGAAGGCCAGGCCCGAGATTCGTTTCTGGTTTGGACTGTGGCCAACACAAACAGAACACGTCATAAGTCATCTCTGCAATTTCAATACCGTGGCTAGGAGATGCCTCAGCATCAGCAGGGTGTGTGATGCTTGCTATGGAAGCCTATAGATGCTTCTACGTCAGGCACAAGCAACGGCTATGCATTCAGCCCTGCCAGGGAGCTCTGTGTGAGGAGGAGCCAAGCCATATTAAGCACCTTCTGAGATCAAGTCGTCATGTGTGTTCACTGCACAGGCCTAATTCTGTAACAAGCAGTTTGGCCAGTCAAGAGAAATTCTCAAGCATTCAATGGTTCTAAGTGGAGATTGAGTGGTTTTCCAAATAAGAGTTTGCCATTCTGGCCAAGGAATTTCTCTTCCTAAAGGGACCACACAGCTATATCCTCTCAGTCTCCTAAATCCACATCTTGACTGAGCAGGACTCGAATGCCCTTCTGTGTCAATCCCAGCCTTCTAGCTCCACTCCACGAAGGCCAAAAACCCCATCTCAAGCTATCCCAGAAAATAAACTTCAGGCAACATGAAAGGACACACAAAACATTCTTCTCCCATCTCCATTCACTGTCCAGGATTTGTACTTCAACTGTTGAAGGCATCTTTTGACCTGACCACATCTCAGGTCTCCTGGTAGCAGGGCAATGCATCAAGGAAGTTCTTGTCACCCAAATATTCTCTGTCCTGAATGGGATGGTTTTGCCTTTAAAGTTGGAACCAAATTCCTCAAGAATTAGAGATTATTGGCTCCACTGCTTTTTCAAGAAACCAGAAAAGTACTAAGCCATCTAGAATGAAAACTGCAGTGGGTAATATTTTCTTAATATTAACTGCAAGCGGCAACAATCAAACACACAAGATTGAACATTTGGGGGTTGAACCAGGCTCTTTCAGTGTTAAAAGCAACTTAAATCTAGCACAGGTTTGCTCTAAATAGATGCAGAAAATGCTTCATGACTAAATGAACCAAGGGACTTAGGTACCTGTGTTCAAAGATCTCTCCTTCTGGCTATAGAATCAAACAGTGAAAGAAACAATCATGATCAAGCGTGATCTGAGTATGTTCATGGTGACAGAGGACCCCAGAACGGGGAAACTTAACCTGCTTTCTGGGCCAGATGAGTCAGAGAAGGGCTTCCTAAGGAGATGATATTGAATAGCAGGTAAGATTTTTTTTAAAGAAGGAAGAGATATGGCTTCTGTCCTTCTGGAGCCTCTTAAGATCCTGAAGGAAAGAAAAGGGATCTCACTTGAAAGTACAAGTCAGAGTGAGCATAAACGTTAAGCATGTGGTCAAGATAGTGAGTGTTGAAGGCATCAGGAGAGAGGGGAGGTGAGATTAATATGGGCTGGCTGGGGGACCCCGTGGCAATGGCAGAGGGGGCCCGCAGTCCCCTGCCTTTTGTCAGGCAGAATGTACAAGAGCCAGAGTTGAGTGGACGGGAGAGAAACACCAGATTTCCTGTCCTCTTGCTGGGAATGTGCAGGCATTTAGAGGAGGGAAGAAGTCCAGAGAAGGAGAAAACAGAAGAAAAATAAGCAAACACTTATTAAACATCTGTGTAGGCACTGGGGCAGTACTTATCCCATCTTTTCTGGACTTCATAGAGTACTGATGGAAAAGAAACTGATAAAAATAATCAGAAGGGGAAGATGCAAGAAAAAAATGTTTCTGCTCTGGAAGGGGTGAGCACACCCAGCTATATAAGTCAGGGAAGGCTTGAGAGAGGAGGGAGTCACGCTCGAGCTGGGGCTTGATGGAGAGCAGAGGCTGGGAGCCAGAGAAAGCAAGGCTGCGGAGGGAGGGAGGGAGCGAGGGCAGTGGGCAAGAGCCATACAGCTGTTGGGGACACGCAAGACACCATCACTGATGCCCCTCCCAGCATGCCCCACACGCATCTGCTGCTACAGTGTTGTTCCTTCGGCTTCCTCACTTCCTCGTGTTCCTTAGTGGGGTCATCTCTGAGGCAGGAAGTTCTTCCTTATGCAGGATTGCCCTGCATATGACACAGTGTTTACCAACATAGGCCCTTGCCCAGTAAATGTCAGCTGCACCCCCTAATCATCAGGACAACGAAAAACAGCACCCACATATCCAGCCACACTGAGGGTGCTTGAAGCATCTTTACACCATGGACTTCATAACCATCATGTTAACAAATACCTCTCCAAGTCCCTCCTCCCCTGATACTCCTACAGCTCAGCTTAAGGGGAAAATCTGTGTTCAGAGCTGGGCTTCCTTAAGTATGAAGTGACCCAGCAGGGCAGGGAACATGTCAGTGAGGAGCTGAGATGGGGAGGGGGTGGTTTCCTGGGGTTCCAATTTTGTATCACTGTTTCTTTCTCCAGAAATAGACACCACCTCAGATCCCGGAAAAAGCAGACACAAGATGATGGATTTCCATCAGAGATGGATGGGAAGGATGACCCCAATAGTTGAGTATTTAGCTCTCCCTTCTATTTCTTTACTTTTAAAATAATGCTTCAGTGTACACCTTTATGCTTAAATATTTTCCCCTTTTTGTATTATTTCCTTAAGTTACACTTCTTTCTTGGTAGGGCCATTCTTCTTGGTAGGGCCCAAATGTGTTTTCTGTCCATTCCTCCAGAGTGCCTAACAGGACCCAGCAATAAAAATATCATGATCAAATGACAGCCTCACCCTGCAGACTTGCTCGGACTAGCTCCTAGGCCACACATTCATAATTACCAGACACTGTGGGTGACTGTGACTAGGAGTGGCAAAGCAGATGGAAAGGATGTAACTGTCAGAGGGGCAGAAGCCAGAGGTTGCCAGAAAACCATGGCTCCCAACTCAAACTCAAGCTCCTCTAGGCCACAGATAAATGATTGATTTCCTTTCACCTCTCCTGTATGTGAAGAAGTAGAAGGCAGAGATGCAGAAATGTCTGCAAATCCACTGACACTCCTCTCTTTAAAAGGCAGTGTCTGTGTCTTCATTCCTTGTTCCTGGAGGGGCCTCTGTGACTGCTCTGATGAACAGGATGTTGCAGAACTGCCACATGTGATCGACTGCTGAGGCTAGATTAGAAAAGGCTACATAGCCTCTGCTAGTCTCTCTTGGCACAGTTCCTCTTCGAGCCTTCAAGCACCATGTAAGAAGTCCAGTTTCTCTGAGGCCATCATGTGGAGAATCCATGGAGAGAGAAAGAGTCGCTCTTAGAGCCCCAGCTGTTTCAACCACCACCTGTCTGAATCCTCTCAGCCCAGACACTAGATTTGTGAATGACAAAGCCTTCAGATAATCCCAACCCCAGCTACATCTGACTGCAACCACATGAGACCCTGAGCAAGAACCAGAGATAGAGTCCAGTCAACTTACAGAATCGTTATTAGTAAGTGACAATTGTTTGAAGCCATTACGTTTGGATTGGTTTGTTACCCAGCAACAGATGACTGATAAATAGTCTCACTTGAAATTCTAAGGAGTGAAATAAATTCTCCAGAATAGCAGATATTGATGGAAGACATGCCTTGTGGTAGAGTCTGGGTTAGGAAGAGCAGGTAATGATTCATCCACAGCTCCTGCTTTCAAGGGGCTTCCAAGGGAGACAGAAGATGGACACAGATTATTAGAGATATTTAAGAAGAGAGCAACAAGAGAGGCACAGAGAGCAGTATACTCTGAGAGAATTCTGGATGGACTAGCAAAGGTAGCCAGGTGCCCTTCAGATGGGAAACTCCATGGAATGAAGTGAAAATAAGCATAAGAATTTAAATTCTACTACACAGTTAGGTTATTGAACATAGAAAGCATGACTCCATGACTTGCCATAGAACAGGAGCTTTTGAACTATATATTTGTTGGTTGGATATATATGGACAGTACTAGGGGGCCAGCTAGAATGGATGGAAGGCATTAGGGAGCCAGCCTAGAAAGAGTACTGGCTGGTTTAAGAACTAGAGGTCCAGGGATCAAGTACTGGCTGTGTGACCTTGGGCAAATCACTTCACATCTATAGTTTTCAGTTTCCCCATCTGTCTAATGAAAGGATAGGACTAAGAGATCTCTGAGGTTTGTTCCCAATTCAAAGCTTCCAAGGGGCACAAAAGAGGAAGTATGAACATTCACCTATTTGTTCACTAGGTCATCTCTGTAATCAAACAAACACACATGCTTGAGAAAGTCAACCTATGTCTGTTGACTCTGCATGTAGTAGAAGCTAGCTCTAGCTAATTTAAGAGGGTGAGGAGGAACTGATGAGGTAGATGGGGAATTTAACATAGGATGCAAAGGTTTTTATGGCATTATGGCAAAGCATCCAGAGGAACAGGAACCAGGACTGGAAAGCTGCTGGGAATCAGGTCAAGACTCTCCCTCCCACCCCCAATCTCTGATTTTCTCTATGAGTCTACTTAAATCTCCTCTCTTTTGCAAACCAGCTTTCTTGGCTTTTCAACACACAACACAGATCCATTGCATGGCCCCCACATTCATCTCAGGGCACTACCAGCAACTCACAAACACTGACTGTTTGTCTCTGCATTCCAATTCCAAATTCTCAGGAAAGAGACTCTGGCTGGCTCAATGTGGTTAGGGCATCTCCTTCCTAATCCAATCAACTCTCCCCAGAGAGGTAGAGTTATATAACATAAGCATGACTGTTGAAGACCCATCTCAGTGGGTCCAGGGATCAGTTAACAGATAATGGGGCAGTTACTGTAAAGTAGGCAGGCTTCTTCAGAGCTGTCTATTACAAAATTCAAGAAAATGAAAGAACTATTGTGTAGATTATCAATAAGGATAAAAATTCTCTAACTTAAGCTCCTTCTTCATGTGCACTGATATCTTTTCCAAGATCACTTCAGAAACTGACCAATTTCATGGAAAAACAGTTACTTTCCACTCTCACCCAGACCCTGTATAATTATCATTGTTTTCTAGCACATTTAGGATGAACCCTGTCAACAGTAAAGCAATGCCAGCTCACAAGGAGACCTTCAAACTCGGGGTTGCCAGGCCTCCTTTCTTGCCACTTTATCACATGAAGTGACTTGAAAAACATAAACAAATGCCTCCTCTGAACTCCACACCAATTACTACAAGCTATTGAGGGGTTTGGGTATCACTTTAGAAGCCACTCTGTTTGTGGACAGTCCAGCAAGAGAATTAAGTCAAACCATTAGGGAGATTCTACCAAAAGGTAGCTGCCTCAAGATTAATGCTTTTGAAAAAAGGAAAAGCAGTTATTTTTTGACATTTTGACAATCACTTTCAGATCTGGTTCTTATTAGTCCCATTTTTGCCTTTAAAAGCTTTTCTTTTTTTTTCCTTCCTTACTGAAAATGTCAGGAAATTTAGAACAGAAACTTACAATAAAACATGTCCCCTGACCCTCTGATCTATCAATCTTTTACATAAACAAAAATACTTAGAAAAGCCTGGAAGAAGGCATTTCTTGGGAGTTACCTGATGTTAGTTGCTGTATTGATCATTACCTTGCAATTGCTTTGGGGGTAATGTATAACAGAGAGAACAGGAGAAGGTAGAGAATGAGTGTGCAAGAGTATATGTACATGTGTATGTGGCTGTGTGCAAAAGAGAGAAAAAGAGAACTCAGTAACTCACTTTAGCTATAAATGCTTTAAAATCTTACAGAGGCCAACAGGACACCCTCTTGCATAGTTTTTCTCCAATCCTTCCATTTTTGTAAGCTATGCTATTCACAAATGAGATAGTCAAGAAACACCAGTTCTGAAATAAAAACCTGCATACCACCAGTGGAAAAGCAAACAAAAGCAGCTAATGTACTGTAGCTAAAAAAATTTTCAAACAAAGTGGCAGTAATTTACTGCCCTTGCTCTTAGCTGGACCCCATGAACATAATCAGAACCTCCAGGACTGATGGGAAAGTATGATTTACAGTAAGTCTCAAGATAATAAAAGAAAATGAAAAAGCAAATTGTGCATGAACATGAAAGCTGTATTTCTTCTACTTTCAGCAACTGAATCAAATTTCCAGCCAGAATTTCAGAGTGAAATTTAGAAGTCCCTCAAGAAGCAAACTATGAGGCAAGCAGCACCCACACTCGGACACTGCCCCAGCATGCCCGAATGACCTACTTAATATGTGGAGATGACAGTGATTGGGAAGATGCACACCACACCATGGGCCTGAGTAGCTGTAAAGAGGTAGGCAGCCCTGGGTTTCAGTTCTGACTGTGTCGCTTGCTGTCAAATGTCCCTGGGCAAATGTACCTCTCAGCTCTATTAATACCTGCTGCTCAGATTGTTATGTGGATTAAATGATATAAAGTATTTAAAGCTCTTGGGAGAGTGTTCAGCACATGTTAGTTTCAATAAATTCTGTTATAAATTATAATTACTACCCTTTGTTAAATGAGTTAGTATAGTTAAAGAACTTAAAATAGTACCTGACACATAATAAAGTATTTATATAGGTAAGTGCCAATATTTATTACTATACAATAAAACCTCAGTGAATCAGCATGTTTAGATAATGGGGTGACAAAGTTACTTTATTTTCATCTTAAAAACCTCCTCTTCAGTGTTTCAAGTTGTTGAAAGTCCTTTTGAAATATATTAGTCTACTTTCCAGGGTTAGTAAATATAATAGGTTAAGTATCCATTTAAAACTTTTTACACTGGATCTTGCATGACTCCAGGAACATACATCAGAAGCTTTGGATTCCAGTACCAACTCTTATGTCTGTCAGCTGTATAAGTTCAGGCCTCACTTCATTCATCTGTATGTGAGGATGAGGATATCTGTCATGCTTTTCCCCTGATAGTTTTGATGACTACAACATTTGTTATTACTGCTCTTTAGGACAGCCTGTTTCTAGGGATGCATAGACATAAGGGTATAAAGATTCTCAATTGGACCAAGGATGTTGTTGTTTAATTGTGGTAAAATATATGTAACATAAAATTTACCATCTTAACCATTTTTAAGTGTACAATTCTGGAGAAGGAAATGGCAACCCACTCCAGTGTTCTTGCCTGGAGAATCCCAGGGACGGGGGAGCCTGGTGGGCTGTTGTCTATGGGGTCGCACAGAGTCGGACACGACTGAAGTGACTTAGCAGTAGCAGCAGCAAGTGTACAATTCGGTGGCATTAAGTACATTAATATTAGTGCAACCATCATCACCATCCACTCAAAGAACGTTCTTCATATTCCCCAACTAAGACTTAGTTCCCATTAAACAACAATTCCCCATTCTCCCTTCTTCCCCACCCCTGGAAACCATCACTCTACTTTCCCTATCAATTTGACTACTCTAGGTATCTCATATGAGGGCTTCCCTGGTAGCTCAGCTGGTAAAGAATCCGCCTGCAATGCAGGTGTCTCATATAAGTGGAAAAATACAAGATATTGCTTTTCCAATAAATCCCTTATTTATTTTCTTACTTTTCCCATCTTTGTCTTGAAAGGTTGAGTGCAGAATACAATGTCAGTTAATTGCAGATTTCATTTTGTGGGTTAAAATTCTTGAGATTTTCAACCCAACTGTGATTTAGCAGTAAAGACACATTGCCCTGATAGCATGACGTGGCCAATGACTCAGTCTGGTCTCAAACACAAGTTTGGAAGACTTCTCAGAGGCCATGCAACGAGGACAAGGGAATGGGATCTGGTCCCATCTCCCAGGGGGAGGTACCACACAAGTACTGTTTGATTAAATCTTTCTCCTCTCTGAGTCATGTCTGTTAAACTTGAGGCTGACTAGGTTAAATGATCCCAAAGTAGTGTCAACTTCATAGTCAAATGTTTTGATGACATTCTTCCCTTCAGTTCAGTTCAGTTGCTCAGTCATGTCCGACTTTTTGCAACCCCATGGACTGCAGCACGCTAGGCTTCCCTGTCCATCACCAACTTCCAGAGCTTGCTCAAACTCATATCCATCGAGTCAGTGATGCCATCCAACCACTGTATCCTCTGTCATCCCCTTCTCTTCCTGCCTTCAATCTTTCTCAGGATCAGGGTTTTTTCCAATGAGTCAGTTCTTCATCATCAGGTGGCCAAAGTGTTAGTTTCAGCTTCAGCATCAGTCCTTCCAATGAATATTCAGGACTGATTTCCTTTAGGATTGACTGGTTTGATCTCCTTGCAATCAGATTGACTGGTGTGATTCTTGCCTTGGAATTT
Organism: Cephalophus harveyi; assembly: GCA_006410635.1. Lineage (NCBI taxonomy): Eukaryota > Metazoa > Chordata > Mammalia > Artiodactyla > Bovidae > Cephalophus > Cephalophus harveyi. Next base: position 16,755 of record SJYT01075855.1, read on the forward strand.
ACTAAAAAATATCATTTTCTCTCTCCACCTCCATCAAGGAACCCCATATTTTGTAGAAAACAAATGGAACAAGAGGAGGATTTCTGTGATGTTTTTCCTGGGAAAATAAATCAGAGCCAAAGAGAAAAAAAAAAAAAAAAACAGCAACAATAAAAAATTGAACTACTTTTAGATGTTCCTGGCACTTCATTCAATGTTGTCATCTCTCCTCTGACCAGGGTGAAGTGGGGGTGTGGTGGGGCAAAAGATAGAACAGAGAGGATTCTTCATAGCACATGCCAAAATGTTAAAAAAAAAACAAACATGCATATACATACACATACACCCCATACAAGTGAAGGCCTTACTCAAATTCAAGACTATGACTTCATACAGGAAAGAGAACATTGAATTAAACTATCTGAATTGAGAAGATAGAGATATACAATCATTTAAAAATTATTTCTAAACTTACACTAACAGGATTCTAAGGTCTAATATTGTCGAGTACAAAAAGCAGGGTAGCCAAATATAAGATATCATAGACCAAAACGGCTACATATTTGGAGTGAACAACTATTCTTATCATTCATAAACTTCCCAACTTGGATGCATTTGTATGAGGATACATTTCTGGTCTGATAAGAGCCTGACTCTAAAGAAGAACAAGACCCAAATTCTTATGGAGGAGACATGTTCACACATGAATCACCTTGAAAAATGGTGGCTGCTTCAGAACATTGGCTGTGTGCAGCAGAAGCTGACAGTGAAGGGGCTCAGTGTACGGGCCCCCATTTTCAGCATGGAATGTAATCAGGACAGCAAAACTAAGTACCTTATCCATCTGACTTCTCATATATTTTGTCATTTTTTTCCCCCAGATGAAATGGCCCTTGTTTGAAAACTATTGTCATTATCTAGGCTAGGCTAGAAAACGGTTGCCACCATCTAGCCTCAGTCCAGTTCAGTTGTTCAGTCGTGTCTGACTCTTTGTGACGCCATGGAATGTAGCATGCCAGACTTCCCTGTCCATCACCAACTCCCAGAGCTTGCTCAAACTCATGTCCATTGAGTTGGTGATGCCATCTAACCATCTCATCCTCTGTTGTTCCCTTCTCCTCCTGCCTTCAATCTTTCCCAGCATCAAGATCTTTTCCAATGAGTCAGTTCTTTGCATCAGGGGGCCAAAGTATTGGAGCTTCAGCTTCAGCATCAGTCCTTCCAATGATTATTCAGGACTGATTTCCTTTAGGATTGACTAGTTTGATCTCCTTGCAGTCCAAGGGACTCTCAAGAGTCTTCTCCAACATCACAGTTCAAAAGCATCAATTCTTTAGTGCTCAGCTTTGTTTAAGGTCCAACTCACACCTATACATGACTACGAGAAAAACCATAGCTTTGATCGACAGATTTTGTTGGCAAAGTAATGTCTCTGCTTTTTGATATGCTGTCCAGGTTGGTCATTGCTTTTCTTTCAAGGAACAAGCATCTTTTAATTTCATGATTGCAGTCACCATCTGCAGTGATTTTGGAGCCTAAGAAAGTTTGTTAGTATGGGTATTTCCAAAGCTGTTTCCACCAGACAGCTTCATAAATATGAACTAGTTCAGTTCAGTTGCTCAGTCATGTCCGACTCTCTGTGACCCCATGAATCGCAGCATGCCAGGCCTCCCTGTCCATCACCAACTCCCAGAGTTCACCCAGACCCGCACCCATCGAGTCAGCAATGCCATCCAGCCACCTCATCCTCGGTCGTCCCCTTCTCCTCCCGCCCCCAATCCCTCCCAGCATCAAAGTCTTTTCCAATGAGTCAACTCTTTGCATGAGGTGGCCAAAGTACTGGAGCTTCAGCTTTAGCATCATTCCTTCCAAAGAAATCCCAGGGTTGATCTCCTTCAGAATGGACTGGTTGGATCTCCTTGCAGTCCAAGGGACTCTTCTCAANTCAACTCTTTGCATGAGGTGGCCAAAGTACTGGAGCTTCAGCTTTAGCATCATTCCTTCCAAAGAAATCCCAGGGTTGATCTCCTTCAGAATGGACTGGTTGGATCTCCTTGTAGTCCAAGGGACTCTTCTCAAAAGTCTTCTCCAACACCATAGTTCAAAAGCATCAATTCTTCGGCACTCAGCCTTCTTCACAGTCCAACTCTCACATCCATACATGACCACAGGAAAAACCATAGCCTTGACTAGATGGACCTTAGTCAGCAAAGTAACATCTCTGCTTTTGAATATGCTGTCTAGGTTGGTCATAACTTTTCTTCCAAGGAGTAAGCGTCTTTTAATTTCATGGCTGCAGTCACCATCTGCAGTAATTTTGGAGCCCCCAAAAATAAAGTCTGACACTGTTTCCACTGTTTCTCCATCTATTTCTCATGAAGTGATGGGACCGATGCCATGATCTTCGTTTTCTGAATGTTGAGCTTTAAGCCAACTTTTTCACTCTCCTCTTTTACTTTCATCAAGAGGCTTTTTACTTCCTCTTGACTTATGGAACCACTAACACATGAAATACTTTAATGATAATTTGCAATAATTTTAATGAGTTTTATAATGTATCTTTTCCAAAAAAGAATGACAGAAGATAGGTCTTATAGGTCTATTCCCATTAAATCAATATCAGGGATTGAGAATCCCTGAGTTACAGCATTTTAGAAATAGAAAAGACTTAACTATTAATTATATCAATTTCTCCAAAGCATTCCTTCACTACTCCCTCCCCAGGATGGGTCTCTGTCCCTAACTCTTTTGTCTCTTTTTTTCTCTTTTATATTTTGTCCTACCTCCTTTCGAAGAGAATGGGCTGCCTTTCTGGGTACCTGGTGTCCTGCGCCAGCATTCAGAAGTTGTTTTGTGGAATTTGCTTAGCATTCAAATGATCTTTTGATGAATTTGTGGGGGAGAAAGTGGTTTCCCTGTCCTATTCCTCCGCCATCTTAGGACCGCCCCCTCCCCCAAAGCATTCCTGATATAGCATTTCTAAGAAATGTTCACGTAGTCTGCTTAAATACATTTAGGGGGAGGGAGATTGATTCTTCATGAAGGAATGAGTGAAGGAGACTAACTCATGAGATTACAGTAGGTCTTTAGACTTTTGGAACTTTAGTTTTAGCATCTATAAAAGAAGAGAACTATTTTATGAGGCTATGCAAGAGGAGAAATAATGTGTGAAGACCTACTCTTAAGCTTTTGGTTTTCAATGAACATCAATTTTCTTCTCTTTCTCTTTTTTTTTTTTTTAATTAAAAAGGTCTTTCATATACTGCACTGAAATTTACTTCTTTGTAACTTTAATCTGGTAGTCTCAATTCAAAACTGTCAGGGAACATAGAACCATTTTCTCTCTCCCCTCTGTAAGGCACCACTTCCAACATTTGAAGAGAGTCATGAGGCTTCCTGTAGTCTTCTCTTCTTCAGCCTAAACCTACCCAAATCCTTAGAACTAATGAATAACTCAAACCATATCTTTACAGAGTACCAATAGAATTACGGGTACGTCATTTGAGAGAATATTAAGGCAGAGTCTCTGCTTTCAAGAGGCCTGAATGTATAATGTAGTCTGGGTAAAAGAGGGACTAAATCAAGTGTTACTATTGTGTCAGAGATGGAGCAACTAAATTTGATGGGAAAATCAAAGAAGCCTTCATGGGAAGTGATACTTGTGTTGGATACTCAAGAACTGGAAGGATTATGAAAGGCAGAAAGCTTATGCTGGGGGAATAACATAAGAAAAAGCATGGAGAAGTGAAAATGTAAGAGATGATTAAAGGCTGCTATAGACTGAATTGTATCCTCCTAAAATCCATATGTTGAAGCCTTTACTCCCAGTGAGACTATTTGGTGATACGGCTTTCAGGATATAAGCAAGGTTAAATGAGGTCTTGAGTGGGGACCTCATCAGATAGGACTGGTGGCCTTATACAGAGCAGAATCTCTGTCTCCCTCCTCCTTTTCCTCCCTCTCTGCTATTTGTTGGCACAGTGAAGAGGCAACCTTTGCAAGTTAGGAAGCACATCATCACCAGAAACAGATCCCTCATGGACCTCAGTCTCAGTCTTTCCAGTCTTTAGAACTGTGAGATGTAAATTTCCACTGTTCAAGCCACACAGTCTATGATATTTACTACAGCAGTCCCCACAGACTAATACAAAGGGCAACTACTGAGGCGAATCAATGAATAAAGACCTAAGAGAAGAGTGGATGGGTATATTGACCAACTGGCAAGAGGAATTGTAAATGGCCAGACTTTGGAGACAGACAGCCTAATGCTCAAATCTTGGCTTTGCTGCTTTATTAATTGTTTGACCTTAGGCTAGTTTCTCAACCTTTTTGAACTTATGCCTCTTTGTTAATGGTAGAAAGAGATAATATATAATATACGTAAGCACTACTTATGATATTTATTATTCTTGACAATATATGTAAGCACTCAGTTCAGTTCAGTTCAGTCATTCAGTTGTGTCCGACACTTTGCAAACACATGAATCGCAGCATGCCAGGCCTCCCTGTCCATCACCAACTCCCGGAGTTCACTCAGACTCACATCCATCGAGTCTGTGATGCCATCCAGCCATCTCATCCTCGGTCGTCCCCTTCTCCTCCTGCCCCCAATCCCTCCCAGCATCAGAGTCTTTTCCAATGAGTCAGCTCTTCGCATGAGGTGGCCAAAGTACTGGAGTTTCAGCTTTAGCATCATTCCTTCCAAAGAAATCCCAGGGCTGCTTTCCTTCAGAATGGACTGGTTGGATCTCCTTGCAGTCCAAGGGACTCTCAAGAGTCTTCTCCAACACCACAGTTCAAAAGCATCAATTCTTCGGTGCNTGACTTCACATTCCAGGATGTCTGGCTCTAGGTGAGTGATCACACTATCGTGATTATCTTGGTCATGAAGATCTTTTTTGTACAGTTCTTCTGTGTATTCTTGCCATCTCTTCTTAATATCTTCTGCTTTTGTTAGGTCCATACTATTTCTGTCCTTTATCGAGCACATCTTTGCGTGAAATGCTCCCTTAGTATCTCTAATTTTCTTGAAGAGATCTCTAGTCTTTCTCATTCTGTTGTTTTCCTCTATTTCTTTGTATTGATAGCTGAGGAAAGCTTTCTTATCTCTCTTTGCTATTCTTCGGAACTCTGCATTCAGATGCTTATAGCTTTCCTTTTCTCCTTTGCTTTTCGCTTCCCTTCTTTTCATAGCTATTTGTAAGGCCTCCCCACACAGCCATTTTGCTTTTTTGCATTTCTTTTCCATGGGGATGGTCTTGATCCCTGTCTCCTGTACAATGTCACGAACCTCAGTCCATAGTTCATCAGGCACTCTATCTATCAGATCTAGATCTAGTATGTAAGCATGACTACCTGGCATATGGAAGGTACTTTATAAATGCTAAAAATTATATTATTGTAATCACTGTTAACATAGAACTGGCACTGAGGTAAGACATTAGAGAGATAGAAGATATTCAGGTGAACTGAATACACCTTAAAAGTACCCTCTAGCTAAAAGATGATGCATATTTTCTATTCTTAATGATCCTGAATGGTGGTCACATCTCCTAGAATGCCAGTAATATAATCTAATTCTGAACAAGGAATTGTTGTTTGCAGAACAGCAGGAACTATGGGAGAAAATGAACATGCAATTTTGACATTCATGTGGTTTAAAGAAAGAAATTTGGGGCATGGCAGGATGTGTCCTTGATATGCTTTCTGCTATGCAAATTTCTATGCATTCTGTAATACCCAGTTCAAATGTCACCACCTCCATAAAGCCTTATCTACAACTCACTCATATTTTCTATTTTTGCCCTCTCCTTTTAGTCTGTTTCTCCCATGAGACTGTGAGCATCTTGAAGACAGGCACATATTACTTACCACCGTTTCTGGTACATAGAACAAGGAATTGTTGTTTGCAGAACAGCAGGAACTATGAGAGAAAATGAACATGCAATTTTGACATTCATGTGGTTTAAAGAAAGAAATTTGGTGCATGGCAGGATGTGTCCTTGATATGCTTTCTGCTATGCAAATTTCTATGCATTGTAATATCCAGTTCAAATGTCACCACCTCCATAAAGCCTTATCTACAACTCACTCATATTTTCTATTTTTGCCCTCTCCTTTTAGTCTGTTTCTCCCATGAGACTGTGAGCATCTTGAAGACAGGCACATATTACTTACCACCGTTTCTGGTACATAGTTCAACAAACACTTTTCAAATGCATTAATGGGACAAATAGGAATGCTGAGTTTAAAAAGTTCAGAGAAACAGAAAGAAGCTCGAAAACATGATCCTCAATTATATACAAGTGTAAGAGAGATAGCTCTCCATACTGGCAACAAGAATAGATATAATCAGGTTGGGGACTCTGTCTATATCTTTCCCAGCCAACAGTCATATCAATGTCTTAGACGAGGACCAAATGAATAAGATACAAAGTTGGAAGGTTTTAAGTATGCTAAATGATAACCACAAATAATATGATAAATGAAGTATATTGAAATAAAATATGAATACTGGGTTCTAGATCCAATAAAGGAAATTGGATACAAAAGGAATACAGCGAGTACTGCAATGTAAAATACTCATTGTACAAGTATGAGAAAGGAGAAACGCAAGTAAATGGCAAAAATAATAGAAGTTCACAGGAAATATAGCTAACTGTAAATTTTTCAAAAGGCAATAAGATGATGCTACCCAAAGGCTTAGAATTTTAGTGGAAAGAATAAACATGCAAAAGAAGGAGATGGTGCTGCTGCATCTTTTGTGGTCCAAGGTCTACAGGGAATACCGTGTGCTCACTCCAGGAAGCTACCTCTTATGGGGGAAGGATCTAGAAAACAAGTTAGGAGGAAAAATAATGAAAAGAACAGTAACTGTTTAGCCTGAGAAAGAGAAGATTCTGTGGGGCAATAACATAATGCACTACCACAGTCATGTATGTTCTCCCCTAATCCTTGAGGTTATCTCAAGACATCTAGGTGTCCATATGCCAGATCCTCTAAGAACAGAAAAGACCCCCAGGGACTATCTGTCATTTTATTCCAAAGTTCAAAGCAATACTGGAACTAATGAAGACATCTATGTAACAATAAGCTTTATAACAGATTACTGAAATTATTATTAATGGCACTGATTTTGACCCTTGCTTCTCTTCAATGTACTTACAAACAGCAGGAGATGTACTATGCCTTTCTTTATTAATCATAGGTTATAAAACACTGCTTCAAACAGTACACACACATCTTAGAAGCTTAGAACTAAAGAAATCTTGAGTCATAATTAGGTCACAAATGACAACACACAACTGCTCAGGTTGTGAAGTGCTCACAGTTAGAATGTGTAATAATGGGAATTTTTGAATCCTTGTTTTACAGATGATAAAAAAATAGGCTCCAAGAGGTTAAGTAATTTACTGAAGACCATATGCTACTGAGCACCAGAGTGGAAACGAGGCCAATATGACTATGAGGAGCAGCTTTCATCCACTTTTCTGACAAGGTGTAGACATGGTAGGAAGTGTGAAAATGAAGGCCAGTTGGTTCAGCATAAGAAAGACCATCTTAACCTTAGAACTTCTCAAAAGGAAGAGTAGAGTAGGCTTCTATAATGTCACTAAAGAAAGTGTTCATGTAAAAGCTTTCTAATCAGAAAGTGTTCATATAGAAGGTCAGTGTAGAATCATGTATGAGGCTTTTAGAAGAGAGTTAGGAATCAACTAGAAGACTGGGTTATATGATATTGTTGTTCAGTCGCCGAGTCCTGTCTGACACTTTGCAGCCCCATGAATAGCGGAACACCAAGCTCCTCTGTCCTCCACTGTGTCCTGGAGTTTGCTCAAACTCATGTCCATTGAGTCGGTGATCCTATCTAACCATCTCATCTTCTGCTGCCCACTTCTCCTTTTGGTTTCAATCTTTCCCAGCATCAGCGTCTTTTCCAATGAGTCAGTTCTTCACATCAGGTGGCCAAAGTATTGGAACTTCAGCTTCAGCATCAGTCCTTCCAGTGGCTATTCACAGTTGATTTCCTTTAGGATTGACTGTTTTAATCTCCTTGTAGTCCAAAGGACTCAGAAGAGTCTTCTCTAGCACAATTCAAAAGCCTCAGTTCTTTGGTGCTCAGCCTTCTTTATGGTTCAACTCTCACACCCATACAGGACTACTGGAAAAATTATGTAGCTTTGCCTATATGGACCTTGCTCAGCAAAGTGTTGTCTCTGTTTTTTAATGTGCTATATAGGTTTGTCAGTTTTCCTTCAAGGAGCAAGCGTCTTTTAATTTCATGGTTGCAGTCACTGTCTACAGTGATTTTGGAACTAAAAGAAAATAAAAATCTGTCACTGCTTCCACTTTTCCCCTTCTATTTGCCATGAAGTAATAGGACCAGATGCAATGATCTTAGTTTTTTGAATGTTGAATTTGAAGCCAGCCATTTCACTCTCCTCTTTGACTCTCATAAAGAGGCTTTTTAGTACCTCTTTGCTTTTTGCCATTAAAGTGGTATCATCTGCATATCTGAGGCTGTTGATATTTCTATGGCAATCTTGATTCCAGCCTGTGATTCATCCAGCCCAGTATTCTGCATGCTGTACTCTGCATATAAATTAAATAAGCAGGGTAACAGCCTTGACGTACTCCTTTCCCAATTTTGAACCAGTCAGTTTTTCCATGTCCGGTTCTAACTGTTGCTTCTTGACCCACATTCAGGTTTCTCAGGAGACAGGTAAGCTGGTCTGATACTCCCATCTTTTTAAGAATTTTCCACAGCTTGTTGTGCATCTAAGGGGCAGTTCATCTGGGAGATACTGTGTGACTAAGCTGTGGAGATACAGTTGACTCTGGCACTAGATTAATTTGTTGCTCTTTCTAGGGCTGGAAATATTATTCAACTTGATCCAGATTTTGAAAAGGAAGTGTTTACTTATAGCTTCAAGAAAATATAAATCCTTCTATAACCCTGGGGAAGGAAAGGCCTTCCTAACCATGACACCAAAGTAAAAAATCACGAAGGAAAGGACTGCTAGATTTGCTTTTGTAAAGTTAAAAGTTATCTGTATGAAAAAGATACATATACCATAGCAAAATTAAAAGCTAGTTTTAAAGATGCAGATTTCAAAGCAGTAAAAAAGATAAATATATTAATAAAGTGAAAAAAGGGATGGATATTCATTGAAGGAAAAAATGCCACTGAATGGAGAAAAACATTCAACCTTACTTAGTTATCAAAGGAATGAAAGTTAAAATAACAGTGACATTCTATTTCTGCTTTTAAAATTGACAGTGACTAAGAAAATGACAATACTTAGTTCAAGTGAAAATAGGTAGAATGGTGTATTCTCCTACATTGTTGGAGGGACTGTAAATATGCAGATAGATTTTAAAAAATTAAAATACAGTTGATTTACAATATTGTGTTAGTTTCAGGTATATAGCAAAGTGATTCAGCTATGCACACACTCAGAAACACACACACATCTATATATAAATTCTTTTTCAGATTCTTTTTCCTTATGTGTGTGTGTGATGCTCAGTTGCTCAGTCCTGTCCAACTCTTTGCAACCCTATGGACTGTAGCCTGTCTATGGGATTCTCCAGGCAAGAATACTGGAGTGGGTTGCCATTTCCTCCTCTAGGGGAATTTCCTAACCCAGTGATCAAACTCACGTCTCCTGTGTCTCCTGCATTGGCAGGCAGATTCTTTACCACTGAGCCACCTGGGAAGCATACAAAATACTGAGAAGAGTTTCCTATGCTATTAGGTAGCTATTAGGTAGGTCATTGGAGAAGGCAATGGCACCCCACTCCAGTACTCTTGCCTAGAAAATCCCATGGATGGAGGAGCCCGATAGGCTGCAGTCCATGGGATCCCGAAGAGTCGGACACGACTGAGCGACTTCGCTTTCACTTTTCACTTTCATGCATTGGAGAAGGAAATGGCAACCCACTCCAGTGTTCTTGCCTGAAGAATCCCAGGGACGGGGGAGCCTGATGGGCTGCCGTCTATGGGGTCGCACAGAGTCGGACACGACTGAAGCGACTTAGCAGCAGTAGCAGCAGCAGTTTGCATATGTTAATCCCAAATTCCTAATTTATCTCTCTGCTTCCCCTTTCTTCTTTGGTAACCATAATTTTTTTTTTTTTATGTTTGTGAGTCTGTTTCTATTTTGTATTTAATTTCATTTGCATCGTTTTGTTTTTTTTTTTTTTAGATTCCACATATAAGCAATATCATATGATATTTGTCTTTGACCTACTTCACTTAGTATGGTAATTTCTAGGTCCATCGATGTTGCGACAAATGGCATTATTGCATTCTTTTTTATAGCTGAGTAACATTACAGTGTGTGTATGTATACACACACATATATACTGGATATACATACACATATGCACATATATCCATATGTATGTGTGTGTATACACACACACACACACCACATCTTTATTCATTCATCTGTAATGGACATTTAAGTTGCTTTCATGTCTTGGCTATTGCAAATAGTGTTGCAATGAACATTGGGGTGCATGTATCCTGTTATCTAAACCTCACCTTCTCCCCATCCCCAGCCAAAGCATTTGTATTTACCTGAATAGACTTTATCACAAAGGCAAGAACAAAACACCCACAAATAAAAAACAACGTCAACAACAAAAAGCATTAGAATCTGCCTGTGATGCCGGAGACCCAGGTTCAATCCCTGGGATGGGAAGATCCCCTGGAAAAGGAGATGGAAACCCACTCCAGTATTCTTGCCTGGGAAATTCCATGGACAGAGGAGCCTGGTGCACTACAGTCCATGGGGTCACAGAGAGTCGGATGTAACTGAAGTGACTAACACACACACTTCAATATACACACGTTACCAAGATTTCACCACTTACTTCTGTTTTCATGATTCTTTTACCACACATACTTGATAAGCAGTTGGAGATGATTTCTAATAACTTAGTGGTTCTTTCTCTTTTTTTTTTTTTGGCCACACCACATGGCATGTGGGATCTTAATCCCCTAACCAGGGATCGAACCCATGCCCCCTGCAATGAAAATATGGAATCTTAACCACTGGACTGCCAGGGAAGTCCCTACTTAGTGGTTCTTGATGTAAAAACAAAGACTGGGGGAATTAATGTAAGTCACTTTACAGTTTGCAGAGCATATTATCTTATTAGGATCTGATCATGATCTCAGTGGACATTATTCTGTGTGACAGCTGAGAGCACTAAAGTTCCAAGAGGTTAAGTGACTGGCCCAAGTTACTTTAGTTAGTGGACAGGCCAAGACTCTTACTTGGATTAGGGGCTGCAACACTAAATAAAAACAGCCCTGGCATGGAGATTTCAAATTCATTTTTATAGCCCTCACAGTACCAGCAGTAAAGAATAGTAGGATAAAAGCGTATCAATGTCTCTTTTACTTATTTTGAATTTTATTTTTATTTAGGCAAAATTCAAATAATGTGAAAGAAACCATTTTAAAGTGAATTACAAAATTCAGTATCATTTAGTATATTTGCAATGTTACATTACCACCACTTCTATCTACTTCCAAAATAGAAACCCCAGACTTGATAGCAGTTCTTATTCTCCCTCATCCCAGCCCTTGGCAATAACTACTCATTTTCAATCTCTAGGTACTGAAGTATTCTGGATCTTTTTTTACATGAATGGAACATGGAACTTTTTGCATCTGACTTCTTTCACTTAGTGTAACATTTTTGAGGTCCATCCACTCTGAACCTGTATCAGTATTCCACTCACTTTTATAGCTGAATAATATTCTATTGTGTGCATACCACAATTTGTCAGTGTAGTCATCCACTAATGGACATCGACTGAGCAACTGAACTGAACTGAATGGACATCTGGACTGTTTCTATCTTCTGGCTATCATTAATAGTGTTCTATGAACATGCAAGTCCATGTATTTGAGTACTTGTTTTTTATTTTCTTATGTATTCTACTTATATTTTATCTGACTACAAGAGTACAGGATATTTATTGAAGAAAATGTGGAAATTAGAGGAAAACACATATTAGAAAAACCACCTAAGGGTAATTAAGAATACCCTCTTCCAGAAAGGATTTTCATAAGCTTATAATGCCATTCTTTTTACCTTCCAATAAACATGGATTATTACTTTAGAACTAGGTAGTCATGGAGAGTATGGCCTTTGAGGGAAGAAAAATCTGGATTTGACTCTTGGCTCTGCCATTTACGAGCTGAGTCACTCTACCTCTCTAAGCTTATTTTCCTGCCTAGAAAAATGGACATAATACTACCTACCTCACGGGGTTTTGATGGCACATTAAATGGGATGGTATTGTGAGTAAAATGTCTAATACAGTGCCTGGGGTAGAGAGGGAATTCAAGAAGGATTAGCTGGAATAGAACTTTCCACACAGGAATTTGCTAATATCCCCAGGAAGTGAAGCTCACGAGAGAAATTTTGTGTTTTCACCACTCTGTTTTACTACCATGCCTGGCACACAGTTAGCACTCTATAAAAACCTGTTGAATGAATAAGTGAATATAAGAGTTGGGGGAAAGGATTGAAATGAGAGACCTGGGAAGGATCTCCAGGAAAACACAGTTTCTGATTTCAGAGGATAAGTAAAGGCCATGGACACAGAATTCTTGCAAATCAACTGGTATTCTACACAACTGTACTGCAAAGCCTGGAGTGGATCAGGGTTGACGTAGGGCCCCCAAAATGAAATCATTTGCAGAAAATGGTCAGAAAATGTTAGTCTTAGTTCCAGCAATCAGGGTCAGAGCTAGGAGCCCTCTGAGGCACGCGGTGAGTTGAACTTCCTAAGCTGCTGGGCCAGCTGAGGCTTGGGGCATTTTTTCAAAGCAAATGAAGCATTTGATGGAATAAACCCAAGCAAAGAGATATTAAAGCATGGGGCCTTGACAGGAACTGCCCTGAAGTAATATCACTTGGAACTAAAGAGATGATTAGTGAGCTTCTCAGGGCCCTACAGGAAATCTTGCCTGGCACAGGAATGCAAAAATTTCCAACCTTGTCTAAAAGCAGTTCCCCACACTCCACTGCCTCAGAATGATGTCTGTAATGGGTTGCAGAGCTCACTGCCTGATGAAGGCCTTACTGCCTTCCTTCTATTGTGTGCCTTATCCCAAGCAAGAGACCTGCCTTGTATCTGGACTGGCTTCTCCTGAAGTGCAGGAGGATTAAAATGAAGTTGTAGACGTGTTACCTCCCAGGAAACAGGCCAGAAAACTGCAGAGCAACCCTGACCTCGGGTGGCTATTAGCTGGGCCTAGCCAAGGAGGATGTGAAAACCTAATGTTCCAGGGTTACAGTCTGTTTTTATTCAACTATCCTTTCATAATTCTCCTTTAAATCATCTATCACGGCTTCAATTAAATTATTTTTAGTAACAAATTAATTGTTAAAACGTCTCTTGAATTTAGAGTGTATGTGTTCTTAGTCCCTCAGTCCTGTCCGACTCTTTGCAACCCCATGGACTGTAGCTCGCCAGGCTCCTCTGATCGTGGAATTCTCTAGGCAAGAATACTGGAGTGGGTTGACATTTCCTTTTCCAGGGGATCTTCCTGACCGAGGGATCGAACCATGTCTCCTGCATCTCCTGCATTGCAGGCGGATTCTTTACCATTGAACCACCTGGGAAGCCCTTTAAGAGTTTCTGAAGGCAAGACCATTTCTGTTTTGTTCATTATTGCATCTTCAGACCCTAGAAAAGGCCTTGTCCATGGTAGGCATGCAATATACATTTGTCGAACAAATGAATCTAAGATATTCTAGTACAAATTCCAATTCAGTTTGGAGGCATTAGACTATATTGGAGTAAGGACATGGGTTTGAATTCTAGTTTCACAGCTTGTGATATTGGGCAGATTGTTGAAATTGCTTTTATTAGTTTCCTGATTTTGCTGCAACAAATTACTACAAACTTGGTGGCTTAAAACAGCAGAAACGTATTCTGTCATAATTCTGGAGGCTGCAAGTCCAAAATCAGACAGAACCCTGCTCCCTCTGGGGACCATATTTATTCCTTGCCTCTTTTCATTTTCTGGGGCATTGTTGGGCTGTGGCTCCATCACTCCAATCTCTGCAGCCTCCCCTGCCACTCCCTCTGCCATTATCTTATATAAAGACACCTGTAGACAGTTAGGGCCCATCTCGACATGCAGGATGATCTCTTCTCAAGGTCCTTTCCTTAATTTAATTACATCACCAACACCTTTTTATAAATAATAAAAATTTAATAGGATCCAGGGATTAGGACATGGACATATATTTTTTTGGGAGGGGGTACTATTCAGTGAATTACATTTGTCTATGGCTCAGTTTGTTTTATCCATAAAATGGACATAGTATCTCTTAGAATTATCATGAGGATTAGATCCAATAATACATGTAAGTCACTATATGTGTTTGCAGTACATAAAAAACTCTCAGTATATGGCAACTGCGGTGTTACTTTATAAGGCAGGAAAATATTATTCCCTATGGCCACATAAAGTAAGTGATGGAGTTATGACAACTCATTCAGACATCTTCAAAAGTATGTTAAGTCAATATCAGTGTCAATCTATCTCTATATTTATTTATTAATAGTCAGGTCTGGGATCCAGCTCAGCCCTCTTACCTTTGTCATCACATTTGTACTCAAGATAACCTGGCAGACTGGTGTTCTCTCCCATTTTATAGATAAAAAAAGGCAAGAAAAAAAAACACACCTCAAAAGTAAAGCACAATTTTCAAGAAACTGAGTTAGCCACAGAGCTCAAATATATACCAAGGACTTCTCACTCCAAGCCCAGTTCCTCTCTGTATTACCTCAGAAAATTAAGGACAGAAATGGAGAAAGTTCCAAGCATCTGTACCTGACTAAATCACTTGTTAGAACACTATGGTAAGATCTGTAGGTTAGCCTAGAACTCTATACCAGTGGTTCTCCAGCTTCCCTACACATTAGAATCACCCAGAGAGCTTTAAACCCCTCAAATCAGACTGTGTATGAGAAGAGTGAGATGAGAATGGGGGTGGGGAGCAGACCTAGGCATTGAGTGTTAGCCACTCAGTCTTTGAGACCCCAGGGACTGTAGCCCACCAGGCTCCTCTGTTCATGGAGTTCTCCAGATGAGGATACTGGAATGGGTAGCCATCCCTCTCCAGGAGACCTTCCTGACCCAGGAATCGAACATGGGTCTCCTGCATTACAGATAGATTCTTTACCATCTAAGCCACCATGGAAGCCCAGGCCTAGGTACTAACAACTTTTTAAATCATCCCAATCACAGCAGAGGTTAAGACCTACAGCTCTATCAGTTCAGTTGCTCAGTCATGTCTGACTCTTTGCGACCCCACTCTTTGCGATGCCAGGCCTCCCTGTCCATCACCATCTCCCGGAGTTCACTCAGACTCATGTCCATCGAGTCAGTGATGCCATCCAGCCATCTCATCCTCGGTCGTCCCCTTCTCCTCCTGCCCCCAATCCCTCCCAGCATCAGAGTCTTTTCCAATGAGTCAACTCTTCGCATGAGGTGGCCAAAGTACTGGAGTTT
>SJYT01075855.1:32841-167719 GCA_006410635.1 Cephalophus harveyi
CTGCCTTTTCTAAAACCAGCTTGAACATCAGGGAGTTCATGGTTCAAGTATTGCTGAAGCCTGGCTTGGAGAATTTTGAGCTTTACTTTACTAGCATGTGAGATGAGTGCAACTGTGTGGTAGTTTGAGCATTCTTTTGCATTGCCTTTCTTTGGATTTGGAATGAAAAATGACCTTTTCCAGTCCTGTGGCCATTGCTGAGTTTTCCAAATTTACTGGCATAATGAGTGCAGCACTTTCACAGCATCATCTTTCAGGATTTGAAACAGTTCAACTGCTCTATTAGGGAACCTCAAACTTTGATGAGAATCAGAATCACCTGGGAAGCTGATTTAACTATAGAGGCTTAGGGTCTAGTCTGCTTCAGTGAGCCTGTGTCTCTCCAGATGATTCTGAGACTAGCAGTATTAGAGGACAATGACTCTAAGCTGCTGCTAAGTCATTTCAGTCGTGTCCAACTCTGTGCGACCCCATAGAGGGCAGCCCACCAGGATCCCCCATCCCTGGGATTCTCCAGGCAAGAACACTGGAGTGGGTTGCCATTTCCTTCTCCAGGGCATGAAAGTGAAAAGTGAAAGTGAAGTCGCTCAGTCATGCCCGACCCTCAGCGACCCCATGGACTGCAGCCTACCAGCCTCCTCCATTCATGGGATTTTCCAGAAAAGAGTACTGGAGTGCCTTCTCCACAATGACTCTAAATTCTGACGTTCTCATTTTCACCACTCATTTTTTCATCTATTCAAACACCTGTACCAATTCGATGGCCATGAGTTTGAGCAAGCTCCAGGAGTTGGTGATGGACAGGGAAGCCTGGTGTGTTGCAGTCCATGGGGTCGCAAAGAGTCGGACATGACTGAGTGCCTGAACTGAACTGACTAGAGTTAGAGCTACAGGGATGCAGAAATAACACCTAACTTCTGATGTCAAGGGGTTCACAGCCTGGCAAGCTACTCTTGTGGCTCTGAAAGCACAGCATTTCCATAGTGCCCTTCCTGACTGACCCTCCTACTAGAATGGCTGGGCCATGAGGGCTTTCTTTGACATGAAAAAGATGCTTAATGCATATTCCTTGCATGAGAGAGGAAGGAGAATGAAAATGAAAATATATACGTGGAATCAGCATTCCCCAGCAGTGCAGTGGGGCACGACCACTTCCCCCACAGAGTAAGACATGATTTTCTGTGCGGGAAAGTGGGGTCAGGAAAGATTTATTCCAAGTGATGAATCTGTACAGGGTATTTAAGGGTGGCAAATGGGTGGGAGGGTACTCTTACCATAGCGAATAGCAGAGTTTTCACAGTGGCTTGAAACAGGATGGGGAACCATGAGTGACTGGTTGCAGAACACAGCAAGGAGTGGAGGGGGTGGAGTGACGGATGCTGGGGCAGGAGCCTCATGGCACTTTGTAGAGTCTCTTCTCCCTCCCTTGTCAAGCAAGAGGCCTCTCAGTCCAAATGTCCTTTCGAGTCCTCAAACAAAGGTTGACCAGTCCTGTAGGCCCAGGACTACAAAGGCCTCCTATAATCCCTGTGAGTAGGTCTCTAGTCCATAAGTTTCTAGAAGCAGCTTGAGGCCAAATTCCAAAGCCATTTCTGAAGTGGGTGCTCAGGAAGGTCTCCAAGTAGGCAGGTTTAAATCCAATCATCAAAGACATCGGACAAAGACAAAGCTTGCCTGGGAGTATCAAGAAACGTTCTCTCTGCTGCTTCCTGATTATTTATCAGTGCAAGAATGTGATTTGTCTTTGTGGGGAATGGGCTTCCCAGGTGGCACTAGCGGTAAAGAACCCGCCTGCCAATGCGGGAGATGTAAGAGATGCAGGGTCAGCCCCTGGGTCGGGAAGAGCCCCTGGAGCAGGGAATGGCAGCCACTGCAGGATTCTTGCCTGGAGAATCCCATGGACAGAGGAGCCTGGCGGGCTGCAGCCCGTAGGGTCACAAAGAGTCGGAGATGACTGAAATGACGGAGCACACACACGTACACACTGAAAATAGTACCAAGGGAGTAAGGGATCTGAGACCCACGAGAGGAGGTAGATTACTCTCTATCCTGATTCTAAACGGTAAGCACAGGAGCATAAACATCTCCAGGCTGGTTCGATTGCCGCTCTGTCTCAACTGGGCTGTAGTTGCTGGGAAGGGGGACCTCTGTGCCCCTCAC
The DNA here is from genome assembly GCA_006410635.1 of Cephalophus harveyi. Lineage (NCBI taxonomy): Eukaryota > Metazoa > Chordata > Mammalia > Artiodactyla > Bovidae > Cephalophus > Cephalophus harveyi. Next base: position 35,002 of record SJYT01075855.1, read on the forward strand.
ACAGCCATGCTGGCCATTTGCAGAATACCCGAGGGCCCCAGGCCTCTCAGCTGAAAGCCCCACTGACAGGAGCACAGCAGGGAAGGGAGAGAAGGCTGATGGAAGGGAGTGGTGCTGAGAGCTGGTGCTAGAGCTGGAGTGACGGGCTGGACAGAGTACTGAATGGTGAGGCTGACTCCTTCTGCCCAGGGGTGGTGTCCAGTGGCCAACTTCTCCCCTGGGAGCAGGCTTTGAAGGATCAAGATTATCCATAAAGGGTCCTTTCTGTTCTATTTTATGACAAAATCCCACAGTTCTCGTCTTGGAGGTTCCCTTCCTAAAGTGAAAGGACTTGTCAAGTAAAGAGGATTAATAAGAGTCCTGGAGAGAGCAGCTTGGTTGAAGAGGAAGTGATTTCCATGTCACGTGCTTCCACGCTGGGTTCCAGGCAAAGGGGCTGAAAGCTTGTATTGAGTCAGTGAGGGGTAAAGCAGACGCAGTAGAGTTAGCAAGAAGCTCCCTTGCTTCCTTATCAAGAAGGGGTTCGCCTCACTGCTTCCAAACCTAGACCAGATTTTCCCCTACTTTTTAAAATCATTATAAAGCAAAAGGAAACTATGGATGACTAGGAAAAGCTTATCTGAGGAGACGACAATTAGGTCAAGACACAAAGGAGGGAGAAAGCAAGAGAAAGGGGATTCTGGAGAGTGCCGTTGGTGAGCAAAGCACTTTGTTTGTTAGAGGAAACTAAGGGAAGCCAGTGGAGCAGAGACAGCAAGACAGAACAGAGCAGTGAAGTCTGAGAGTCAGAGGCAATGCTGGATCACCAGAGCCCTGCTCGAATACACCCAACATCTGCCTGAGCTGGGGTTTCCTCACTTGTTCTGGGGTCCCATTGCTATCCTTCATGTAACCATTACACTTTGGACTCCTAACCTACAAAGTTTTTCTCCACAGGAGGGAGATTATTTGAAATATAGCCTTTCTTTGAGCATTAATGATCAGGTTATAATCGATAATGCTTATCCATTACACATAAAGTACTTGACATATTTTTAAGCGTTATACATACACAAAATTGGGGCTTCCCAGATGGCTCTAATGGTAAAGAACACGTCTGCCAAACAGGAGATGTAGGAGACACAGATTCAATCCCTAGGTCTGGGAGATCCCCTGGAAGAGGAAATGGCAACCCATTCCAGTATTCTTGGAGAATTCCATGGACAGAGGAGCCTGGCAGGCTACAGTCCATGAGGTCGCAAGGAGTCAGACACGACTGAAGCAACTGAAGCGCACACACACACACACAAAATCAGTTTTCAAAAAATGTCTTTTAATAAAAACCAATTCCTAGAACATTAAATCTTGCATAGATATAAGAACATCTCCTCATGTTGCAAGAAGAAAACATAGGTTAGGAGATTCATCTGAGGTTCTAGCTGTTGGTTCACTAGAGCAGCAGCTTTGAACAGAATTATAATGAGAGTGACATGTGTAATTTTTAATTGTTTAGTACAATTGTTTAGTACAATTTTTAATTGTTTAATTAAAAAAGATCAGGTGAAATTAATTTTAATATATATACATATATATAGTTGCTGCTGCTTCTTTTGTAAATTTATTTTTAATTAGAGAAGAATTGCTTTATAATGTTGTGCTGTTTTCTGCCATACAACAATGTGAATCAGTTATAAGCATACATATATCCCCTCCCTCTTGAACCTCCCTTCCACCCCACTATCCCACTTCACTGGGTCATCACAGAGCACCAGGCTGAGTTTCCCTGTGTATTTCACTAAATTTGATATATGAGAAATGATCGTTTTAATGATTGGATTGCTATAACCGTTTAAGTGATTGATTTATATAGTCAATTAAAAAGTTATTAATAAGGTATTTTAAGTCTTTTTCCAAAGAGATAAGCCACTGAAATCTGGTTTAGGTTTTATAGTCACACTAATCTCATTCTGGACTGGCCATATTTTAAGTACTCAACAGCTACAGGTGGCTGGTGGCTATCATACTGGACCCTATAGCACTGAAGCCTTATAGAAGAAGAATTGATAACTCTCTTTTTATAGGTGAGAACATTGATGCCCAAAGCTTAACTGACAAGTCACTGAACTGGTTGTGGATTTGAGCTGTGAGTAGATTCTAAGTTTTTTCTCAAGTGCTCATTCAATGGATCATACTACCCTCCCCTTGGGAATAAGAAGGGGTGGGGGCAATAGCATTACCTGCAGTGAGTAGCTATTTGTTCTAGAGACTATGGTGGGACTGTGTGTGTGTGCATGCTTAGTTGCTCAGGCGTGTCCAACTCTTTGTGATCCCATGGACTGCAGCCTGCCAGGCTCCCCTGTCCATGAGATTCTCCAGGCAGGAATATTGGAGTGGGTGCATGAGTGTGTGCTCAGTCTCTTCAGTCGTGTCCGACTCTGTGTGACCCATGGACTGCAGCCCGCCAGGCTCCCCTGAACATGGAGTTCTCCAGGCAAGAATACTGGAGGGGGTAGCCATTCCCTTTTCCAGGGATCGAGCCCGGGTCTCCTGCATTGCAAGCAGATTCTTTACCATTTGAGCCACCTGGGTGGGACTTTAGACTCTATGTAACCCTTTGGAGTGATACTACTTCTCCCATTTTCTATATAAGGGTTATATAGCCTCCAAGTGCTTTTGCAGTGGCAGGATGATATCAGTCTTTCAAAGGAAACAGTGCTATCAATACTTAGAAGATAATGCATAAGGTCAAAGCCTGTTGAACTTGGGTGGTTTAGAACACCACATGGATATCCCCAGAAATTCCTTTGACAAGCTACTAGTCCTAGGAAGACTATACTTTAGCTTGCCAAGTACCAAGGCTCCTGATCCAGTTCATCTGTCTCTGGCCCTTTCACCCACTGCCCCTGCTCCAGAAACACATAATTAGAAGACAAAGAAAGGACTCCATTGCCCTGTGAGGTCTAGCTGTGAACCAAGCTCCAATGTCATTTAAATAGACTCTTTATGTACCAAGGACAAATCTAGTAATAGAGATGGGGGACAAGAGGAAGCAACCACTCCCTGAGTCAAGGCCACAGCCCTTGACAGTGAGCTAAGGGGCTGAGGCCAGCATGCATCTGTCTACTGAAACCATGCAAGCAGGTATCCTAGGGCACAACCCAAGAGTGACCCACAGATGTGTTAGTTGGCCAGGAAAACCATCTCAGCTGATAGAGACCAAGGCCTCTGCTCCACAGGTGAGCAAAAGGAAGCTCAGAGTCATAGTAACCCCAGAGTTCATGCTCATAAGAACCTTGCCGTATGCCTCCCCGCCACGTGTAAAGCTCCAAGCTGGTAGAGAAAGCCGGCTCTTAAAAAAGCAAAGCAGGACAAAATACCCCCAAATCTAGTCTGTCAGCACAGAGAACTATTGGCAGTTGGAATCAGGCCTCAGTAATTTTTTTTTTAAGCTGAGGCTCCCTCCCTTTCGGCTACCTACGGGTGCAATTTCCAGTGCTTTCTCCAAAAGAAACATTTGGCTTTCTATAGAGAACCTCTGAGACCTCATGTGACTGAAAATGGAAGAGGGGAAAAGAGGCCCTCCTCACACCCCACCCCAAAACCCCCATGGGGAAGCTGAGGTGAGGCCCCTGTAGATCGATTTATTTTAGGAGGCACTTGGTTCTGAAGCATTTGTTTCAGAAATTACCCCTGTGCCCCATCAATAGTGGCTTTCAACGGCTCTTCCCGGGTGGCCTTGTCTCTTTTAAATTTCATTTCCTGTTGGAAAGGATAAACAGGTAACTGTTTAATGCCACTGACTGGACTCATTTAACAGAAAACCAGGATCAGCGTGAAGCTGGGGAACCAGAGTGGGATTGATGGGTGAAACAGAGCTGAGAAGCCTATCTGGGATTACAAGGGGAATAGAGAGGCATTAGAGAATGCCAAGTGACAGACTTTTATTTTACTTCTTCTCCATATAAGGGCAATTGTCCCACTGGAGGAGGGGATATGAATGCAAGGGAGATAGCGTAATCAGCTGCCATGTTGGGCATGGCTCCCTGGACTTGGCCTCGAGGCCTTGGTGGGAATCCTGGCACTATCACTCATCAGCTTTGCCCTTCAGCCAAGTTCTTTAACCCCCTTGAGCCTCAGATGCCTGTCTGTTCTACTGCACAGGATGCTGTGAATTCAAATGATGCCTTCACATGCTTGGCAAGCACCCCACCCCTAGTAGGAATTCACACATAATAACTATAAATTGGCACAGATGGTGTTGGAACCCATACAATTTAACACATGTTTTCCACTACATACCAGGCACTGTGTTGGGCAATAAGAGCTGCCAAAGGATAAGAGAGCCCTGACTTTAAAAGAGATGGGCACAGAATTGATGATGTCAATACAGCCTGGTAAGGATTTGCAGCAAAACAGATATGGGGCGATATGGCACCCCCACTTTAAATGTTTTGAGGTATTGTTGACAGCATGGTCAATGGGGTCAATGAAAGGACTCATGATTGTCTATTTCTCCCTCTAGAAGGCAAAGTCCACCAAAGCCGGAATGTGGTCTTAGTGTCTGTCTAAGCACTGTGGGGAAACGTGGGTGAGGGAATGGTTAAGGTGATGTTCTAATCTCTGAACTACCATATTATCTTGAATCTATCTTTCAGTTCACCATTTCTCTCTACAGCTGAGTACATCCACTGTTTAACCCATTTGATGAATTTTTAATTTCTATATTTTTAAATTATGGAATTTCTATTTAGTTCATGTAAAATGTCTACTTTTTGGTCATCTTATCCTGCACTTGCCCTATGGTTTCCATTTCCTCTTTTACCAGAAAACATGTTAAACATACTTACTCTCTCAAATTGATCTATTGCCTGTAGTTTCTAAGATAGGAACTTCTCCATGTCTTTTGTCTGACTCTCACTAATGGTGGCTTTTTCCCTCTCTTCTACACACTAAAATATTTAAAAGTACACTTAACATCAGGAATTTTGTTGTTTTGTGGTTTTGAGTTTTTAAATTTTGTTTTTTTGTGGGAAACCCATGCAACATAAAAATGTTGAGACATTTTTATGACTTGGCTTTAGGCTGCCCCTCTCAGGATCTCATAGTTTAATCAATTCCAGACACAGTTTTTACATTATCTTCTTGGTTTGTGGCTTGTGTACTATAAGAGAAGTACCCCAATCCCATACCCATGTAGAGCATAGGCTGGGGTTTTAATTTTTTGAGGGTGATCCCAGCGGCCCAGCACAGTTGATAGACTTCCATACTCAATCTTTGGCAGAACTTCCCTTATTTCATGCTAAGGCCCTTCGTTCTTCATTGACAGCCTTGGTAAGGAGTTTGTTTCCTATTGCCTCAGCTCTCATCCCCATAGGATTCTGAAACTCCAGCCCCCTAAGAATCATACATATTTCCCATGTTTTCACAGGATCTTTTGTTTCATTCCTTCCCACTGATCACTGCTTGCTCTTCATTTCAGGCACCTAGGGATTTCTCCTTTCTGCACACCAGCCTGGTGATGGATTTTTTTCCCCCTTGTATATTTACACTAACATCTCTCTGTGATTGGGAGGAATGTCCCTTGACAACTCTATCTGACTAGAAAGATTTTATTATGCTTTTAGATGAAGGAAATGGCAATCCACTCCAGTATTCTTGCCTGGAGAATCCCACGGACGGAGAAGCCTAGTAGGTTACAGTCCATGGGGTCGCAAAGAGTCGGACACGACTGAGCGACTGAACTGAACTGAACTTTAGATACTAGTCTTTCACTCTCAGCTCTGAGTTCATGAAGGACAGAAACCTTGGTCTGATTCATCTTTTGATCCTGATTCTTCAGACTATGCCCAGATCAGAGTAGGAAGCAATAAAGATTTCATCATTCAATGAACAAACAAATCACTCATCTTTCACTTACACTCTCAATGGGAAGTAGAGATCATATACTAAATATCTTCTAGAGAAAGAAGACATCAAGAATCCCTGGAAAGTCATCCATGCTCTCTGGGAGGCCATGGTAACCGATCAAAGGAGTTTAGCCACTGCCTTAGTTTCACCCTTTTACCAGTAGGTTCTCTACTCTTGATAGTACTTCTTTCTTGAAGGGCAACAGCTGATAATTATAGTGCTGCTGCTGCTGCTAAGTCGCTTCAGTCATGTCTGACTCTGTGCGACCCCATAGACGGCAGCCCACCAGGCTCCCCTATCCCTGGGATTCTCCAGGCAAGAGCACTAGAGTGGATTGCCATTTCCTTCTCCAATGCGTGAAAGTGAAGTCGCTCAGTCATATCCGACTCTTAGCGACCTCATGGACTGCAGCTTACCAGGCTCCTCCATCCATGGGATTTTCCAGGCAAGAGTACTGGAGTGGGGTGCCATTGCCTTCTCCGAATTATAGTGCTAGTCTGCTAGAAATTCATAGTCTGGCAGGCTAGGTTCTTACTGGTAGCTTGCTGCCTTTTAGCACATACTGATGTCCTTCTGGGGCTTCCCAAGTGGCTCAGTGGTAAAGAATCCACCTGCCAACGCAGAAGATGCAAGAGACGTGGGTTCAATTCCTGGATCAGGAAGATTGTCTGGAGCAGGAAATGGCAACCAACTCCCATATTCTTGCCTAGAAATTTTCATGGACAAGGAGCCTGGCAGGCTACAGTCCATGGGGTTGCAAAGAGTCAGACACGACCGAGCACTCACACATTATGTCCTTCTAGAGCCATAACTGGAACTTGATCAGCAACATGTAATGTACAAAGATATGTACTCTTTTCTGTTGGTTCCATAAAGAGCTTGCCAAGTAAATTCACAGACTTGAAAGCCCCTGGCACAGTGCTTGGCACAGAGTAGGCACATTTAGTGCACTTATTTCTTCTTTTCCATTAAAAATATCCACAAATATTTGTTGAAAATCTATTGCCTCCTAAGCACTGTGTTTGGTGCTTAAGATGGAGAGGCGTAACATATTTTATGCCTCTGTTTCAATTCTTACTTAGAAAAAGAATGTCCAGGGACTTCCTTGGTGATCCTATGGTTAAGAAGCTGCCTTGCAATGCAGGGGATGTGGGTTTGATTCCTGGTCAGGGGACTAAAATCCCACATGCCATGAAGCAACTAAGTCCGTTCATCATAACTAAGGAGCCAGTATGTCATAACTAAGACCTGACACAGCCAAATAAATAAATGTTTTTTTAAAAGAAAAAGAATGTCCACATCAAATTTGACAATAAAAATTATCCCAAATGTCCTCTGATCTAAGGTGAAAAGATATCTTACCTCATCCTGCCACTCTAAAATGCCTAAAAAGTATAACCAGCAAACTAAATTTGCCATTATTGTTTTATAAAGTAACAGTCTCTTTCCTTAGGGAGGAAATCCAACTCCCATTGAATACACGAGAAGACAAAGGAGAACTGATCATAAAAGGCAATTTTTGACAGTGACTTTTGAGCTCCTTTCATCACTATAATTCCAGAACCTAGAATCATGCCTGAATTAAATTAGAAACTTGATAAGACTGCTGAATCTGAGTATTCTTGCACATATATATGGATAGTCCCTTGGACTGCAAGGAGATCCAACCAGTCCATTCTGAAGGAGATCAACCCTGGGATTTCTTTGGAGGGAATGATGCTAAAGCTGAAGCTCCAGTACTTTGGCCACCTCATGAGAAGAGTTGACTCATTGGAAAAGACTCTGATGCTGGGAGGGATTGGGGGCAGGAGGAGAAGGGGACGACCGAGGATGAGATGGCTGGATGGCATCACGGACTCGATGGATGTGAGTCTAGGTGAACTCCGAGGAATGGTGATGAACAGGGAGGCCTGGCGTGCTGCGATTCATGGGGTCGCAAAGAGTCGGACACGACTGAGCGACTGAACTGAACTGAACTGAGCCCATCCATATATATGACTCTAGATACAGTAAGACTCAGTCATCATTCCATGCATATTTATAGAGAATTTCTTATGAATGAGAGTATGTACTAGATTTTTTGATAGAAACAGGAGAAAGAAAAAAAAAATAGATATTCTACCTACAAGGAATTTCCAGGTGCAAGGGCAAGATAGTTATATAAATCACCACAATATAACAAAGAAAATGCTAAGAGATGAACATAAGAAAAGATTGCTGCTGCTGCTGCTGCTGCTAAGTTGCTTCAGTCGTGTCCGACTCTGTGTGACCCCATAGACGGCAGCCCACCAGGCTCCCCTGTCCCTGGGATTCTCAAGGCAAGAACACTGGAGTGGGTTGCCATTTCCTTCTCAGTGCATGAGAATGAAAAGACTATGGGGTTCCAAATACAGAAAGGCTACTTCCTGCTGAGGGATTAGATAAGACTGTGGCTAATATAGACTATATGCTCAAACTTAAGTAATGTGTTACCTGGTGGCTCAGATGGTAAAGAATCAGTCTACAATGTGGGAGACCTAGGTTCGATCCCAGGTTGGGTTGGGAAGATCCCTGGAGGAGGGCATGGTGACCCTATCCAGTATTCTTGCCTGGAGAATCCCTAGGGACAGAGGAGCCTGGTGGGCTACAGTCTATGGGATCACAAAGAATTGGACATGACTGAGCGACTAAGCTCAGTAGAGGGAGAGAGTGGAGACTAGCAAGGAAGGAAGGGCGACTCAGATGGAAAGAACAGCTTAGACAAAAGGCAGAAGCAGAAAAGCACAGGATATAGACAATGAAACAGAAAGTTGGCTGGAGACGTATAAAGAGCAGTCTAAAGAGAAATAAGCTGGAGAGGTAGGATGAGCCAATTGCAGGGGGTTTGAACATGGCCTGATTTATCTTCCAGGACATAGGATCTCTATAGAGTAGCCAGTGCTTAGCATATGGTGGGGCTTAATTAATGCTACAACAGCCGCATAGCAGGAGCCTGTTCTCCAGCTGCACACAGGAAGTGGCCATCTGTACATGCAGGCAATTACAAACCTTCCAGATACTCTGCCCTGAACCCTGCAAGCACATCAAATACTCACCGTAAAAGGTCACCCAACAAACATCTCTGATCAATCCTGGCTCAGGCAGAATCAAATCCTCTAAATAAGATCCACTGGATGCAGTGTCAGGAAGGTCAGAAACTACCCTTCTTCACATCTTGAAGCATTTTTACCATGTGGAACTCTTTAGAAGAAGAAGGGAAAGGAAAGAGAGAGGCAGGAAAAAAAAAAAAACCCTCTCCAGAAATAATAGAATTCCAAGTAATTAAATGTTAACTGATCACAAAGTTAACAGGGGATTTATTTTGGCCCCTGCCTCCTTCTGGTGATCTAAAAAGCAGTTGATTTCAAGGACAGCCATGCCAGGATTAAACCCGGCGTTTCACACCTCCCCTCCTCCACTTCCGCCCTGCGTGTCCCCACTGTGTACCTTTGTCAAGCTCACTTGAAATGTTCCATGATGAGGTAGGCACTAACTCAGCAGTGACTGACAACTCTGTTTCTGAAAAGAAAGAGAAGGGAGGGGAGAAAGACAAGGGCAATATTAAATATAGTAACTTATGGGCTGTTAGAAGCATTACAGGAGATTTCCAAAGGCCCTGCCTTCCGAGAGAGACCATGCAGTCCCATAGCTTATTAAACTTAAATGTCTGCTCAGCCTGCCAGGCAGAGGCGCCTGTATTATAGAGGCTATCCAGACAAACACACTGGAGGCCAGATTTGAGGATTTTTTCCTTTAAAACACAGGCTTGAAAATTAAATACAAATATTTCATTGACAAAAACCCAAACCTGCAGAAATGACCAAACATGATCAAATACAAACTCTTCCTTTTCTTGTTGAAAGACCAGTCTTAGGTTAATAGAGTCAACAGTCTTTCCATGAAACATGAGACCAACATTGCTCCTGATGCTGGTTTCATTTGTGTTTGTGAATTCATAGCATTTCTCTCAATAGACCAACTGATTTCTTTATAGTGAAACCTTCAGTCAAGACAAATGGAAGCTAAGGATTTGAATATGGAGAGTAATTTGTGGTAACCAAAATTCAAAGATAACTTTAAAAACCACCATAAATTAAAGCAAACATGCAAATCCAAAATATTAAGGACATGATACACTATGAAAATTTTAAAACTCTTTATGATATACTGTAATATACAAACAATGCTTTTATTTTTGAATATTTAACCCATGACACATCCTACTAGCACATTCTAATAGGATTGCATTAATCTCCCCTTAGGCTGTGTACACACACACACACACACTTGTATTACAGAGCTTTGGCCATGTACACACACACACACACACACACACACACACACGTGTATTACAGAGCTTTGGCCGTGTACACATACACACACTCTTACATTACAAAGCTTTGGCCGTGTACACACACACACACACACACTCTCTCTCTCTCTCTCTCTCTCTCTTGTATTACAGAGCTTTTGTGTTCGGATCTCAGAGAGCCCAGAGACTGGGTCATTATATCTATGGCACCCATGCTATCACATCCCCTGTCTTCATATATCATTGATCAATTATGGATCCTTTTGCCTATAAACCTGGGATCTGCTTTACAGCCTTTCAACACGGTTTTTTTAGGTAGCCACTGAAAATGGATCTGTGTTAGAATGCAAGGCAGAGGAAGAACTAGTATTTAAGCCTAGGTCTGTCTGACTCTACCACTCACACAGCTCCTGGCAGCCCATGCTGCCCAGTTGTCAAGTCTGAAACCTGACTTAGTTTTCACCTTACTTCTTTCTGGCTTTACCCTTTCACCAAGATAAGCACACTCTTCTACATTTCCTTATTTACTGATGGAGGCCATCTGCCACATGGCCATAGGAGCCGCATGCCGTCATCAGGGAGCTTTGCCAAGGACAGGATGTTTACCCACTGAGACCTTGCAGAGGCCACTTCTAGCTTGTCTACTGAGTCTCGAATCAACCTGCCATGCACAGCAGAGACAAAGGGGTTATTTGATTTGTGCAGACCTTCTTGGCTTTCTTCTTCCCCTGTCCAGGTGGGAAAGAAAACAGGTGGGAAAGAAAGTAGACAAGCCACACAAAACCTACCCACCCCAAAAGGCCCCGGTCACCTCCCACATCCTGAGCCAACAACAGCATGCATTGTTTTCAGGGAAACCGAAGTCAGATGGGCAGTATGGCTGGGATCTTAGAGCAAACAGGATTCCAAAATATGAAGCCAAAAAGGAAAATTTGCCCAAGTAAGAAAACGGCTTAACAGAAAACCACAGGAGAAGGCAGTGCTCCTGTTATCAGCCATTTGTCCTAGAAATGGGTGTTTCATGCAGGTGATTTTACCAGGAAGCGCTAACTGTCTACATTCTAGAGCCTTCCACGTGTGACTCCAACCACAACTCCACTCTGAACCCCCTGCTGCTGCCACCCACTTTGGCTCTTTGAATAAAGGCCCCTTGTTTGCAGTATTTTGGACTATTGTGGTTCCTCTTATAAAAAGGTTCATCAAGCACTCCAGTACCCAGACTTCAGGGAGCTTGGGAATAGAAGCATGGCAGCCACGGCGGTCACTCAGGCAAGAAGCAAAGGGTGGGGAAGTGGTGGGATTAAGACAGATCTTGACAGCATTTACATTCAATATTTTCATAGCTTCATCTTACTGCTGCTCACAGCTAAATTGCCAGAAACATAGGTTTCATTTTACAGTATTAATTTTATAGAAAGTTAGCTATATGTCATTTGGTTTTTCTAGCCTGAATTTGAATTGCTGATTGAATATAATTTGAGACTGATGACAAATGAATAGATTCTTGGCACTGCTAACAGTAAAATTGTTCCCCCACGTGTCCCTGGACACTAATTACCACTCAGTTCTTGGGCTACAGAAAAGATAATTTCAATTCATAACCTCATTAATTGATTGTGATGATTCTGAGGAATTTTGTTCTCAGCTTCAAGATCTATTCCTTGAGATAACCACATGTTCAGCTCTTCAGATAAAGTGATAATAAAAACAGATAAAATAGTTTTAAGTAGGAATATTCTCCCTGACAAATATTATCTTCTTAGGCTACTTTTTTTTTTTTTTAAAGTAAGGCTGGATTATTTAATGTGAAAAGTTTAATGTTAGTAATTGTCCCTCACAAAAATGATGTTTAATAAGCTTCCCCCTCACCTCCTAAAAGAAGACTGAATCTTAAGTGAGAAAAATTGAACACATCTTGATTGAGCAGCCCTCGATTCCAAGGTCAGCAGCAGTCTTAGAGAGATGTGACCACTAGTCTTGACCCTACGGGACCTCCAGTGATGAATTCAGTTCCTTTCTTACTCTCTTTACTGTGGCAAAAGGATGAAATACTTAATACCAGACTAGCAGCCTCTCTTTGTGTAACATCATTGTGATAATAGCATATCCGTACATGCCAACTAGGAGACAGTAGAATTTTTAATGAAAATACACACCTACATTAAAATACTAATTTCTGCCAGTTACTAATGTTGTGATCAGGACCATGTTACTTAACATCTTTTGACCACTATTTTCTCATCTGGAAAATGGGGACAATACAAGCCATCTCATAGGAAATGTGGTAAGGACTAGAACAGATCATTGACCAAAAGTGTCCTGCACCCAAGAGGGTGCCCAGCATAGAGTGGATACTCAAGATCTTTCGTGCCTCGCCCTCTGTCTAGAAAGGCAGATGGACATACTCTGCATGGATATACTCCAGTTTAGTGGCTGTGTCACTGTTTCAGTTTGAAATAACACATTTGCTGTACTTTAAGAAAGACTCTATTTTGCATGCCTTACTAATCCAAGATGATCTTTTCATTTTGTGAGGTTTTCCTGAATCAGTCACCAGTTCTCTTAGAACATCAGTGTTTCCATGTGGTTTTATCCAATTTAGGCAAATCCAGCATGTTTGAGAAAACTCCATCCCTTATCTTTCCTGACCTCTGCAGGAGGGCAAGCCATTCTTCTCCGGAGTTGATCAATAGGAGCTATTATCTTGCAGTTTCACTGATGAGTGACTTTTTGGCACCGATTCTGCAAACCATAAGGTTTTGGTATTTAAGCCTGAACAGTGGGAGTGTTATTTGGAGCAAAGGGAAAAAAATAATAAGCCTTGAATCCTTCTCATTGATAAAAGCCTGTGCTCTCCACAAGGATTACTGGTTCATCTCAGCAGTTGGCAGGGAGCGACCCCATGTTCACAGGATGCACAAGCTCTTCCAAGAAGCCCCCAGCCACGCCACATCCTGTATCCTGATCCAGTGACAAGTTGAGGTTACACAGGCATGAACCAGCACTCTCACGAGACTGGTGGCCAGCCCAGTGGTCACAAAGGCCAAGTATGAGGGAACAAGTGGCTATCCAAGGGCCTTTTCTGGCCAGTAACACTGAGTTTACAATGTGATAGCTGGGTGGGCCTTAGAGGCCAAAGGCTTATTTAGCAAGCTATGTATTTTGTTTTTTGCATGTTTTTTGCGGCTTGTGTGTCACACTTTAATAACCAACCACTCTGGGGCATCCCCCTGCCCAGAGTTCACAAATTTATAACTTTTTGAAAGGGGTGCACATTTTAATATGACAATCCATATGTGGGTCCCTCTCTCCTTAGATATAAAACTGAAGTTTCATGCAGTGTTATTTTCAGTACTCTTATTTCTTACAAGTTCAACTAGGTCATGACTCAAGCCTAAGGATTTCTGGAAGTATCCTTACAGGGAACCTTGGAGGATTTGCAGGTACAGAAGACAAGAGACCCAGGCAATAGCTCCTTCTTCAACAGGAACAATTCCACATTTCTCTGCGTTATATATTCAGGTGTATGGAAAAGGCACCAATGCTTTAAACAAAAGATATTTTAATCCTCTTATCTGATACAACTTCCTCATCTGACATATGAAGCAAATTAGGCCCATAGCAGTCTGAGACTTGGCCAAAATCATAGTTCTAAGATAGATACAAGCCTTAGAAATGGCTTGGGAATAAATGCATGCTTCAATAAAATAAATTTTAAAAACAGAAATAAATGCATACTGCCTTCTCATTGCTCTCCATCTTCCCTTGACTGTGCCTGTAAGAATGATAAGTCTCCTTAGAAACTGAGTTTTGAGAGGTGCACAGGGAAATTCCAAACAGCCAGCGTCAGTCACACAAAAGGGGCACACTGTCTTCTGTGGTAAAAGAAGGCTCCTGTTTGTGATCATTTGGGGGAAGAAGGTGAGAAGGAGACTTCAAAATCTCTGGTATGAAGTGTCAGTTTACACACAACATTCTTGGCCTTGATTCCTTCCTCCCACCAGCACCTCAGTGGAGAAGCCCACAGCCAGGTGTGTCAGCTTCACCAAAGGTACCTGTTTGGGAAAGTCACAATCTGCTCTCCTTAGAAGGGCAGGCAGGCCACATCCCCCAACTGCTCCGGGGGTTAGTCAGCCTGAGCATTACTCCAGCCCTCAGTTCACAATCATTCCACATCTAGGGTCCTGCACTAGGGGCCCCTCCACTCTGGGAGAGGAAAGTCAGAGTCTCCCTCACCCAGTGTGGGATACGCAGGGGTGGAGAATTACTATGCTCAATGTCTACAATGACCTAATCCTCACTAACCTTAAATTTGGATGTCTAATGCAATCTTCAAAAAAAGTTACCAGTACAGTCACAAAGAAAGAAGGCACAATCCTGCAGCCTTAAACTGTTCCAATACCCATCAACACCACCTACAGATTTTTAATAAAATCTACAAAGACCTTGTAAATGGCACAATTTTGGTTCATGTGGCAGTCATTAATCTGTTGAAGAGAAATTTAAAATATACCAAATTCTGTAGCATTATTCATATTTTTATACATAGAGAATTGCAGAAACAAAAAAAAGTTGTCCAGGACAGTTGTCCACTGTCCTCTCAGTGTCTGAGAAGCTGACACTCAAGAGATCTTCTCAACAATTCCATAAGATAGGTACCATTATCACCTTCATTCCAAGATTGGGGAGCCTGAGGTAGAGAATCAGGGCACCTGTCTACTCAGGGTGTTGGGGAGTGGTGGGAATTGTAGTCAAACCCAGGCAGTCTGACAGCAGAGCTAGTGTCTCCAATTATGCCAAAACAGGGGGCGGGGAATGCCCAAAGACATAACCGCTTGCTCCCTAGCTTAAGCCCTCTCTGCTCCAGAGGACCCCTATGAACTCTAAGTTCAGCAGAACTTAGTTTGACAACCAGTACCAGAGGCCACACTCCTCCCCATCAGTGCTTGGCTCCCTAATTCTAAAACCCTCCAATGTGGTGAGAGACACAGAGGGAAGAGAGGAGATACTTTCTGAATCACACTTAAATGTCTTTTTTCCTTTGGAAATATTATTTCCTTCTTGAAATCTATTGAATTAATACTATGGATCATATGTAGTTCTTGTATTTAAAGAATTATGTTACACAAAGCACCATAATGACACACATCTTCTTCAAAATGAATACACATATTTTTGAAAATTACCTTACTTAAAAACTACCATAGTTGGGGTCTCTTCCATGGAACTCTAGAGAGTCTCTCACTCTCATTCATCCATAAATTCAATGCAACTAACACTTTCTAGGTATAAGAACTGGGATGTAAAAACTTGACCTGGTCCATAACATTTTTCAAAAACTTACAGTCTATTGGGAGGGGAGGGCTGGGTGCTAAGTCATTTCAGTCATGTCCGACTCTTCAGGACCACATGGACTGTAGCCCACCAAGCTCCTCTGTCTATGGGATTCTCCAGGCAAGAATACTGGAGTGGGTGGCCATTTCCTTCTCTGGGGATCCTCCCGACCCAGGGGTCGAACCTCTTACATCTCCTGAACTGGCAGGCATGTTCTTTACCACAGAAATGGACAGATAGCGACTCCTCTTCCCACAAGTCATTACCCACACTCCTACCACAACTAGGCAAAAAATACCAAGAGTACTGAGTAAAATACCAGGAAAAAATATAATATATAGCTGATAATTAAAAGGAAAGGACATTCTCAGGTGTCAAAAAAGAAGAAAACAGTTCAGTAGAAGCTGATGGAGAAGATACCTATAAACACAGGTCCCTCAGGCTAGGGGCTGCATTAGCAATACTCACTGGAAAACCAACCTTTGGCCAAAGGGAGATGTGCATTCTTGCCTAAAGCCTTTATGAGAGCCTGGGACATCTCCCCACTCTGAGAGAGGGGCTTGAAATACTTCCGCCAGTAGCCAGAGAAGTTGCTAGGGTGCTTGAGTCCACCTAGGACTTGGCTAGGATAGGGAAAAATGTCCCCACAAGAAATCAAAAGGGTGTATAAAGACCAAAGAGGTCACATGTACCTTTCACCCAGTTTCTCTCCAATGAATCCTATGTATTCTGTTCTCTTCAGTTCTGTTCAGTCGCTCAGTCATGTCTAACTCTGTGACCCCATGGACTGCAGCATGCCAGGCTTCCCTGTCCATCACCAACTCCTGGAGCTTACTCAAACACATGTCCATTGAGTCAGTGATACCATCCAATCATCTCATTCTCTGTCGTAACATTCTCCTCCTGCTTTCAATCTTTCCCACCATCAGGGGCTTTTCCAATGAGCCAGTTCTTCACATCAGGTGGGCAAAGAATTGGAGTTTCAGTTTCAGCATCAGTCCTTCCAATGAATATTAAGGACTGATTTCCTTTAGGATGGACTGGTTGGATCTCCCTGCAAAGTGACTCTCAAGAGTCTTCTCCAACATCACAATTCAACAGCATAAATTCTTTGGTGCTCAGCTTTCTTTATAGTCCAACTCTCACATCTATACCTGACTACCAGGGAAACCATAGCCTTGATTAGATGGACCTTTGTTGGCAAAGTAATATCTATGCTTTTTAATATGCTAAGTTGGTCATAACTTTTCTTCCAAAGAGCAAATGTCTTTTAATTTCACAGCTGCAGTCACCATCCTCAGTGATTTTGGACCCCCAAAAGATAAAGTCTGTCACTGATTCCATTGTTTCCCCATCCATTTACCATGAACTGATGGGACTGGAGGCCATGATCTTAGTTTTCTGAATGCTGAGTTTTAAGCCAACTTTTTCACTCTCCCCTTTCATTTCATCAAGAGGCTCTTTAGTTCTTCACTTTCTGCCATAAGGGTGGTGTCATCTGCATTTCTGAGGTTATTGATATTTCTTCAAGCAACCTTAATTCCAGCTTGGGCTTCATCCAGTCCAGCATTTCTCATGATGTCCTCTGCAGAGAAGTTAAATAATCACGGTCACAATATACAGCCTTGACGTACTGCCTTCCCTATTTGGAACCAGTCTGTTGCTCCATGTCCAGTTCTAACTGTTGCTTCTTGCATACAGATTTCTCAGGAGGCAGGTCAGGTGGTCTGGTATTCCCAACTCTTTAAGAGTTTTCCACAGTTTGTTGTGATCCACACAGTCAAAGGCTTTGACATAGTCAATAAAGCAAAAATAGATGTTCCTCTGGAACTTTCTCCATTTTTGATGATTCAATGGATGTTGGCAATTTGATCTCTAGTTCCTTTTCCTTTTCTAAATCTAGTTTGAACATCTGGAAGTTCGCGGTTCACATACTGTTGAAGCCTGGCTTGGAGAATTTTAAGCATTACTTTGCGTATGTGACATGAGTGCAATTGTGTGGTAGTTAGAACATTCTTTGACATTGTCTTTCTTTGGGATTAGAATGAAAACTGACCATTTGCAGTCCTGTGGCCACTGCTGAGTTTTCCAAATTTGCTGGCATATTGAGTGTAGCACTTTCACAGCATCATCTTTTAGAATTTGAAATAGCTCAACTGGAATTCCATCACCTCTACAAGCTTTGACCGCAGTGATGCTTCCTAAGGCCCACCTGACTTTGCATTCCTGGATGTCTGGCTCTAGGTGAGTGATCACACCATCATGGTAATATGGGTCATGAAGATCTTTTTTGTATAGTTCTTCTATGTATTCTTGCCACCTCTTCTTAATATCTTCTGCTTCTGTTTGTTCTATACCATTTCTGTCCTTTATTGTGCCCATCTTTGCATGAAATGTTCCCTTGGTATCTCTAATTTTCTTGAAGAGATCGCTAGTCTTTTCCATTCTATTGTTTTCCTCCATTTCTTTGCATTGATCACTGAGGAAGGCTTTCTTATCTCTCCTTTCTATTCTTTGGAACTCTGCATTCAGATAGGTATATCTTTCCTTTTCTCCTTTGCATTTCACATCTTTCCTTTTCTCAGCTATTTGTAAGGCCTCCCCAGACAACCATTTTGTTTCTCTTCATTTGTTTTTCTTGGGGATGGTCTTGATTGCTGCCTCCTGTACAATGTCACAAACCTCTGTTCATAGTTCTTCAGGCACTCTATCAGATGTGAGTGAGTGAAGTCGCTCAGTCGTGTCCGACCCTTTGCGACCCCATGGACTGTAGCCTACCAGGCTCCTCCCTCCATGGGATTCTCCAGGCAAGAGTACTGGAGTGGGTTGCAGTTTCCTTCTCCAGGGCATCTTCCCAACCCAGGGATCGAACCCGGGTCTCCCGCATTCCAGGCAGAAGCTTTAACCTCTGAGCCACCAGGGAAGCCCCTATCAGATGTAATCCCTTGAATATATTTGTCATTCCACTGTATAATCGTAAGGGATTTGATTTAGGTTATACCTGAATGGTCTAGTGGTCTTCCCTGTTTTCTTCAATTTCAGTCTGAATTTGGCAATAAGGAGTTCATGATCTGAGCCACAGTCAGCTCCCGGTCTTGTTTTTGTTGACTGTATAGAACTTCTTCATCTTTGGCTGCAAAGAATATAATCAATCTGATTTCTGTGTTGACCATCTGGTGATGTCCATGTGTAGAGTCTTCTCTTGTGTTGTTGGAAGAGGATGTTTGCCATGACCAGTGCGTTCTCTTGGCAAAACTCTGTTGGCCTTGGCCCTGCTACGTTTTGTACTCTAAGGCCAAATTTGCCTGTTACTCCAGGTATCTTGACTTCCTACTTTTGCATTCCATTCCCCTATAATGAAAAGAACATCTATTTTGGGTGTTAGTTCTAGAAGGTCCTGTAGGTCTTCTTAGAACCATTCAACTTCAGCTTCTTCAGCATTACTGGGTAGCGTCATAGACTTGGATCACTGTGATATGAATCACAAGGTTTGCCTTGGAAACGAACAGAGATCATTCTGTCATTTTTGAGATTGCATCCAAGTACTACATTTCAGACTCTCTTGTTGACTATGATGGCTACTCCATTTCTTCTAAGGGATTCCTGCCCACAGTAGTAGATATAATGGTCCACTGAGTTAAATTTACCCATTCCAGTCCATTTTAGTTCACTGATTCCTAAAATGTTGATGTTCACTCTTGCCATCTCCTGTTTGACCACTTCCAATTTGCCTTGATTCATGGATCTAACATTCTAGGTTCCTATGCAATATTGCTCTCTACAGCATCAGACTTTACTTCCATCACCAGTTATATCCACAACTGGGTGTTGTTTTTGCTTTGGCTTCTTCTCTTCATTCTTTCTGGAGTTATTTTCCACTGATCTCCCATAGCATACTGGGCACCTACCAACCTGGGGAGTTCATCTTTCAGTATCCTATCTTTTTGCCTTTTCATACTGTTCATGGGTTCTCAAGGCAAGAATACCTAAGTGGTTTGCCATTCCCTTCTCCAGTGGACCATGTTTTATGTATTCATGTTTTCAAAACAGAATTTGGAACTTCCCTGGTGATCTAGTGCTTAAGATTCTTCATAGGGCCTGGGTTCAGTCCCTAGTCAGGGAACTAGATCCCAGATGACACAACTGAAAAATAGATTCTGCATGCCACAACTCAAAAGGTCATGCATGCTGCAATGAAGATCAAAGATCCTGTGTGACACAACTAAGACCCAGCATGGCCAAATAAGAAAAATAATTAAACATTTAAAAAATAAAAAACCTGTAATTTCACACTGTTACAACGTATGTGTATGCTGCTGCTGCTGCTAAGTCGGTTTAGTCGTGTCAGACTCTGTGCGACCCCAGAGATGGCAGCCCACCAAGCTCCCCCGTCCCTGGGATTCTCCAAGCAAGAACACTGGAGTGGGTTGCCATGTCCTTCTCCAATGCATGAAAGTGAAAAGTGAAAGTGAAGTCGCTCAGTCGTGTCGGACTCCCAGCGACTGCATGGACTGCAGCCCACCAGGCTCCTCCGTCCATGGGATCTTCCAGGCAAGAGTACTGGAGTGGGGTGCCATTGCCAAGTACTCTAAAATTTCATTACAACTATAGACTTGTATAACTATCACTGCAATCAAGATGAAGAGCTATGTCATTACTGCAAAGATCTCCCTCATACTACCTCTTTAAGAGTCACCCCCATCCCTCACTCCTAACCATTTCTAATCCCTGGCAACCACTAATCTGGTCTCCATCTCTATAATTCCTTTGTTTCAAGAATGTGATATAAACAGACTCACATAAGGCCTTGAGAGCCACCCAATTTCTTGTGTGTATCAATGGATTATTCTTTTTATACTGCTGAGTAGTATTCCACAGCTCAAGTATACTACCACACTGCAACCATTCACCTCGGACATTTAGTTGTTTACATTTTCTTCCTGTTAAAAATAAAACTGTTTCAAACACACTTGTAGCCTTTTGTGCTAATTTTTTTGCATTTGAGTAAGAGGGAAATTGGATCTAGAACAAAGGGGTTGCATGTAAGGGGCAATAATAAGCAAACAAGTTAGAAAACATGTTAAATAAGTTTGACCTAACTCTAAACATAAATCTGTGATGAGAGGTACAATAGAGGTCATCAGAGGGTTCCAAGGCAGCACTGAGGAATAGTACAACCTCCAGTTTGGGGACAGAAACCTAAAGACTGTTACAGTCTGAGAGGAGGCCTGCATATTAGAAATATTACAGTACACTAAGGCACATGCACATAAATCAACAATGGTCACACTCAGAAACAGCTTTCTTCAAGAAGGAAGCAAATAGTAATGTCAAAATCCAGGGGCTTCTAGGTTTGTTTGTTTGTTTTCTGTAAAGAAAAAAGGAAACATCTCAATCACTGGGAAGGCTGATTTTTCCCGGGGTTAGTACAAAGTTATAAGAGAAACTTCCAGATGGCTCAAACCTTAATCTTCCCCAATGAGGAGTTCAAATGTACAGACCCAAAGTTAGCACCCCCTCATCCACCCATGGTGCCACTAGACTTCATGGATGCTTAGCGCAACAAAAGAGCTACTTTATTTCTGGCTTCAGAACAAGCTGGCAAAGACAGTTAAAAAAAAGAAGGAAGCATGTTGAAAAATGTTTAGCTTAGAAATTGGTCTTATCTTCCTAGAGAGGTTTTATTTCATTTCCTTTCGGGTGCTGCAAACACCTCAGATTTCGAATGACATCAACAAACTTCACTCTTTTCTTCTTGTTTCTACTTGACTGCTCTTCCTTACAGGCTTTTCCCCTCAAAAGCACCTCCTGGCAGTTTTTCCTCCTTATCATCCTGCTGTGTCATCTGTCTTTGTCTTCTGGGGTTTGCCATTTATTTCCCCCTTTGTACGGCCCCCCACACACTTTCATTTCATATTCTATCATCCTTTCTGTAATAGAAGTCTATTACTCTATAATTGTCCCTGGTCAATTCAGTCACCCACATCTCAAAAGAAACAAGAGATCCAAGGAAGATGCTTTCTTATCTGCAATTCCATGACAGCCTGAG
This sequence comes from Cephalophus harveyi, assembly GCA_006410635.1. Taxonomy (NCBI): domain Eukaryota; kingdom Metazoa; phylum Chordata; class Mammalia; order Artiodactyla; family Bovidae; genus Cephalophus; species Cephalophus harveyi. The sequence continues at coordinate 56,601 of SJYT01075855.1, forward strand.
AGTTTTGTGTTTTTTTTTGCAAAACAAATGAAATCTTGGTTAAGTCCTATACGCAATGGGAAAGAAATTAAGTTGCGCAAGGTGTTCCCTAAAGCCATAGTGTATTAGCATGCAATTTAGAAAACTAGATGGCTGCAAAGGATTTCTTTAAAAACTCCTTACTTTCACCTGGAGTTTAATGTGATCATATTCACTTGTTCATTAAATCATCCATCCATTCACTCACTTGACAAATATTTACGGAGTACCTAGCCTGTACCTGACCAGTCAAGTCCTACCTAGGTGCTGGAACATACTAGTGAACAAAGTCAAGACTTGTTTTCTTCATGGAAATCACTGTGTGGTAGGGACACGGAGAGGTAAATAAAGAATTAAAACACCATATGATAAATAAACACTGTGTATGGGATGGAGATTGGCAGTGGGGAAGGGGGTTAATGAGGGTGGGGGAGGTAAAGGGGCTTAGCACAGTCTCAGAAGGTCCTGTCCTGACCAAAGATTTTGGTGATGCAATTATGGATGTGGTTTATGGAGAGCCAGATGCTTAATGGACACAAGGAGGCTGAATAATCTAATTTCCTCCTTTGAATAGAATAGGATTGACTTCTGCAAAAAGTGAACAAAGATTGAGACCTCTGCAAGTGGGTATGTCTTCACTTGCCATAGTCACGTAACCGCCCTTGCCTGCAGAACTTGACTACTAACATGAGCCTCCTATTAGAAACAGGGAATGTCTCTTCCAGCTTTAGTGATTTAGCTCCAGCCCTGTGCACTTCCTAAATCGATTTTTCAACCAGGAGTGGGTCTTTTGTGTCTTTATCTCCTTAGCAACATAAGTATCTGCTAGTAATGGAGGTCTAGTGTAACCTAAGAGTTTTTAAATTTCTAGTTCCTTTTACCTTTCTGATTTATACTTGGCTCTAGAAAGAAAATAATTGTCCATTCAACATGATACGACACACAAGCTAAATAACTTCTGCTCTAGCCAGACCAATAAAAAAGGGAATATATAAAACAGAATACTTGATGCACAAATTTCATCTCCTTGAAATAGTGCAGTGCTGACATCAATAAAATCTTTCTCGTGTTTGAAGTTCAAATAAGATACCTGTTTCCTACCTTAAGCTATGTTTAAATCACAGCAAAACAACATGCAGTTTAATAGAAAAATATAATAAATCTGCTGCTGCTGCTAAGTCACTTCAGTCGTGTCCGACTCTGTGTGACCCCATAGACGGTAGCCCACCAGGCTCCCCCGTCCCTGGGATTCTCCAGGCAAGAACACTGGAGTGGGTTGCCATTTCCTTCTCCAATGCATGAAAGTGAAAAGTGAAAGTGAAGTCGCCCAGTCGTGTCCGACTCAGCGACCCCATGGACTGCAGCCCACCAGGCTCCTCCGTCCATGGGATTTTCCAGGCAAGAGTACTGGAGTGGGGTGCCATAAATCTGCTAACTCAGTGATATTCAGCTTTCTATTGAAAAGACAAAGACTGCACTTTTATTCTAATTTTCTGCTTTGCAGTTTGCCCTCAATTCTATGATCCATGTGTCCTTCAGTCATCAGTAAGTGTTCTTCCTTTCACTCTGATTACCTGGCAAAAATCTTGAGGGCAAAGATCATGTCTCACACTTCCTTTGTGTCCTACCTGGTTCTGACATGAACATGTAACATGCTAGATAAGAAGCACCATGGCAGAGGAACGAATGAAAGGGTTATATTGACTTCAGAATCAGACATGTTCAAATACTGAGTCTGTCACACACTAATTTACGACCTCAGGCAAATTACTTCATACTTCTAAACCTCAGTCCCTCATACATAAAATAGGCATACTAGTAGTGAGCTTGCAGGACTGTGATGAGGATTAACTAGGAAAATACTCGAAGATGAGTTCAGTGGCCAGCAGAGTAGCAGCTATCACTGATTGGTAAAGACTATTTTATTTACCATAGATACAACTTGAAGCATATTTAATGCAGCAATTCCCAAACCCAGCTGGGGAGCATATTAGACAAACACAGATTCTTGGACCTCCTATCCCTAAACTATTAAATCTCCCAAAGTGGGTCTTATATAACCAGTCTAGCATTGGTTCTCTATAGCCCACCAGTGTGGGGAAACTCATATAATGATATGCCTGCCAAAAAATCCAAACAACACAAAAAAGTTTAACTGAACTAAGAAGTTTAATGTAATTTAAGAATCTAAGGTAAAGGGAGTAGACTGATTTAAACTTAATTCTTGTTTTTGTCATAAAATCTCAAAGTAGTCAGAAATCTCATCAATACTGAGAGAGCCCAGTGAGTATTAACCAAGGGCAAAATTGGTACCACTTGAAAGTCTTTCAAAGCAAAGTATTTATGTTTAACTAGAAGGTCCTCTTAATCGGTTGACCAACAATTTGGCCAACTGGACTCTTGGGAGGAAAATTATCATTCTGTGAAGAGCAGGGCAGTTTTATCGCCACCAGTGTCTCTCCATTACATGGGTGTCAATGGCTGGGATTTTTATGCTTGTGAAACTCTTCACCAAAGAGGCAAACTGGAAACACTCTAAAAATGAGCAGTCCTCCGACTATAGGCATACAAAGTGAGAGGAACAAAACCCTTTTCAGCTTTGATTCTCATCCACTTAAAGCATTTACAAAGAGAAGGCCACTTTGGACACAGTGAAAAAGCTATTAAGATTTCAAGCACCTCACAGTAATACAAGTACCTTGTATTTAGGTAGCACTTTGCCTTTCAAGAAAGCCTGTACACAGAACAGACATTAGCTCATGACTCCACATGTGAAGGATCAAGGCCCGAGATAATCATACCCTGGTTGGAGCTGAAGAAACCCAGGCTCGGCCAGAGAACTTGCCTAACATCCCCTGGCATGTCATCAAGTCCCAGGAGAAGGTAAGCACCATCTTCTCTCACCCAAACCTGGCTCCACACAAACTGTTACCCTGCTGGTGAAATCTCATCTCCAGCGTTAATGTTTGGCTTTTCTCTAATCCTCTCTAGCATACTGTTAATTCAGTCATTTCAAAGTTCCAAAGAGTGGGGAGTAAACATTTTTTTAAACTATTTTCAGAGAAAATCTACTGAAAGTATAATTTGTATTTTCTGCCTGTCCCTGGAAACCAACTGTTTAAGTTAATGGGATTGAGGGGTGCCTGGATTTGTGGAAATTATTTTAATCAGAGGTAAATTTAGGAGGATTACTAACTATTATCCTACAAGATAGTAAGATGCTTTTGCTCCAGCCACATTAGCCTGGGCGTGTTGGATCTAAATGGCTGGCAATTTTCAAATACTTAATTTGCCTTAAATTGCTCCAGTTTAAAATACTTTGCCCGTCTGGACTGGGTTTCCTGTACCATGTCATTATTGATAGCCTGGGGAGATCAATAATTAAAATTAAATAGAGGGAAACATTAAGCAGAGCATACGTTGGGGCCAGAATCTCTTCCCAGAGCCTCTTAATCTCTCCCTCTTCTGAGATCACATATTGTTTTATCAACTCCTCTCTTAAGACACTTTACACTTTGTAAGGTGACCTACAACTGCTTCAGTGTTCCTTACTAAGATTGAAGGCTTATAGAGGCTGGAGACGGAGAAGGCAATGGCACCCCACTCCAGTACTCTGTCTGGAAAATCCCATGGATGGAGGAGCCTGGGAGGCTGCAGTCCATGGGGTCGCTGAGTCAGACACGACTGAGCGACTTCACTTTCACTTTTCCCTTTCATGCATTGGAGAAGGAAATGGCAACCCACTCCAGTGTTCTTGCCTGGAGAATCCCAGGGATGGTGGAGCCCAGTGGACTGCCATCTGTGGGGTCGCACAGAGTCGGACACGACTGAAGCGACTTAGCAGCAGCAGCAGCAGAGGCTGGAAACGAGATCTGACTTAACTCTACATTATGCACAGCAGGAGCTGTTGACTTGTACACAATGGCAGGCACTCAACAAATGTCTTCTGAATGTGTAAGTGATATAATAGCTGCACTCCCCATACGTTCTCACATTTATGTGCATGAAGTAGTGGGCAGATGGAAATGGCCACAATTCATTCCTCCTTGTACCTGCACTTTTCTGCAGTTTTTCACATGAAGAGATGCAGCCTACTTCCCTTGTTCGAATCTGAGCTGAACTTAGTGACTTGCTTTGGCTTACAAGAAGGTGTTGAGACCAGCCTGCCCCAGTTCAGACCAAAGAACCATCCAGCCAACACACTGACTCATGAGATAAATAAACGCTTGTTGCTTCTGGTCACTAAATTGTGGGATGGTTTGTTATGTGCATTATTTGTGGGTTATAGATACCCATTTACAAATAAGAACACTAAGGCTCAATGAGGTTAAGAACTAAAGTCACAGAGTGAAAAAGTCAGGATTTGAATCCAGTCTTTCTGATTCCAAAGTCCACAGTCTTTCACTAAATAAACTGACCAGATTTGAAATATTCTCATGCATCAGAAACCAGTTTGAGAAACTAAAGGCAAGAGACAAATGGGGCAGGAGCCTCTTTTCCTTGCTGTGAAGCAGGATGGAGTGCCACCCATCAGCGTGAACCTCCCTCGTCAGATAGGGTTGCGTGGGGACAGCTCATTTGATTAGACTGAAGAGATGCAAAAGTACAGAATCCTTTTACACAATGATCTACAAGGAATGATATTCACCCATCTGTAAACACAGGCTCAACTTAAAGCAATTGAGGTTCAAAGAATACTGACTGGGTCACTTGGTCATTCCCCTTGTGCTATATTCTTTTCCTTCATTCTTTTATCAGAAAGAAAAGTAACTTTGCATGTAGTTAATTCTGTGACTCTTCTCTTCCACCATCAATCTTCCATGTCTGTTTTGGTTTTCAAACCTGATGGAAATAGTTTGAATTGGTTCCCAGGTGTTGATATCTGTATCTGAAATGTAGTTCTACCTGCAGCCTTTAAGCAGCTGGGTATTGTGGCTGCAGGCATGGGAACTTTCCACAACAGTGCGAGAGCATGCTTTGGATTTGCCAAAGAGCCCCTCCTATATGCAAAGGGAGGGCTCTTCCTCCTCCCGGAGCTGTCAAACAGCAGCATTTCAGGAGGCCTTCCTGGTCACTGGCAGTGAACAGGAACGACCAGCGCTACTGTGCATGTGATGGATGGGGTGGCCTGTTCGCTCACGTGTGTCACCTACCATGATGGGCTAATTGATCACCTGCTGATAAGAGAATGTTCTCAATAGCTGCTTTGCTCAGAGAAGGTGTATACCTTCCCCATGGAATGGAATGTGGGCATCCATTTTCAGTCAAGGAAGTCCAAGGTATTTGGGGGGATTTGTTGCAGCTGGTGGAACTGCATGGGAGAAGGAAGCGAGCTGATGGGTCCTGTTACGCTGCCTCCCCCGAGGTCACGGTGGAGGTCCCATAGCTGTCATCAGCCCCAGAGTCCTCCCTCTTCTTCAGGCCTCCCCTACAAGCCTTCTCTGCTGCCTTTATTTTTCCTAACCTGCTGCTTCAAGGTCCCCATCAAGCAAGTGTATCCTTAGCACACAGGATTATTTTACTTAGCAATCTTGGAATGAAAAGGGCTTTTCAAAGTTTGACACAAATCTAAAAGCTAAAAAAGAAAGATGATACATTGGATTGCATTTAAAATATTCAATAAGGAAAAAGAAACTAGGAAGAAAAAATTATTACAACTCAAAAGGCAAAGGCCAGCAGTCATAATAGTAAACAAAACCTCTTACAGATAAGGGGGAAAAAAAAAAAGAATGAAATAGATAAGAGCAAATGGAATGAATAGATAATTTACAAATAAGAAAACATGTGGTTCTCAAACACATGAAACCATACTAAGATCACTTGATAATGTAAGAAATGTAAATTAAAATGTCAATGTGATGTGATTTTCCCCCAATCAGATTAGGAATTTAAGAAGCACTTGATATTTCTCTATACTGAGAGGGATATAAGGAAATAGGGACCCTTATAATGATAGGTAGGAGCATAAATTGGTACAACTTGGCAACATCTATGAAAATTTTAAATGCAAATACCTTGTCAATAGCAATTCTACTTTTAGGAATTTATCTTACAGATGCTCTAAAATATATATGAAATGATATTTATACAATATTCTCAAAGTAGTATTGTTTATAGCATAAAAAGATTAGAAACAACCTACTCATCCAGCTACATGGTTATTGATTAAATAAATTATGGCCTACCAATATTTGCAGTGGAACACAATGTACCTGTTAAAAAGAATAAAGAAGCTCTGTATGTTTTCATTAGGAAAAAAATCACCAAAATATATCCTTAAGTTACATTTTCTAGAAAGAGCAAAGTACTGATCATGTATGTAGAAAAATATCATTTGTATAAAAAGAAAAAAAAAATGCCTGTACTTTTATATTTGTGGCTATATATATATATAATTTGGGCAATATATATGATGTTGGGCATATATATACTATATATTCTTACATTATATGTATATATAAAGTAGCTATAAAACAGATACACAAAAATTGAGAAATGTCTACATCTGAGAAGGGGACCTGAGAGGCTGCAAGTCAGGGGTAAGAAGAATTCACTCTTACCATATATCCTTTTGTACTTAAAAGTTTTTTATACCATGTGCAAAATGGGGGAGTTTTTAAAAATGCACACTCAAAATGATTCCTCCTTCAGATAAGTGTTTCCCTTGAGGTATGCCAGCATGTTATGGGACCCCAGAGGAGGAGCACCTGATCAGAGCCAGTGGGCAAGGAATAGAAATGATCACCACAGGTTGCCAAGGGACATGGACTCTGAAGGCTTCAAGGACAAGTAGACATTAGCTGGGCAAACCAAAGGCTCTTCTGTCCCAGGGAGATGAGTAAATTTGGGGAACTACACACAGTTCATTATATATTGCTGCACGTTCTTTTTGTTTTGTTTTGAGCACTCATCTTCACATCCTCTGGTGCCAGGAAGTAACTAGGGACCTAATATTTGCTGACTGGCGTGCTGCAGTTCATGGGGTCGCAAAGGGTCAGACACGACTGAGTGACTGAACTGAACTGAACTGAATATTTGCTGAAGCTCACTGACTGGTAGGTAAAGAGGACGTGGGTCAATAGAGGCAGGACCTTCCCCAGGGTCTCTCACGCTGATAAGGGGTAGCTGTCACAGCAATGAGCAGGAGAGGAAGAGTGGAGTGGGGAGAGGACTATAGCCCATACAACACTAACTAGCAGCACAACCCAACTAGAACAATCCACGCATCGACAACAGTTTCAAAAGAATATGCATACATGCTTTCATAAATATTTATTGAAGTGTTACCATCCCCTTTTACCAATTGGGTATCCCTTCTTTGCGTAGACATTTCTAAGTCTTCCATTCTTTACCTTAAATAAACTCAAAAGCACTAACTCCCAATGTCTGCAAACTTCAAGGCAGCAGATCTAAATAGATATAGCAACTAAATCACAAAGTAACCAAAGTGACACCGTGCTGCACCGGATACACCAACTTGACGTGCTCAGTCATGTCCGACTCTTTGCAACCCCATGGACTCTAGCCCGTCAGGCTTCTCTGTCTGGGGTTCCCCAGGCAAGAATACTGGAGTGGGTTGCCATTTCCTTCTCCAAGGGATCTTCCTGATCCAGGGATCAAACCCACATCTCTTGTATAGTCTGCATTGGCAGGTGGATTCTTTACCACTGTGCAACCAACAAAGCCCAAATTAGACATGGGGGACAATAGTGATCAAAATGGTGAAGAAGAGCTGAAGCTCCCTACTCTTCACTGGTGGCTGGCTGGTTTCTACACTGCAGGTGTGGAATGCCTCTGCTGGGATGCTCATCACCAGGCATGGATGACATCACCCCAAAGGCATTTATGGCAAACAGGCTAGTTAAGAAGTGACCACATGGATTTGATTTTGCAAAATAAGACCTTATTTAGCTGCATGTCAGGAATTTGGCAGCTGTAAATATTTGAAAAATGGCTACAACTTTGGATATTTTTTTTAATGTTCCAAGTGGCTAAAGAAGTTATAAAACCCATGCCATAAAGCTCATGTACATCAATTGTAAGTGAAAGTACTAGTCCTTCCCTAAAGCCAAGGTTTGAGTTTACACATAGTTTTAACATACCTTTCAACTAGAATAGTGTCTTATGTTGGGAGTATTCTGAGTTCTCTATTAAAATGCCAAGAAAGTGAGTTGTTATCCCTTCCCCTTCACTACTTTTGTTTTTATAGAAAGGAAAAAACTCTGGCTTTTACCTTTAAAAAAATATAAACATATGACATGTGATTTGGAGGATGATACCTGAGGAACTAGGTTTTCAAACACACAGCTGAGTTGCCAAGAGAGAATACCATTCAATTATTTTATCCTACATAAAAATATAACTTCCCCTCTCTTGAAAAGTGATTTAAGATTTTTGTCCTTAAGAGAAAAGGTTCATATAAAACTGAAAAGTCTTCTTGCATGTCAGAGCTTATAATGAAAAAACATTTAGATAAATCAGGCATATAAATCAGAAAAATGCAGGATACATTTGACTACTCGGGAACTTTCAGAAACAGCACTGGTATTTTTCAGAGAAAAAAAACAAATGGAGAATATGTGAAATGATGCAAGACTGATCCTAAACTGAATAAAAGCAAGTGCTATAGTCCTCGGGCATTCTGAGCAATGAAAAAGAAATGTTGGGAAAGAATGAGGGGAAGCTTAGTCTATTGAACTGATTCATCAATATCCACAGATCCATTCTTCCTTATGGACATCACTGTTAGGGAATAAACTCAAAAGAATGTTGGGGGGTGTGTGTGTGTGAAATTTCCAGTCACTTTATTCCTTCATTCTACCAGGCAAACTATGGTACAGAACTGGTTGCGGCACATGATGAGAGATCTAGAAACCACATTACTTAAGAAACAGTAGAAGAAACCCAGAATGCTTGGCCAAAGCAGACGACTAGTGAATGACTGATGGCTGGTTTCAACTATCAGACAAATGATACACAGAAGGAAGATATGGTTTATTCTGTGAGGCTGTAACGAGCAGAAACAGGACTGATGGATTGAAGGCAACCATTACACAAGTTACAGAAGTTACACCAAAGCAGATTTCAATTGAAAATAAAGAAGATAATTTAACAATAAGATTCCTTCCCCCACCCCTGCAAATAGAATGATCTAATCAATTGCCACCAAAAGCCCAGAAGCCAATATCCACTGATAGCCTACAATTTTTAGATATCAAAATGTGTTTTAAATGAATTGTCTCATTCTTCCTCATAATTCAATAAGGTTATTATTGTCAACATCTCCTCTACTAATCATATTTTACAAAAAATACAAACTGAATTTAAAAAAATGAGTGATTAAATAATTTGTCTACACTTGCACAGCAAATATGTGATTGAGCCAGGTTTCAAAGCCAGAGTACAAGATATTACAATTATATTACATTGTTTTAAGAGGAGTTTAAACAACAGAAAATAACAAGTATTGGTGAGAACGTAGAGAAATTGGAACTCTTGTGCATTGTTAGTGGGAATGTAAAATGGTCCAATTGTTGTGGAAAATGGTGTAGTATTTCCTAAAAAAATTAAACATAGAATCACCATATGATTCAGCAATTCTATTTCTGGGTATATACCCAAAATAACTGAAAGCAGGAACTAAAACATATATTTGTTCACACACGATCAAAGCAGCATTATTCATAATAGTCAAAAGTGGATGCCAGCCAAGTGCCCATGTTCAGATGAACGGATAAATAAAATGTGGTATATATGTACAATGGAAGGAAATTCAGACACATGGCTAAACTCTGAAGACATTATGCCAAGTAAAATGAGTCAATCACAAAAGGACAAATACTATAGTTCCAATCATGTGAAGTATCTAGAGTCACCAAATTCATGGGCATAGAAAGTAGAATGGTGGATGCCAGAGGCTGAGGGGGAGGAAGGAATGGAGCATTCTCATCTAATGGGTACAGAGTTTCCATTTGGAAAATCAAAGAAGCTCTGCAGATGGAGAGTGATGATAGCCACCAAACAACTGAACTGAATGCCACTGAAATGTACACATAAAGATGGTTGAAATGGCTAATTTTATGTTACGTATATCTAGCCACGATATTTTTTAAAAGGAATGAGATGTTCATTAGCTGGAAGTGTTCAAGTGGAGACAAGATGTCCATATGTCAGGGATGCTGGGGAAGGGATTATTATTCCAGGAAGGGACTGGGTTAAGTGAACGCTGAGATTCCTTACAACTCTAAAATTCTCTGACAAGATAAGCACTTCATCCGTTACAGAAGTAATAAATTGTTTTAGTTTTCCCCCCAAATACAGACTACCTTTTATCCTGGAGCTTCCCAGCCTGAACTCTGGGACAGCTGGGCCCTGGCATTGATTTACAATGAGATTCTCTCATTTTTGTAAAGCATGTTACCAGCAAACCATTTCCAGCTCCATTTTAATGAGGACCAATTTGTTATTTTTTTGGAAACCCTCAACTTCCATTGTTATAGAAAAGATACAAGAAAAGAAAGCCTAGGTCTTGCAGTTCAAGAATTAATGAAGGCCCTGAAACAATTACGCCTTAAATATACAGAGCTCTCCTTAATGTAAATAGACTGTATTTCACAGCAAATCTTCTTGAACAGGGATTCATTTCAGCATGACAGAGTGGGCGATGTGGCAGGGCTATAGTCTGTACTCAATTTTCGATTTTACTTCCGTTGACGTTGACTAATGTACAAATAGCCTGGCTTAAAGGATCTGGGAAACACTAGGTCACAGTGTGAAATATATGCTAATATAGCACAATTTATATAAAAATAGAGGAATGTAAATAGCTAACTGAAGCTAGAGGTAGTGGCTCCAGCCAAGTGGAGACTGAGGCACATCGATAATGCAAAGAGAATGTTGTTCTCATTAAAACCTCCAGGAACACTACCCTGAGGTTTTCTTCCAGTTTAAATGCCATGATAAATTAAAACTGAACATCCACTGCTCTCTGAAAGCAGGCATGTGTCTCTGTGTGACTGGATCAGGGTATGACATGTTAAACAACCTAAATTAAAAGTTAGTATGATACAAAGATTAACACCCTCAGCCCCCATGGCTGAAGAACTGACAGAATAGTGGGGAAAAGCTGAAAGTGTGTGACATTGCCAGACGCATGACAAAGTAGAACAAGCATAGTTGAAAACAACTGCTGCTTATTTAGTGTTTATGGGTCAGGCATGAGAATTTCACACTCATTATCTCATTTAGTCCTCATGATGTAGGTTAAAAACCAGTATAATATTTATTTATATAATACATTTTCTGCTGAAATCATTCCACAGCAAAACCAAGGCTGACTCATCTATGAGCCATTTCCAGAGTCAGGCAGGCTCTCAGACCTCCTACAGGTTCTGACTGCTTGGGTCCGTGCAAAAGCATCAAAAGGTAAAAACAGCACAGCAGGAACAACAGAAAAGCCATTCATGGATTCTAGGGAACTAAGGAAGAAAACCCAGAATTTAAGGCCTAAAGGTGAAGTTCAAAATTATACATGATTCATTAGATGGTATGGGTTTGGTTCTCTTCTGCTACTGTCTGTCTTCCATGCCATAATCCACACACCATATGGTTACACTTTTCTAAGAATCCCTTGGTTAGAACCTTCACTGGGCATCGACTGTGCATGAGATAAAGTTTAAAGCCCTCAGCAGAGCATGCAAAGTCCTCTATAATCTAGTTTCCCATTATTCCAGCTATGTTAAATTACAGCTCACCATTCTAAAGACACTTCACCTTTCATGCCTTGGTTATCTCTGCTGGGATGTCATTTCTATCCCTCTGCCCTCCCCCAATTCTTTCTCCAATATTCATGCAAGGAATAGAGTCGGTGCTAAGTGAATGTAAGAATGAGGGAGTTAAAGAAAGACGTAAATGGAATAAAGGAGGGAGGGAGAGAGGAGTAAATTTCCTCTTATCTTTCAGTCTTCCAAGCAGACATCATGCCCTCCTCTGAGCTATACAAGAACCTAGTCAGACACCCCTTCATACTGTTCCCCAATTTCCTCTATTGCTGTGTTTCTTCCCCATCTATACTCTCAGCTATACTATCCTAAAGGCAAGAGCTGTGTTTTTCTAGATAGCCAATGCTTAGCTGAGTGCCTAGCAGTAAACAAGAAATGATTGAATGAAACCTTTTGAAGTTCTTATAAATCCCACTTAAAGGAACTCCTTCAGCTAGTAGTAACTTGGAGGTCTCAGTTAACATTTGGATTGGGTCCTGGGATTCAAGTTGGGCAGATCAGGTAAACAAACATCTGACAAAATATGGTCCAAGTAAGGGCTCTTTCTGTTTTTGTGAGCCAACCTAGATTTAAGCACTGAAGCTCATCCTCCTCAGAAAATTCTAAATGTCTTCACTCAGAAGCTGTTTATACACACTTTTCATAAACTTAGTTATCAGATTTCTCAGCCTAGAGTTGACTAGACACAACAAATGGAGAGCAGGGAAGGAGATGGAGGCAGATAAACTAGAAAGTACTCTGAGGAGAAAGAGAGGGGACCCAAGCACTCAGCAAGCCTAACTATTTGGGGCAATGAGTCTAGAGTTCAACAGACAGTGGGTCTGTATGCTGTGGCAGCACTGGGCAATAACTCACAATGATGACTGCACATTATTGTGAAAAGGCAGCCCTCTTTATAACGACAGAGGCGTGTGGGCAATCCATTAAGGAAGATTTCCATCAAACAGCCAACCATTTGGCATTCAACAGGGAATGCTTCTATTAGTTGGAAAATTCACTGAGGCAGAATAGCTAATGAGCTGACAATGCCAAATATGAAATGTGTTACTATAGGAACCCAAGAGGCTTCATGTTGGTGCATCTGTCCATTTCCAGCTACCCAACACACACACAAAAAAGGGCCAAGAGAAACATCAGCATGAAAATACACATTGAGTCAAGATCCTAAACGCAATTCCAGGAGAGGCTATATTCCCAGTCAATCCCAAACCAACTACACAGCCTTAAATGGCCCTCTGCACAAAAACTCTTTCAGGAGCTTATGTTTGATACAAAGAAAGTCAACATGAAGTCAACAGCTAGCTCCAACACACAAATGACATTTACAGGACTAGCATCCAGTGCAGAATTAGCCAGGGATAATTCTCTGAGCCACAAAGCAATCACTATGCACTGAATTTAACCCTATGCCATGAACCGCCCTTCCAAGCATGGACAAATAGCAAACTTTAAATGTGACAAGCTGTGGTCTGGCTTCAGGGAGAGAGAGGGGCAAATACTTTGGTGGGTGAGGGAAGTGGCAGCAGTATACAGGTTCCATAACGCTGTTCTTTCATTGACCATTCCCCTTCTTTCCATCCTCTCTCCCCTCTAGAGGCTTCCCTGAGTCTGAGGTTCAATCTGGGACCCCCTGAAAGGAAACATTCTCAATATCCCTATCTTCTCCTATTCAGCCACCCTCATTCACTCCACATTATTTAGACCATTCTTGCCCAGGCAATTAAGCAAGGCAATTTCACATAAATGACCTCATTTCTGTAACAAATTTGAAAATGACATGTTTCAACTTGGTCTTTATGAACTATAGGGCACACAGTAATACATAGACTGTGTCTGTTTAGAAAGGCTTACATGTGCTTTGCTAAAAGAAAGAACAGGAACTACTATTCAGTAATCAACTACTGTGAGCCACATGGAGTGGGGTACTTTGCCTCCCATTGTTTCTTGTTTGATCTTTACAATAACCTGGCAAGGAAGCATTATATAGTAAATGAGGAAACTGGCTCTGAAAAATTATTCTCAGCTCAAAATCCTGCAGCTAGTTGATGATTCTAGCTAGAGCCAGAATTCAGACTTGGGTCTGTTGGATCTTGAAGGTGTAACATACTTCACTCTACTATGCTTATTAAAGAATCAAAACATTTTCCCTTTGGACAGTTCAGTTGCTCAGTCGTGTCCAACTCTTTGAGACCCCATGTACTGCAGCATGCTAGACTTCCTTGTAGATCACCAACTCCCGGAGCCTGCTCAAACTCATGTCGATGGAGTCAGTGATGCCATCCAACCATCACATGCTCTGTATCTCCTTCTCCTCCTGCCTTCCAGCTTTCCCAGCATCAGGGTCTTTTCTAATAGGTCAGTTCTTTGCATCAGGCGGCCAAAGTACTGGAGTTTCAGCTTTAGCATCAGTCCTACCAATGAATATTCAGGACTGATTTCCTTTAGGATGGACTGGTTGGATCTCCTGGCAGTCCAAGGGACTCTCAAGAGTCTTCTCCAACACCACAGTTCAAAAGCATCAATTCTTCAGTGCTCAGCATTCTTTTTAGTGCAATTCTCATATCCACACATAACTACTGGAAAAACCATAGCTTTAACTAGACGGACCTTTGTTGGCAAAGTAATGTCTCTGGTTTTTAATATACTGTTAAGGTTTGTCATAGTTCTTCTTCCAAGGGACAAGCATCTTTTAATTACAGGGCTGCAGTCACCATCTCCAGTGATTTTGGAGCCCAAGAAAATAAAGTCAGCCACTGTTTCCATTGTTTCCCCATCTATTGCCATGAAGTGATGGGACTAGATGCCATGATCTTAGCTTTTTGAATGATGAGTTTTAAGCCAGCTTTTTCACTCTCCTCTTTCATTTTCCTCAAGAGGCTCTTCAGTTTCCCTTCACTTTCTGCCATAAGGGTGGTGTCATCTGCATATCTGAGGTTATTGATATTTCTCCCAGCAGTCTTGATTCCAGCTTGTGCTTCATCCAGTTCAGCATTTCTCATAATGTACTCTGCAGAGAACTTAAATAAGCAGGGTGACAATATACAGCCTTGACGTACTCCTTCCCCAAATTGGTAAAGTGGTCTGGTATTCCCATCTCTTTAAGAATTTTCTACAGTTTGTTGTGATCCACACAGTCAATGGCTTTGGCATAGTCAATAAAGCAGAAGTAGCTGTATTTCTGGAACTCTCTTGCTTTTTCTATGATCCGACAGATGTTGGCAATTTGATCTCTGGTTCCTTTGCCTTTTCTAAATCCAGCTTGAACATCTGGAAGTTCTTGATTCACATACTGTTCAAGCCTCACTTGGATAATTTTGAGCATTACTTTGCTAGCATGTGAGAAAAGTGCAATTGTGCAGTAGTTTGAACATTCTTTGACATTCCTTTTCTTTGGGATTGGAATGAAAACTGACCTTTTCCAGTCCTGTGGCCACTGCTGAGTTTTTCAAATTTGTTGGCATATTGATGGCATATTAAATTTGCCCATTGCAGCCCATTTTAGTTCACTGATTCCTAAAATGTCGATGTTCACTCTTGCCATATCCTGTTTGACCACTTCCAATTTACCTTGATTCATGGACGTAACATATCAGGTTCCTATGCAATATTGTTCTTTACAGCATCGGATTTTACTTCCATCACCAGTCACATCCACAACAGGGTGTTGTTTTCACTTTGGCTCCATCTCTTCATTCTTTCTGGAGTTATTTTTCTACTCTTCTCCAGTAGCATAGTGGGCACTACCAACCCAGAGAGTTCATCTTTCAGTGTCATATCTTTTTGCCTTTTCATCCTGTTCATGGTGTTCTCAAGGACTTGTCTAACTCGAAGAAACTACGAGCCATGTTGTGTAGGGCCACCTAAGATGGATGGGCCATGGTGGAGAGTTCTGACAAAACATGGTCCACTGGAGAAGGGAATGGCAAACCACTTCAGTATTCTTGCCTTTTGAATCCCTTTGGACAAGCGGGATCTAAAGGAATTTTAACACTGTGGTCTGGTGTGAAAGGAGCTTCCCGGGGGGCTCAGTGGTAAAGAATCCACCTGCTAATGCAGGACACGCAGGTTCACCCCCTGGATCAGGAAGATCTCCTGGAAATGGCAACCCACTCCACTATTCTTGCCTGGGAAATTCCATGGATAGAGGGCCCTGATGGACTACAGTCCATAGGGTCACAGAAGAGTCAGACATGACTTAGGGACTAAGCAACAACTGATGTGATAATACTCTAAATCAACCCAGATGGAAATCCTGAGGGACTACAAGGTACCAGCCCCATACACCTGTCTTACTGAATATTTCTAAAACCTTAAAATCAGGTTCAAAACAGCTTCAAGGATAGTTCTATTTGGGGAATGTAATCAAAACTGCAAAACCCTGAAAAGGTATGGAAAGGCCACTTTAACTTTCTTAGCCATCACTTCCAGAGGGGTCTTCCTGGGGTCTTCCAGGGTCTTCCCTTTTCTCAGCAGTGTGAGAAGAGAGGTTAGGACACTGCACAATCTTTTTCTCCAATCTCAGTATCAACCAATATCATCAGTACCAAGCAGAGGACTTGCTACCAGCTGCCAGGTGTTGATAGTCTGGGGAAATGGTAAAGAATAAAGAAATTTTAGAGAGCAATTCAGACTATCACACAATATCCTCCTGGCCTCAGTTTCCATATCTGTAAAATGGAAGAAGGTGATAAAATTTCTTTCTGATGTTGTCATAACAATCAAAGAGATGATACATATAACGTATAGATAGATCATAATACCTGGCACACTGTAAGCTCTTAATCATTACAGCTGAATATATAATAGTGCCTTTAACATTCTCTTCTTGTGTTGTTCATAAATATTTTGTGAGCTCAGTAAGTCACAATAACAGCACAAGGTAATATTTACTGAGTGCTTAGTATGTGCCAGGTACTGTTTCAATTTTTTATTTAATCATTACAATACCATTAAAAGGTAGGCACTATTATTCCCATTTTACCAGTAAGAACACCAAGGCACAAATAGAGAATCCACCTCCAATTCAGGAGACATAAGTGATACAGGTTCAATCTCCGGGTCAGGAAGATCCCCTGGAGGCAGAAATGGCAACCCACTCCAGTATTCTTGCCTGGGAAATCCTGTGGACAGAGGAGCTTGGCAGGATACAGTCCATGGGGTCACAAAGAGTCAGACACAACTGAGCACACACACACAAACATGTACATATTATCAAGTTAACCAGGGAGTCTGATTGGATGTCCCACTGCTCCACTTGTAATTACTTTTACTATTATCTTGTATAATTATCATAGCTCCCATTGGTCCCAAGGGAATTCTCATTGAACTCTTTGAAACCAGTTCCTAGGAATACTCCAATTTATCAAAATCGTATGTTTTAAACTTCCAGAGTTTGAAAGAGCATTCAATTCTCTGATACTTAATGCAGTCTCTTTAGTTTAACTTCCTGGCTATTTAAAGATGTCTTGAGCTTGCTCCAAGTTTACTGAATCTCCCCAGAAAACAAAATCTTCTTAATGGCTTTGGTTTCATGGACTTCGTAAACATTCTTCGAATGATAAAAGGATCACATGTGGTGTTATCTTATTGAATAATGGTCTGGTGTGTCTTCTCCTAAATGAAATGTTGGAGTAATGTTTTTGTAGGCCAGTGATACATTAGAATAATACCATGTATTTATATAGTGCTTTGCAATTTTCAAAGTACTTTCCCAATTACTGTCTCATTTGATCCTCACCGCAGGCTTGCAAAGCAAGCAGGGCCACTGTTATTACCAGCCCCATTTTATAGGCAGTGTGGTCAAGCAGAGAGTATCCTGGGTTTTGAAGGAAAACAGAATAGGGTTCTGGTCCCTGCTCCTCAATATTCTAGCTGTGTGATCTTGAACTAGTTTCCCAAACTCTCCGAGCTTCACTCTCTTCATTTGCCAAAAGGGCAGAATAATTTACAAGGTCATACAGAGGATCAAATGAGGTCATCAATGTAAGCAATTAGAACAGTTGTCGTTCAGTTGCTCAGTCGTGTCTGACTCTTTATGATCCCATGGACTGCAGCATCCCAGGCCTCCCTGTCCTTCACCATCTCCCGGGGCTTGCTCAAACTCATGTCCATTAAGTTGGTGATGCCATCCAATCATCTCATCCTCTGCTGTCCCCTTCTCCTTCTGCCTTCAATGTTTCCTAGCATGAGGGTCTTTTCTAGAACAGTTTCTATCACTAATTATTTTATCATCATTATTATTATTTTTAGTATTATTTGTTACTGGACAAAGCATCATTAAAACGAGAAAACCAAAAAGGAGGCAGTAAGAGCAAAGTCCTAAAAATGAATTGGGCAAAGTGGGCCTTCACACCCTTTTCAGGCACTGGTTGCAGGGAAGGGAGGGTGTGACTCCAGGTGGGTGAGCCATGAAGAGATCCAGAGGAAGGGAAATGAGGACTGCCCTCACTTCTGTGCAAGGCACCTTTGCTCTCTCAGAGCAAACCTGAAACCCTGGGCCATGCCCACCCTCCCCTGCCTCCATCCATCTTCCCAGAGGCCAGGACCAGGTGGAGGCTCCCAGCCAGAGAAATCCAGGACCCCAGACTCTCAAGACATCATGAAGGAGTCATGCATCAGCCCAGTCTACATTAGTATCTGCATCCTGACTGAGTCAATAGATGAACTCCCTTCCTTTCAGAAGATAACAAAGGAACTCTCTCTAGGTGGGGAGAGGAAAGCACAATGTCAACAAGCAAACTCTGCCTTGAAGACAAGCATCAATCCTAGATTCTGGGAGGTCTCACTTAGCCCCACCCGGGACGCTTCTAACTTCTCTGGGCTTCCAGCCCCACCCCACCCTATCCTGTCCCAGGACAGGCTAGACTCCTAAGGTTGGGACCAAATGTCTATGAGGCAGGAGCAGAGACAGGGGAGCTTGTGTGACTTGAATCCTCTTCTGGCTCCATTCTGGGTTCAGCAGGCTGTGTAGTCTGTTGGATCTCAGAGTCTCCATGAGTTAAAAAAAAAAAAAAATTATTACGAGAATGAAATGAGACCATAGATGTCAGCCCTAAGCACCATGCCTCCTATTGTTCAGTAGTTAAGTCATGTCCAACCCTTGGCAATCCCATGAACTACAGCACACCAGGCTTCCTATGCCTCCTATGAAGTGAAGTGAAGCCACTCAGTCATGTCCGACTCTTTGCGACCGCATGAACTGTAGCCTACCAGGATCCTCCGTCTACGGGATTTTCTGGGCAAGAGTATTGGAGTGGGATGCTATTTCCTTCTTCAGGGGATGTTCCTGACCCAGGGATCAAACCCGGGTCTCCCGCACTGTAGGCAGACACTTTACCGTCTAAGCCACCATGGAAGTCCTATAGAATAGATGCCTCCAATAGAGTAGATGAAAAAATAAATGATGGTGGTCAATTTTACATTTATTGTCACTGCTCTTATTGTTATTAATTACACCAGAGTGATTCAGGTTTCTCTGATCTGGCAACATGAGTGATCCAAAGTGTGTATTTTTTCTTCTAATAACTCCCAAAATCAAAAGCCTCATCTATCCTTTCACAATCTGCTAATGTGATCACGACAGCTTCCTGGGCCCATTCCTGTAACTGACCTCTTCTGATCACCCACCCTGGAGAGCTATCCAGTGGAGAGGATTTTGTTTGTGGGCAGACAGCACTCCAGCCCCTGAGACAAGCATCCTTTGGAGGGGCAAGTGTTCCTTGGCGCCCTTACACAGAGCCCCAGAGTAGCTAAGGCCATCCCCACCTCCCTCCCTCCCAGAGCCAGGCAGCTGAAGCCAACCATGCCTTCTGGCTAAACCCAAACCCCATTTTCTAAGCTTAACATAAACCAAGTGAGACGTCTGTTGACAGATGGTAAAGGGCAAGAGATTGAAAGTGACCTTGTAGATAACAGCTGAGGTCTGTGTCTGCCCAGGCCCAACCTGACAATTACCTTGCCCCCAAAATGATACCATTTATAGAAGCTTTGTCTAATCATAGGTGTGAGGCCAATGGTGGTACCTTTTCTAAAGTAAATTCTCAAACAAAAGTGGGACCTTAGTATTTGGAGAAATTCCTCACTGGTCAGCAGGAAGGAGCACAAAAAAGGAACAGCAGTGATATGAGTTCACACCGGTGCTGACTCATTGTATTACGTGGATTAATGTCTCATGGAGGTAGGGCCATGGCAATGTAACTTAAGGAAACAGTCTGCATCAAGGATTCTCCTGGTTTCTCATTTCTGGGAGGGATCTCCCACCACCTTCACAACCTTGGGCTGTTTCTTCACATTCCTTAGGTCCTAGCTGCTTCATTCTTATATCAGAGAAATTAATACCAACTCTATTTTTCCTTTTAGTAAAAACGTTGGACCCTTGATGCAAAGGGTTGAGTTAATCCCTTTCCTTATTCCTTGTTCATTATCAACACTGGTCCAGGAAGAATCCCTCTCTTATTTATTTTTCTGTTGATTCCCTTTAATCCATATTCTTCTCCCCTAGCCCACGCAGCCACCCCAGTGTTTGATGTGTAATCTCCTAGTTCCCAAACATTCTTGCAAATGTGCATTGTCATTCTGTGTGTAAGTAGTTTTAATTTTTGTACCTGGAATTAAATTTTAGATCTCTTTCTGTTATTTATCATTTTTACCCAGCACTGCACTTTCAAATTAATCTACGTCATTATCAGCATGTCTACATCATTACTTCTAACAGCTGCATCCTATTTAAGCTGGTCTTTTGTCCTTGGCCCTTTCTTGGCCACTCGATCATTCTTTCTGTAGCTTAGACCCCCGAGGCTGACCTCTTCTACCTTGAACTGCAGTTTCAGTTCTGCTAGCCTGCTGGCTCACTCCGCAGACCTGAGACTGCTCAGCTTCCAGGAATCTGTGAGTCAATTTCTTAAAATACAGCTATGATTATATAGTTGATTGGTTCTGTTCCTCTGGAGATCGCTGACTTATAAAGATGTGCACCTAGATTGTCTCCAATTTCCTGCTACCATCAACAACGCTGTGATGAAGACTCTTTACATGTTCCCTTATAGGAGTGTATGAGAATTTCTTTGGTTTGTATACCCAGAGGTAAAATTTTGGGGTCATGGAATGTATCAACTTTGTAGTGTTATGAAGTATAATACTATAACAAAACTAAAACATTTTACAATTATTTACAGAGTGTTTACCATGCGCCAGACACTATCTGTGTGAACTAGAGACAGAATAACCTACAAAATAATCCTAGTCCCTACTGAACTTTCAACAAAAAAGTATGTAAGTGATCTGGCACACAGTTTATGCCTAAGAAATGTATAATTATCACTGAGACCAAAGTTATCTATACTGCACAGTTTATTGTCCACATTAACATGACTTTACTGTTCCATTAATCTTCATCGGCTTGATTTACTATTCCAGGAAACTCTTGGCCAGGAAGATAAGGGTTGCAAATAATTTCCTGAAAACTCCATTTAATAAACATCAAACTGATCAACTTTTCCATAGATAGCATGAAATGACTGTTTATCATTCTCACTGAGAGTGGTGTTCACTAATTCTAAACTATTACATCTTGATCCTTACACAACTCAATCAAGTCTCTGCATTCAAAGAACTGTCTTAACTCAAATCCCCAAACATCATAAATATCACAGCTTTTCCTTTTCTTCTCTTTCAAGGTAGTGTTCTCCCTTATCACAATAATAAATGCAGCTTTGCCCTTTCAACAGGTCATTAGGGTGCTTCTTTCAGGAAGCCAACATCAACTACCTCTATAAAGCATGTCTTGCACTTCCTCTTTCCCTCCTTGAATGCAGAAATAAAAGAGGTGCTTTGGGATTAAAGTCAAGATCCTCCAATTATAATCTCAGCTGGACTGATCATAACCCCCAGTGTACACTCACCACAGATAGACAAAATAACTTCTGCAACATCAATAAAAAGGGAGGCCAATGGTTGATGATCTCTAAGGCACTCCCAACACAAACTGGTATAAAAATCTATTCAGGGAAATCATCAGCAAGAAAGATGTCAGTTTCTTAGGAGATTGAACTTAAGCACGCTTGCTAGGAAAAGGCAACCCACTCCAGTATTCTTGCCTGGAAAACCCCAGGGACAGAGGAGCCTGGTAGGCTACAGTCCATGGGGTCACAAAGAGTCAGACACAACTGGGCGACTGAGCACTCTTGCTAAGATCTTAGAGAAGAGAAGATATGGACATTTTCCTTCTACGAAAGAGGTGAACATTTTGGTAGTGGCATACCACAACAGTATAACTTATGGGGAATGTGTGTCAGAGGCAGGAACAAGCAAGGCAGAGTCACACGGGGATGATGGTGGATGTGATGAGGAAGATGGTGGAGAGTTCTCGCCATAGCACCTGCCACGTGCTAGGCACTGTTCCAAGTTGTATGAACTCATTTGATTCGTAGAACAATTCTATAAGGTTAGTACTGTTACTGTCTCCTTTACTGATGAGGAAATTCAGTGAAGATGAGCAATCGTCCAGGACTGCAGGGTGACAGCCAACTTTCTAGCTTCGTTTCTCATATCCCTTTGAAGGTGCTAATGAATAAAGCCTAATGGCTGTTGAAAAGAAGAGGAAAAAGGAAGACACTGAGAAACCAGGGATTTGGATGTTCCTCATGCTGGAACTCTCTCCTAAATAGTGAAAAGTCAGTGATGGTTTCATAGTACCATGGTTTGACAATAGTGTGTATCTAGTTAATGGCATGATATTCCCATAGGACTGGGGAGATGTATGTATCACATTAAGTCAAATTGTAGGTTTCTGTTTCTATGCATTTCCTGAAGTTACATTGAAAGTTTGATTCATAAAGCAGGCCACATCTTCCCCTCTGAGCATTTACAGCTTTCTGAAATCTCTGATTTCGTGTTTACACAGTCTTAGAAGACCAGGAAACAGAGTCAAAGGGCATCAGAATATCTGCATTCAAGCCCCAATCCAATTCTTTCCTGGATGTTTCCTAAGGGTCATCTCTTCTACTTCTCTGCACTTCAGTTTCCTTACCAGGAACAAAAGACAAAGTCACCCAACCAGCATTCACATTCATGACATTACTTTTTGTCAGTTCTATCATCAGGTTATTGCAGGAGTATCTAGTTTTCATATGTGTTGCTATTTAACTTATGAATGCATGCCTTGGCTCCCCAAAGAATTGTTAATCCCTTGCAGGCAAAACCTCTACTATATACTTTGCTGTTGAAACCATATAAAATACATGTTTCTTTTTTTTCAAATTCCACAGCACTATTAGCCCAGTGGATGATCAAAAATAATTTCCAAGTGAAGAAATGTCATTTCCAAGTCATGATTTATGTTCAGCCAATTAAATACTATCCATTTTAGCAACTGTCAGCATAAATTTTGGAAGATGGCAAGACACTGCATGTGGGCTGAAATAATGGTGGCCTCTTGTCTGATTCTTTTCACAGGTCCCTAATACAGATAAGATATCACCACCAAGGAAATGTCTGGTGGAATACTGTCTCAGCAAATTACACAGCATCAACTTTGTGAGATCTCAAAGCCAGAGAGAAATTATATAATGCTCAGAAATGTGCTCTGGCACAGGGTGGGGGCACTGTGGCACCACTTCGTGTGTGTTCAGCAGTTTCAGCATCCCGTGATTTTTCTATTTCATACTTCCAGGCACAGAACAGAAAGAATTCTGCATAACTGGTAGATTTGTTGTTGCTGTTTTAGTGGCTAAGTTGTGTCTAACTCTTTGTGACCCCATAGACTGTAGCCCACCAGGCCCCTCTGTCCATGGGAGTTCCCAGGAGAGAGCTGAGCCTAAACTAGTTGATTTCAGAGAAATCACTCTGGCAGTTAATTATGCCATCTTAGTTATTAATTCACTTTTTAAAAAACTGATCTTCCACTTTTAAAAATCCAGATTATTGCTATTTCTAAGGCAGGAAGACACAGAGAGGCACAGCTGAATGATGGGATACTCTCAAGTCTAATGCTAGCATGATTCATTGACAAGCTATAGTATTGTCAAACTACAGTATATAAACATATACTCAACTTTTATTCATTTGGGAGATATTTCTAGCTTGTGAAGAATCTAGAGTCTTTGCTCCAGCATCATCTTTTTTCCTCTTCCTTCTGCCAGCTGCTTGGTTTTAAGGTTCATTAGCACCCCCAAAGGAATGTGAAAAACAAAAAACTAGGAAATCAGGCTTCTGGAGAGCAGTTTTAGCGAATCACCTACTGGGCTAAAATGATATTTGATCTGTGCTCTGACTGTTCTCCATTTGTTCCAGATAATAAAGAAGTAGCTCTGATGCAAATAGAATGCTGGGATTGGGAGAAACCTTGGAAGCCATCGCAAATCCATTTTGTAGATTATAAGACTGAGGTACAATGGGGCAAAATGCTTTGCTGGAGGTCACCTAAGTAGCCAGAGGCAGGGCTGAAAGGAGAACTCAAATCTTAAAACTCAATTCAGTGCTTTCCCGTTAAATGTTTTGGTAAGTGTGGTAAAGACATAGGCTGGGAAAAAAACACAAAAAAATAAAAGTTTATATATCTAACACATTCTCAGGAAGATTCAAGTAACATCCACATGGAAGACATATTCAATTAACATTTTACGAAAATTCAAGTAATATTGATGATGTTCGACAATATTTCTTCACCATCTATTATGTACTCTTTTATTTATGTTTTCTCATTTACTCTTCAGCACAGCCTAGTAAAGTTGGTTTCCATTTTGCTGAAAATGAAACTAAGGCTCAGAGAGGAAAAAGACTTGCTCAAGGGCACACAGCTAGTAAGGATTTAATTCTAGATTTTAAATCCAAGTCCTCTGGCTCAGTACAGAGCTTTCTTACACATTTCAGTGCTTCACAAACTTCAAGTTGTAACATTCTACTTCCCCAGTATTTTGTTACCAGAGCTACTTGTTGCTGTTTAGTTGGGAAGTCATGTTTTACTCTTTAGCAACCCTTTGGACTACAGCTCACCAGGCTCCTCTGTCCATGGGATTTTCAAGGCAAAATACTGGAGTGGGTTGTCACTTCCTTCTCCAGGGGATCTTCCTGACCCAGGGATCAAACCTGTGTCTCCTTCACTGAAAGGCAGATTCTTTATCACCGAGCCATCAGGGAAGACCAACCACCGCTGTTACTGATTTACTGTTTCCTTAGTTGATAGACTGTTTTTACTCAAATAAATTTAGCCTTCATTTAAGATACAATCAGAGAAAGCAATGGCACCCCACTCCAGTACTCTTGCCTGGAAAATCCCATGGATGGAGGAGCCTGGTAGGCTGCAGTCCATGGGGTCGCTAAGAGTTAAACACCACTGAGCAACTTCACTTTCACTTTTCACTTTCATGCATTGGAGAAGGAAATGGCAAGCCACTCCAGTGCTCTTGCCTGGAAAATCCCAGGGACAGGGGAGCCTGGTGGGCTGCCGTCTCTGGGGTCGCACAGAGTCGGACACTACTGAAGCAACTTAGCAGCAGCAGCAAGATACAATACATACGAAATTATGAGTTTAGTTGGTTAAATACATGAGTTATATAAGTTAAGCATAAAACTTAAATTAAAAAAAAAGTGTATCTATATGTCATCTGAAATTTCAACTGCAAATTACTCCACACTTTGAGAAACAGGTACCTCCTAGGCAAGTTGTAAGGAATAAATATACAGCACTTAGAACACTTAGGGCTCTGTGATCATTGTTTCATTTTCACCATTAGTCAAAGCTTCTTAATCTTTGCAACCACAAGACCCTCCTGAGATATATTTTTTTTAATGCATATTCCCAGACCCTGTTCCTGGATCTGGGATGAAGGCCAGGGACCGACAATTTAAACAAACATCCGGAATGTCTGTTGGCTGACGCTTAAGTCATATGTCGGAAAATCTTGAGCCATGATACTGGAGACTATATGATTTACCAAACCAGAAGTCCCTTAGCATAATTTTCTTCATCAACACTTTAAACAAACACTGATGTTACTTCAGAGTCATCAGATCAGAAGCCTGAAGTATCTCCATAGGTCTCTTAATGTAGAGACCTATTTCTAGAAAGTGCTCCAGCCACAGAAAATCCCCAACAGGTTGTTATCAACTTTGTTTTCAGAAGTCCTCCTTTGGCAGCCCTTGTGCAAACCTCTCTTTTCCCACTGGGACAGAGGAGCGGTATCTGGAGGGTAGAAGTTCACTCTCTGTAGGCCTCGCATTTTCATGGGTGGAACTTTCCAAAGAGCAAAGTCATAAATATGCTCTCAGCAGCCCAGGGGGAGCGTTTGATCTTCTGCCCAGTGATCTCTGCTTGTCATCTGCTCAGCCTCATTCATCACCCTAAAGACAAGGAGCTAAATGAGAGAGCAAGATCCAGTATCAGGGATCTCCGCAGAGGAGACAGGACAGCCATCACCCTGGGAGAGGCCAAGGGAGCAGGGGGCACAGAGGTGGAATGATTGTGGCAAAGCCAGGTGGGCCAGCAGGTGAGTGAGACCAAGAGAAGAGGGACCCAGCTCATGCTCAGCACTGGCTCCCTGCCTGTGAATGCTGGTGCTGTGGGCTGCATAGTCAATACTCAGCATTTTGAGGCAGAAAGTGGTAACCACCAGCCATGTATTGTTTAGATCTTCAGTCTTTGGTACAAAATTAAATTAACTGCCAACACTGAATAAAAAGGAAATTGTACAAGCCTGAATTTCCAGCTTTTCTGAACAAATGGAAAATCTCATAACACTAGGCCTATAATCCAATGTGTCAACAATTTGATAGACATATACAGTGACCATTTCCATTAGATAGAATATTGATATCCAGTTGTGATGTCCACATCACTCTTCAAAAGATTACATCCAGCCTGCTTCACCCAACCACCTACCTGCCCTGTTGGCACTGAAGTTGGTAAACCATATGAAACCCACTTTACTAAGTGAAATACAAATACTC
The DNA here is from genome assembly GCA_006410635.1 of Cephalophus harveyi. Lineage (NCBI taxonomy): Eukaryota > Metazoa > Chordata > Mammalia > Artiodactyla > Bovidae > Cephalophus > Cephalophus harveyi. Next base: position 83,342 of record SJYT01075855.1, read on the forward strand.
CTATCACATATCTTCTTTCCTTCCCCGAACCTCTGTAGTTATAAAATGCCAGGGCCCAAGGCCTAACTAATACCTCATTGGTTCAGTAAGCATGAGTTGAATGAATAAAGAAATTTATTGAGCCTAAAGCTATGCTAGGCATCTCAGGGGGTGATGTAAAAGTGAGCAAGCCTTGCATAGGACATCAAAGACAGAGTCTGGGGCAGAAAAAAAGAGCGTCAGAGTTGGTCTGTCTCTGCTTTGTGTCTTTCGGCAAATCACTTAACCTTTCTGAGCTTTGGGTTTCTCATCAGAAAAGGAAACATGATTAGGCCTCACAAGTTTGTTTTAATGGTTAAACAAAAGAATGTATTAATATTTGAGAGCCAGGGCTAGAGGGAAATTTCCTATAAGTACACAGAAGTTAGGAATTGAAATATACATCAGAGAAAGGGGTGTAGGGCAAAGAATATACGGTAGGTTGAGGACCTCAGAAAATGCTCCAAGAAGAAAATGGGTTCTAATCGGGGCCTTGAGACACACACAGGATCAGGTCTTATTGAGAGATGAAAATTCTAGGCAGGAGAAAGAGTAAGAGTAGAAGGATATAGAGTAGATGGTAGGTTTGATCAGGACATCAAGGATGGCCCATGAATGCCATGTTAAGCACTATGAACTTGGTATCACACAGTCTGCGTGTATGCCTGCTAAGGCACTTCAGTCGTGTCCGACTCTTCACAACTCTATGGACTGTAGCCCTTTTGACCATGGGATTCTCCAGGCAAGAATACTGGAGTGGGTTGCCATGCCCTCCTCCAGAGGATCTTCCTGACCGAGGGATTGAACTCACATTTCTTAAGTCTCTTGAATTGGCAGGCAGATTCTTTACCACTAGCACCACCTGGGAAGCCCATCACACCGTACTACCTACCATTGTGGGCGTGACTATGACTGAAAACAAGGTTTTCTCATCTTCAGGGCTCCGCTTGAGCCTGAGCTAACTCTTCCTACTCACACCCACTCACACCAATCAGGTATATAAAAGGCCATGATTCCAGTGACCACACACACACACACACACACACACACCCTGCTAGCCAGACTCACACCCATCAAGCAGATAAAAGGCCATGATTCCAGTGACCACACACACACACACACACTGCTAGCCAGACTGTTCCAGATCCTCCCTTTATAAGCACCGCTATTAGAATGCTCACAATGAAGGGCTTTAAATCAAGCTAAGCAGCGAACTTTAAACTTGGCCCAACTTTTACAAGATTTATGAAAACCTTTCATGTGAGGTTTTGCAGATGATTTACTTTTATCTTCCTGGGTAATATATATTTTTAAAGCCCATAATGAGATGAAAGAAACTGGTAGATTTCTATATCACGAACAGTAGTAGACCTACCCTGGTATTTAATAATCAAAGCATCCTAATACCAGTTGGAGTAAATATTAATGAGATTATTTAAATTATGAAAGTGCTAATGCAGACTTATTGCTTATTATGTGCCAAGCCCTGTTTTAAGTGCATTACATGTATTAACTCCCTTAATCTTCACAACAGCCTATGGGTTATACAAGATCAGAATTATCCTCATTTTATAGATGAGGAAAGCAAGGCATGGAAAGGTTAAATAATTTGTCCAAGGTCATATACCTAATAGATGACAGAGCTGTGGTTTGAGCCCAGAGTCCACTCTTGAACCAAAATGCTACTCTGTCTGTTTTGAAGAACATGAGCATCTACGCAGGAGGTAAGGAAAGGGCCACAGAAGTCTTTAAGAGAAGAACTGACTCTATCTGGGTTGTCTGGGTTCAAGAACAACCTCAGATAGTGTTTGAGGAAGAAGACCCTTAGAAGAGAATGTCTTATTGCTGACAGACACCAGAGAAACAGAAAATTGGAGCTAAAGCCCTTTGCACCTCAGCTAGGAAAGCAGGGAGTGTAGTGGCTAAGAGTGAGGGCCCTGGAATCAGACAGCCTGAGCTGGTTCCATGCCTCTGCTTTGTGTCCTTAGGCAGGTTACTTAACTTCTCTGGACCTCAATTTTATCATCTGTTCAATAGGAATAATCCTACTTACCTCATGGAATTGTTGAGAAGATCAAAATTTTTCATACAAGCAGTTAGAATTATGACTGGCATATGAGAAGCTCTCAATCAATGTTAGCTATTATTCTCATGTTGTTGGCATTCCCCTCTTTCTGATCACAATCTAACAAAGCAGCTCCATGTATAGTTAGGTTTATTTCATTTTTAAGTGTGCTGATCTTAGGATTTAGTCACATCCATGCAGGGCCTATGAGCTCCTGGAGTGGACCATCTAGGGTCAGTTTTCCAGACAGACTGGGGCACCTCCTAATGGAAGAAAGATTTAACAGCCAGGGTTTAAGCCAAAGAAGGACAAGAGAATGAAACAATTGTTCTATTTTATTATTATTATTTTGAGCTTCTCTTCATGCCCAGATTAATGTGACCTGATGAAATAAAAATTACTTGTTTTAAATCAATTGATTAACTATCTACCATTACCTATTATTGCACTAGATCCTAGAAACACAAAAGGTAATGGCCCCTCCCCTCACAGAGCCCATGATCTGGTGAGAGAGGAACCAGGCAATGTCTTAACAGTGATGAAAGGGGGATGCATGGGGCGCTATGGGAACAGGAAGCAGGGGTGTCCAACCTACACTTAGGAATTTGGGGAAGATTTCCTGAAGGTAGTAATACCTTATTCAAGATCTAAGAAATAAAATGGAGTGGTCCAGATAAGAGAGGGAAGGGGTAGCTGACGCTTTAAGATTTAAGGAAAAGCAGGACAGGCAATGAGGAGAAGGCAATGGCACCCCACTCCAGTACTCTTGCCTGGAAAATCCCACAGGCGGAGGAGCGTGGTAGGCTGCAGTCATGGGGTCATGAAGAGTCGGACACGACTGAGTGACTTCACTTTTACTTTTCACTTTCATGCACTGGAGAAGGAAATGGCAACCCACTCCAGTGTTCTTGCCTGGAGAATCCCAGGGACGGGGGAGCCTGGTGGGCTGCCGTCTCTGGGGTCGCACAGAGTCGGACACAACTGAAGCGACTTAGCAGCAGCAGCAGCAGGACAGGCAATGAGACTGGAGAAGTCAGGATGACCATAGCAAGCTGACTCGATTTTATTCTTTATCCTAGGGGCAGGGGGAGCCATAGAGATGGTGCTACGCGGAGGAATGATGTAATCAGAGTTACACTAAGAAAGACTAATTATCTGGAATTTCACATTCCTCAAGGAATGATTGGGAATCCCCTGGCAGTCCAGTGGTTGGGACTTTGCACTTTCACTGCAAAGGGTCCAGGTTTGATCCCTTGTTAGGGAACTAGGATTCCACATGCCACATGATGTGGCCAAATAAATATTTCTTTTCTTTAAAAAGAAATGACTGGCGGCTAGAAAACCTGAGGAAAAGAAGCAGGGATTAAAGAGGGCACCAAAATGAACAATAGTTCCATTGGAATGGGAATCAACAGAACTGGATGGGTCATTAGATCCTGACTGGAGAGCAGGAAAGGAAAGGAAAGAGGAGAAATTTCTGGCTTGGGCATTGGATGGACAGAGGACTCTCCACGTAGAGAGACAGAACACAGGAGAAAAACTGGTTTGGGTGGGAATGGGAGGAGAAGATGACACCAAACTCAGTCTTGGTTAAGCTGAGCTTTAGATGGTTCTTAGACACCCAGTGGGAGCTAACCATTGGCTCTGAGTTTGAGCTCAGAAGAGCAACCCCGAACGGACAAACGGACGGGAAGCCGTCACTCAGCAGGCACTGTTGGGGACGATGGGAGAGAATGAAACTCTCAAGTGAGAGCCTGGAATGTGAGAGAAGTACAAGGGTGGTACCAAACCACAAACAACAGCAGAACTTAAGGGGAAGGTAAAGAAAGCAGGAGTTGCCAAAGAAGTGAAATAGCTCATCTGTATCCCCCTCCACCCCGAGGGCATTCAACTTCATGAGGGCAGGTTCTCCCTCTCGTTCCATATTTTGTTCCCAGCACCTGGCACAGAGCCTGGCACAAAGCAGCAACTCAGTAAATATTTCTTGAATGAAGTAAACGGTAAGTTCACACAACCAGAAAGCGGCACAGTCACAGTAGTTGGGATGACTCCAAACAGGATTTCACCCTCTCTGGGCTGAAAGAATCCAGGATAAAGTGATAAGGAAGGTTCCCCAATAGCTCTGTAACTCTAGGATTCCAAGGATGGTCTTGCTTAGTATGCCTCATCACAGAACACTTGATAAAAACTTATTCATTCATTTTGTTAATTCCTGGGTCTGTGCCACCTTCTGCCCCGCCTTGTGCTGAGTGAACGCCTGCAGACTTGATGGTTGTGCCACTGTGGTCACTGGCAGAAGGGTTTACACGGGACCTCCTTTTTCTGCCAGTGCAGTGGACACGGATCTCAGCCAGGCAGTTCACTGGATGCCACTCTCAGAACCTTTCAGAGAAGGGCCTGCTGCCAAGCATGAACCTACTGGGTGTGTACAATCAACTTCAGAGTAGGATAGCTTGATTCACCTCACTCTTTTCTGGTATGGTATTTCCCATGCATCCAAAAATTGGCACTGATATTCTTAGTGTTCATTAATATCATTAATATTTTAGGTAAGGTTTTATATTTAGATAAAGCTTATCTAAATACATAAATAAGTTCCAAATATCTAAATTTATTGGGGTATTTAAATACCCCTATTTGCATAGGTTTCTAGAATAAAATATGAGTATATTTCTTAATATTATATTCCATTTTATGTATATACTAAATTTATAAAATCATTCTCCTCTTGCTGAGCATTTTCTTCTGTTTTTTCAATACTGAAAAATTGTTATTAATAACTCTGTCCATAAATTATTATGTGTGTGTGTTAGTTGCTCAGTCGTGTCTGACTCTTTGCAACCCCATGGACTATAGCCTGCCAGGTTCCTCTGTCCATGGAATTCTCCAGGCAAGAATACTGGAGTGGGTTGCCATTTCCTTCTCCAAAATTATCTATATTCTATACCATATCTCTAGAACAGATTCCTAAAAGTGAAGTACTAGGTAATTACTAATGTAATTATTATTTAACTTTCTTGATCTGGCAGAAAAATTTCTTACCATTTACCTGTAAATTATTAACAGATGCACAAGTATATTATACTTAGAGATACACTCATGCAATCATACACACATATACTGCTGCTGCTGCTGCTGCTGCTAAGTCACTTCAGTCGCGTCCGACTCTGTGCGACCCCATAGATGGCAGCCCATCAGGCTCCGCCGTCCCTGGGATTCTCCAGGCAAGAACACTAGAGTGGGTTGCCATTTCCTTCTCCACATATACCGCTACCAATCTCTAAAGGCCTAAAGAGTACAAAACATCGTGAGGAATTATGTATCAGTTGTAAGAGGAGCTTCCTAAACAGATCTTGACCTAATCCATTTTCCAGGATTAAAAAAAAAAAAAAAAAAAGCTTGTGCAAAACGACCTCACCTTCACATGAATAGTCACTCATAACCCGTCATAGCACACCACTGGCCACAGGACCCCAAATGCCACAGAGGATTGTGAGGTGTCAGGGCAGAGGGAACTAAAATATCCTCTAGTCCAGACTTCCTCTTCCACCGTATGAATGAGGAAGCTAAACCCCAGAGAGAAAGGCTGATTTCATCATCCACTTTCATGACAAAGTCACACAAATAAAATAACCAATGAAAGAATAAGCATGAGAGCAGGGGGCTTTAGGTCGCTTCAATGCTTATGAACCTCTTGCACGTGCCAGGTACTGTGTTAAGTGTGGAAATACAGAAGTGGCTACAGCATGGTCGATGATGGTGGTAGAGGATAGAAAGAGGAGAAGAGAAGGAGTTATCAAAGGGTGTAACAGTGTTTGTTTTCCCCTGCAGGTCAGTATCTTTACCATTTCACCTTCCATTTTATGCAGGAATTGTTTTTCCTCAAGTTACCCAATAACCTAATGATGTTATTGCTTAAGAAGGAATAGAAACTTCTTATACTTATTCCAAGAATTGGATGCAGGACATAAATAATTATATACACCAGGGTTTATAAAATATTAGACTAATAACAATCACCTCTAAAACTGCTATGTGCCAAACACTGTTCTAAGCCCTTCAATTACAATACAGTTGACCCTTGATCTACATGGTGAGTAGGGGCACTGACCTTCCAAGCACTTGAAAATCCATTTATAATTTATAGTCAGCTCTCTATATTCATGGTTCCTCGGTATCTGAGGTTCTGTATCCTCACATTAAGCAACCATGGATCCTGTAGTTCTGTGGTATTTATTACTGATGAAGATCAACATCAAAGTGGACCAACACGGCTCAAATCTATATTGTTAAAGGGTCAACTGTAATTCATTTAGGCTGAGCCTCTACTAAATCATAGCAAGTCCCCTTAGGAACTCATCTGAGAAAATCCCAAACCTGAAGAGGCCAAATAAATTAAATTCCATAGAACTTAAAGAATTCCATCTGATCACACAGCACAGAATCAAAGTGGAATGTAAGTGGGGAAAATACAGGTCACTGAAAAACAGGATGTCATGGCCACATGAAAAGGTGATATTGACTGGCCCAGGAATTGATCTGAAGTGAGAATCTTTTAGACCAACTGGTTCAATGTGTCTTCACGCTCCAGTTAAGGAGATTAGCTTCACAATAGGTAATGCCAGTTCCCTCAGTTGAAGTGTAAACTAAAATTTGACTAACCTGAAACAATACTATTCTAGTTTTCAATTATATGGAAGTGTTTGCATAGGTGTTTGCTCAGTCCCTCAGTTGTGTCTGACTCTTTGTGACTCCATGTACTGCACCCCACCAGGAATTTTGTCTATGGAATTTTCCAGGCAAGAATACTGGAATGGGTTGCCATTTCCTCCTCCAAGGGATCTTCCCAACCCAGGGATCAAATCTGTATCTTTTGATTCTCCTGCATCAGCATGCAGATTCTTTACCACTGTGCCAGCTGGGAAGCTGGGAGGTTTTAAGAGGCAGTCAAATAATTAGAAAGCGTAACTAATTACAAAAAAGAGAAAAAGAGGCTCTCAATGAGGACTGCTTGGTTGAGATGGGCAAGAAGTGTCATTTAGATGGAGGAGTGTGAGGTATGTGGTTTGGGCGGGACACCCACAGAGACTCATTCAGACTCTCCTTAGCTTCTTCCCACCTAAAAGCTCACTCAGACTAGGAAAGTTTTTGAAGCTCTCAGATAGATCATACCTACCAGGTTACCTAGCAGGAAATTTTACAAACCTAGGCATCTGTTTGTCCCCGTGCAAATCTCAAAGACTTCAGGCTAGAACAGACTGTTCTCATGAAAAGCCAAGGTAGTGACTCTGTCAACACACTGAACTCGGGTGTGACCGGCAGTCCATGGGGAGCTACATGCATGAGACCCAGGAGGCGTATCTTGACATGCACAGATGACGTTCAATGAAGGGGATTCCAGCTGTCACTTTGACAGTTCCGGGTAACTGAACCAACAGAGAAGCGACTCCAACGCGCTTCATGACTATCTTCTTCTCTGGCAACATTCAAAGAAGCTGACTGGTTTTTACCATGTCTGAGACGTTACATGATAGAGCATGAAGATCAGGACGATAGCTGATTGTGGGTGACAGATATTCAGTGTCTGTCCTGTGTCAGGCACTGGACCCACATGCTGCTTCCAACATAGAATTCTGTCAGTAATAGTCCTGTCCCCACGTTAAAGAGAAATAAACTAAGGCCGTGAAGTTTAGTGACTTGCCCAAGATCACAGTTCATTTCCCTCAGTCGTGCCCAACTCTTTGCAACCCCATGGACGGCAGCATGCCAGGTTTTCCTGTCACAGAGTTGGACAATAACGAAGATGGAATTAGAATCCAGGTCTGTCTGTGGTATGCATTTCTAAAATCACTGTTTCCCATACTTAGTTTAGGAGCACTGCAAGCTTAATTTATTATTTTGTCAACTCATCTGAAACCCAAGTCTCCAAAAAGGAACTATCCTCTTCATATACAAGTGATATAATAAAAACTTAGGGCTTCCCAGGTGGCACAGTGGTAAAGAATCCACCTGCCAATGAAGGAGACTCAAAAGAGGCGGGTTTACTCACTGGGTCAGGAAGATTCCCTGGAGAAGGAAATGGCAACCTGATCCAGTATTCTTGCCTAGAAAATTCCATGGGCAGAGGAGCCTGGTGGGCTACAGTCCATGGGGTCGCAAAGAGTCAGACACAGCCAAGCACATGCACACACATGCACATAATAAAAACTTAACCCCCAGACATAGGAAGCAGAACTCTACATGCCACATACTGAATATCTGTGTCCTCCTAAAATTCATATGTTAAAACCTAATGCCTGATAAGATGGTACTAAGGGGCAGGATCTTTGAAGTGATTAAGTCATGAAGGTCTTTATGATCGGAATTAATGTCCTTTTAAGGGGAACCCCAGAGAGCTAGCTAGCCCCTTTCACAATGGGAAGTTACAGAGAAAAGACAGTCATCTTTGAACCAGGAAGGAAGTCCTCCCCATCCAGTGAAACTGCTAGTGCCTTGACCTTGGACTTTCAGTCTCCAGAACTGTGAGGAATAAAATTTGGTTGTTTATAAGCCCCCCAGTTTATGGTATCTTGTTATAGCCACCAAAAAAACTAAGACCTTGGGATTATATCGAATGAGGCAACAACAGCACAATAGAACAAAATAATCTCTCTAAGCACCTTATGACTCTCATTGGCAATGACTTTCAACTGTGCAAGTCCTGGGGAAGAAGTCCTCACATGGCCCTAATTGGCTTTTGGAAACTCAGGGTTCAGTTTTTCTTCTTTTAAAGAAAATATTACAAGTTGCGGTCAGTTTGCTCCGACACATTTAACAAGCTGGGTGTTAAAAAATGTAATTCTGGGAAAGCGTTAAGTATAGAAACACTGTTATTGGTTGCCAGTGACAACACTATTGATGATAATAAGCAGCCAGTAATAGCCACTCTTTCCATAACTGACTGCTGACAAACCAGGTGGTCCAACCTTTCCTGTCCAGCCTCACCAGGAAAAGAGTGTAAGTGTAGCATCTAAAGTCACTGAGGAAGGAAGGACGGAGAGTTCACTGGGAAGCTTTGGAATCATATAGGCCTGAAATTCCTTTTTTCTAATTGGAGTATAGTTGCTTTTCAATGCTGTGTTAGTTTCTGCTGTACAGCAAAGTGAATCAGCCACACATAAACACACGTGTGTAAGTGTGCTCAGTCACTTTAGTCATGTCTGACTCTTTCCAACCCCATTAACCATAGCCTGCCAGGCTCCTCTGTCCACAGGATCTTCCTGGCAAGAATACTGCAGTGGGTTGCCATGCCTTCCTCCAGGGGATCTTCCCAACCTAGGGATGAAACCAGGCTCTCCTGCATTGCAGGCAGATTCTTTACTGCTGAGCCACCGGGGAAGCCCACATATATACATAGGTCCCCTTAGATATGGGATTTCTTAAAGGCTATGGTTTTTCCTGTGGTCATGTACGGATGTGAGAGTTGGACTGTGAAGAAGGCAGAGCACCGAAGAATTGATGCTTTTGAACTGTGGTGTTGGAGAAGACTCTTGAGAGTCCCTTGGACTGCAAGGAGATCCAACCAGTCCATTCTGAAGGAGATCAGCCCTGGGATTTCTTTGGAAGGAATGATGCTAAAGCTGAAACTCCAGTACTTTGGCCACCTCATGCAAAGAGTTGACTCATTGGAAAAGACTCTGATGCTGGGAGGGATTGGGGGCAGGAGGAGAAGGGGACAACCAAGGATGAGATGGCTGGATGGCATCACGGACTCGATGGACGTGAGTCTGAGTGAACTCCAAGAGATGGTAATGAACAGGGAGGCCTGGCATGCTGTGATTCATGGGGTCACAAAGAGTCGGACACGACTGAGCGACTGAACTGAACTGAACTGAATGTCTCCAAGCCTCAGTTTCTTTATCTGTAAAATATAAATAATGATTCTTCTTCATGCAGGTGTTAGAATGAAATAATTGATGATACCTACAGTACACAGTATATTTAAAAAATGTTCAATAAACAGTAGCAATTAATACTAGACTATTTTCTATTTCTTGTTATCTGTTAGGACATAAAGACTATGGGGAAATTTAAGCACAAATTTAACACCTAAGGGCACATTTAATGAACCTGTTCCCTTGGTTTTCAACTGTGAGCCTCTTCATGCCTAGCTAAGAAACTCATCTTGTTTTATTTTTTATTAACTTTTTATTATATTTAGTGGTATGACCAATTGAAAATGTTGTGACAGTCTCAAGAGAACAGCAAAGGGACTCAGCCATACATATGCATGTATCCATTCCCCGCCTCAAATTCCCCTCCCATCTAGGCTGCCCCATAACGTTGAACAGAGTTCCATGTGCTATACAGTAGGTCCTTGTTGATTATGCATTTTAAATATAGCAGTGTGTACATGTCCCTCCCAAACTTCCTATAATCCTTAGTTTTAAAAAGAGCTTCAGGTCATGCCTCTAGCCCACCATCTAGATGCTCAAAGAAGGCTGGAGTGCATGAGCACATATTCAGAAATCAGGAGTCACCGCTGATTTCAGACCACCATGTGTTACCAACACTGCTTGGGTGAACAGTCAAAAGCGCCCCACTGCTGAGCATGCAAGCTTCCTGTGAATTAGCACAACTAATTTCACACACACTGATGAAATCCACAAGCTGGTTTGTATCACCTCAGAAATTAGGAAGGGAATGTTTCCTTCAGAACCTTTGAAGATCAACTATAAGTCCCTTATGGGACAAGAAATGTGATTTTTAAAAAATGTCCCTGTTCCTGGCATAGCACTAGACATCCAATTAGACTCATAAATATTTGATCAAGAATGGGCTCAATGAAAAATTGAATCAGACTGTAATGTCAGTTTTTATAGAAGAGACCCAGATTCCATCTATTTTACTGCTCTACCATCCTTAGAAAGACGGATATGGGTACTCTAGGCACTGAATCTGCATTCTAGATAACTGAAAGGAAAAAGCAGATAGTAGAAAGGATGGAGTCAGGGTGCTTCCTCCTCTTAGAAGTCATCCTTGAAGTTCCAAGTGGCACTTATCTTTGGATCTCATTGGCTAGGAATTAGTCACATGACCACACCAAGCTGTAAAGGCAACTGGAAAACGCAGACTTTTAGCTGGGAGGCAATGTATGAAGCCACAAAGCAGAGTTCTTTTTCTAAAAGAGAAACAGATACTGGGAGGCAACTAGCACTTTTTGACATATATGGCAGGTAGGTTACTATAATTAGATAATTAATTAATTAAATCATTCATTAAACAAATATTATTGAAATTTAAACTTTCCTAGATACCAGATACTGATCTAGGTTTTAAGTGTATAAAGATAACACATGGCATTTATTATTGAGAAACTCACTGTCTAGTACATAAGGCACTATTATTAAGTTGATTAGACAGCAAGTTCTAATATTTCTCAAATCCATGCCCTGCCTTCATCCTGTACCATATCCAAGTTTCAGCCTTCATCTGGTTCTACTGAGCCATCTTATTCTGGTCCAGTAAACAACTTCTGAATTTTCTTTTTCTCCTTAAAGGCATCCTTAAAGCTTCCTGCTTTAAATTCATCATGTGGCCCATCACATCTAGATAGAACCTGCATTCTTTCACTTGCCACGTATTGTGTGGCTCCCTGACCTTTCCAAGCACCATGACCCACAACCCCTGCCCTGAACTTGCCCACAGATAACACAGAGATAGTTTGGGAGCATAGCCAGTGTCAAGATGCTCTCACCTCCACAGCGCTCATCCTTCTTGGTTCCACCTAACGCACTCTCTCCGTGCATGTATCAGATTATCACCTGATCATTATTCAAGACACAGCTAAGTAATCATCAACTCTAGGAGGCCTTGCCGCCCCCATCTCCTTCCTCCATCCCTAGCTAGGCCTACTGCCCCCATCTCCTTCCTCCATCCATAGCTAGGCCCTAGCTTTCTGCTTCCTTAGCAGCCCCCATGTATATATCTCCATATACTTATATCTCCACATTGCACTGATCTGTGTTACTTTTCCATTCTCAGTTCTATCTTTTTAGTATTCCCAGTGCTTGCACATTTTGGCATCCATTCCTTCCTTCCTTCATTCAAGAGGATCTCTGTTAACAAGTCAGATTGATCTACTCTCTGCTGTTCAGTCCCCAAACCATGTGGACTCTTTGCGAGCCCATGGACTGTAGCCCACCAGGCTCCTCTGTCCATGAGATTTCCCAGGCAAAAATACCAGAGTGGGTTGCCATTTACTTCACCAGGAGATCTTCCCAATCCAGTGACTGAACCTGCATCTCCTGCTTGACGGGTGGATTCTTTACCACTGAGCACCTGGGAAGCCCATTTTAGCATCCATCCCTTCCTTCATTCATTCAAGATCATCTATTCCTTCCTTCCTTAAGAAGGCATCTATTAACAAGTTAGATCAATCTCCTACTCTCATGGACCTTGTAATTTTAAAGGCACTTAACAGGAGTTACAAGAAAAGAAGGAATGAAGGAGAGGGAAGGATTGAGGGAAGAAAGGAGGGAGGGAGTTAGAAAAGAAGAAAGGAAAAGGAGGAAGAAAGATGAAAAGGAAGAAAGAAAAGAGGGAGGTAATTGAATGTTAAGTCAGCCCTCTAATCGGAGAAGGCAATGGCACTCCACTCCAGCACTCTTGCCTGGAAAATCCCATGGATGGAGGAGACTGGTAGGCCGCAGTCCATGGGGTCGCTAAGAGTCGGGCACGACTGAGTGACTTCACTTTCACTTTTCACTTTCATGCATTGGAGAAGGAAATGGCAACCCACTCCAGTGTTCTCGCCTAGAGAATCCCAGGGATGGGGGAGCCTGGTGGGCTGCCGTCTATGGGGTCGCACAGAGTCGGACACGACTGAAGCGACTTAGCAGCAGCAGCAGCAGCAGCAGCCCTCTAGTGTACCAAATTGGTGCCTCTGGACAGTGCCTAAAATATTCGAATGCTGTTGTCACATTCACCTTAATTCTTCTCTTTCCCTAACTTAGAAAAGTACTTTTGGACTTAGTCCCCCAACACTTTCTCTAATACCACATTTACGCCTAGCTCTTCATTTTGAAATTGCCCCACTTTCCAAGCTTGATTCTCCTAATAATAAACATTTCTCCTAGAAGATCTAATCCTTCTTGCATTTTTTAGAAAAATGAAACTTAAGCATATCAGTAATTGGCAATAAATGGAAAGACTGGAAGTTCAAAGGTTTAAATCAGTCTTTTGAGGGGCTAACACAAGCCCCTTCTAAGGAAACTAGACAGGAATGTTAATTACTTAAGCAAAGTCATGCATGACGCACACTTACACCAAGTGTCTGGTCAAACTTTAACAACAAATGTAACTTGAGGTCTCCGGTTCATCTTTCTGCTAAACAGGGTTCCAGGATTCAAACAGGATTAGTGCCACAGACCTGTTCCTATCCAAAAATAAACCATTATAGAAAGCCCAGCATTTATTCAAGTGGCCGATGGAGTTTCATGAATCCCTTCAGCTGCACAAACGAAGACCTTCTCCCTTGATGCTCTTGACCACAGGGCCACCACTAAGAAGTTTAATAGAGCAGCCATTCCGGGCACACCTTTTGCTTTGATGAAGCAGGAAGATACCTTCATCATGATGGGGCTGTGTGAAGATCTCCTATCAACAAAAAGATCTCTCCATGAAGGAAATTCACACTTTCTCTCCAGATCAAAGTACTGAATGTTGCTATTTATTCATTCGACAAACAGCAATGAAGATCTTCCTTGACATAAGACACAGGTGGTAAAATCCCTGCCCTGCTGTTAAGGAGCCCAGCATCTGGTGGGGGGAGGCCGTCACATTAACACTGAGGACTCAGTCTGCTAAACTGACAGCAAGGTGCTTGAGGGACTGTGAGCGTAGATGGGAGACACTAGTGGCAAAGAACTAGAAAAGGCTTCTTGCGGGAGTGATGCTTGAACAGGGTCTTAGGCGCTGTATGCTAGAGATGGGGCTGGAGAAGACATCTGCAGATGGGGAGGACACTTCAGGCAGAAGGGGCTGCCCGTGCAAGTGTCTGGACTCATTAAGGGACACAATGAATCCAAGGAAGGGGACTCAGTGCTGTTGGAAGGTAAGAAGTGGGGAATGTAAGGAAGGCATTGGGAACTGGCATTGGAATGGTAAACTACTGATTCCGAGTTCCTTCGATAATATTGCTTCAATTAGTAAACCCCCTGCCTAATTGTGCCCAGTAAAGAGAAGACACAGAACATGTAAGCTCTGAAGGGGAGTTTGGGGAAAAGAAACTCTGAATGTTGTGAAATGCTTCTACATTATGACCAAGAACTACACCCAGAGTTCTCTGATCATTCAGGAAGGAACAGTTTGTGATGAGATCCTCAGGAGGAAGGAGGCAGAAACCGAGATGATGGGAGAGAGCAAAGAAATAAATTTAAGCTACTTCACATCTCTGCTCTGAGCAGCAACTACTATTCCATATGTGTCAGCACTTGGTGAAATGAGAAATCCAAGCCATGGATCAAACCACATGAGACAAAGACAGTGGGCTGCCTATCTGGATTCAACTCTTTCCTTATTCCTTACTAACAGAACTCCAGTGCAGCTAGATACAGCCATATGACAACTTCCGGCCAATAAGATATAAATGCAAGTGTTACGTGGGATGTAGTGAAACTCCTATGAAAGTGACATGTGCCTCATTTGTCCTTTTCCTTCTACTTTTCCCTGCCTGGAACATGATGTGATGAAGGAAACTCCAGCAGCCATCTTGTGAACCTGAGGATGGAAACCACATGCTGTGGATACAGCAGATACAGATGGAGCAGAAAGTCCTAATAATATCTTGGAGCCTCCATATGAACTGCAGATCACCACCTGCTTTCAGACTTCTCCTAGGTAAGAGAATACAACTTCAAATCGTAAAAGCTACTATACTCAGGTTTATCCTAACTGATCAGCTATGTAATTCTACTCTCTTTTCTTTTCTCTGGGCAAAGAAGAAATGCTGATCCTTTCTGAAAATGTACTTCTCTTACTTGGGACTAAGAATATGCACTTACTGAAAAAATGTGCACCTGGGGATTGAAACATTTATTTGCCATTGCTGCTGCTCCTTCCCCTGAAACCACAGTCACATGCTTCTGTTGTCGAAACTGTCAAGCAAAGGCTAAAAAGTATAAAGGAAGAATGGGCAGCACTTCGCAACTGAGGGCCTCACAGGAAAGAGAAGCTCTTGATGGGTGTACTGTTGCTTGTGTACTAGATGACAAGTAAAAGAATTTGCAAAGGAAGGGGGAAAAAAATCAGAGCAGAGAGCATGAAATGCTTTTTAGACGTCGTTGCATAATCATAAACAATTCTATACCAATCAACAAGAAAAGGAGTAAATAAACCTTGATGGAGCAGTATGACAGAATTCTGAACAGTTGTTAGAGGGATGAGGTCGGTGCTCTTTAAAGTGCTGCATGGGAAAGATCATCAAGGGATATTGATCAGTGAAGAAAACAGGTTCCAAACAGTCCTAGAGAAAAGTGAAATGAATGAATGAGTGGTTAGAATGACTGACAGATAAACTGACTCATGCAGTGGATACAGTGTTTTGAAAACATGCTTTTTATTTCCTTCTCAGCAGCTTTCTCACAACTATGACCACAGGAGATGGGGGCAGTAGGGTAGGAGAAAAGGATGTAAGGGAAGCCCCCACCCTGCTGCCTTGGGAAAGTATGGGGAGAAAGAACAGGCTTGTTGGCATCATGGACTTTCATCTCCAGCAATGGGTTGGAATTCCACAAAGGAGGAGGACAGAGTTAGGCACTTTAGGGAGAGAGTAAAAGTCGCTCAGAGAAGGTATTACACTTCTCACCAGGAACTCTTGGAAGGCAGGGGGACATCCACACCCAGAGGCCCTGTCATGACATGAAATTGCAACAGCACAGTAACACTGGCACCTCTGAGCTGCAGGAGGGCATTCCAAGCTGTCAGTGACTCTCAGGAAGATGTTGCAGGAGGCAGCAATAGACAGTAGACAGATGATAGTATGTGTGTTATGATTTTTAAACTAAGCAACATTTCTACCAAGAGAACTGCTTACAAGTTCTTGTAAGACTTCTTCAATAAACAGCAACCCACGACTGGACCAATCACAGACTTCTTCAATAAACAGCAGCCCACGACTGGGCCAGCCAAACCCAAAGCAGAGGACGTGGAGAAGCCAGGGCTTGAATCCAAGTCCATTTCCCCCTCCAGGAAGGAGGCAAGGCTGAGCAAGACAAGCTAATTAATAAAAAAAGAGATTACACTTTCTTAGCACGTCAGAGTGCAGTGTTTTCAACTCCATTACATTTGCCTATGTATTCTTGAAAGTTCTCGAAGGATGGCCAAGAAAATGGTACCCATTTGACCTATAAGAAATGGGACTGGGGAATCAGGGGCAGAGTGCAAGGAGCCTTCTTTCTTAGATTTATACATTTCAGAGAGAATGAATTCTTTTACCACCGCCTTCTATTAATTTTTAAATGTTTGAAAATGAGTTTTAAAACTGTATTTCTCTGTGGAATTGGTTCCACAAGCTTTCTCCACAAAGTACCAAGATGTTGACAAGCAATTCATAAAGTAAATACAGGACAGTGATACAGGACCCCTCAGATACACTGAATTAGTGGGAGTTAAGAGAATCGGGGTGGAATTTGGGCCACTGCCTTGAGCCTGTCTGATAATAAACAACAGCCAATGTACTAGGTGCCACCTTAAACATTTCACCTATATTAGTTTGTCTACTTTCTCAACTACCTAACGAATTAGGTTCAGGGACTCTGGGTACAGATCTGGGAGTATTTGTTCTTGGGTCCCTTTCAGCTTCCTGAGGGTCATGCTCTGTTGATCAGTGATGCTCTTCCCTCCTTAGGAATAAATTTTGCCTTTCTGATGTTGGCAGTGATCAGGCTGATGAGGACCAGATCTCCCACGATGCAGAAAGAACTTATCTAGAGATGAATTCATGCTGGACCTGGGTCTAGATGCCCTCTTCATGCCTTAAGAATGTTGGTGAGAGTTCCTTTTCCTTCAGTAATCATCTCATCCAAGCTCCAGACTGAACATGCCCTAGGATGGCTGACATCACCAATATTAAAACCACAGTCAGGAGCCAGGGTGCCCACAGAACCAGGACAGCAGAGCATGTCACAGGGATGCAAGGACAGCTGGACCTGCCCTTCTGCCTTCTCTCACGACACAAGTACTCAATGACCAAAGTACACCATCCTAGGACTCAGTTCAGTTCAGTTCAGTTGCTCAGTTGTGTTGGACTCTTTGCGACACCATGAATCGCAGCATGCCAGGCCTCCCTGTCCATCACCAACTCCCAGAGTCTACCCAAACTCATGTCCATTGAGTCAGTGATGCCACCCAACCGTCTCATCCACTGTTGTCCCCTTCTCCTCCTGTCCTCAATCTTTCGCAGCATCAGGGTCTTTTCAAATGAGTCAGCTCTTTGTATTAGGTGGCCAAAGTATTGGAGTTTCAGCTTCAAATCAGTCCTTCCAATGAACACCCAGGACTGATCTCCTTTAGGATGGACTGGTTGGATCTCCTTGCAGTCCAAGGGACTCTCAAGAGTTTTTTCCAACACCACAGTTCAAAAGCATCAATTCTTCGGATTATCCCAAATCCGGGTAGAATAAGAATGTATACTTCGGGGTGCGCTTTCTTTATGGTCCAACTCTCACAACCATACATAACTACTGATGTCCTTCAAAACCAGGCTTGGCTGCTTTTCTAGCTGAGAGGTCCTTAAGTCACAGTCCCTTTATTGCTGAACTTGGGACAACAGCAGGAAGTGAGGCTGTCATGAGAAAGTATTGATATGTAAGCCTGTAATGCACACAGTGATACACACTGTAATGTACATAGGAACATGCAGGCAGAAAGAAGTACAATTACTATAGCTATTATAAGTATGCATGACCCACTTGTCTCAGAGCCTCCAATGCTAAGCTGCTCCTCTAGATCAGATCCAGCAGAGGGGAGGGATGTAGAGGGTAGAGGAAAGAGCGTGAGAAGACCACACCATTCCCCACTTTATTCCAGGTCTGTTAAGGATGTAACATGCATGAAGCTTTCTTCTGGTCCTGAGGGAAAGATGGAATTTTGGCATTTTTAGTTTCCCTCCAAAAAAAGAAAAAGAAACAGAAAAACAGGAAGCCAGCTGAATCTATTCCTCCTCCTTTGATTTACGCCCCCCTTTTAGCTCACAATCATTGTTTTTCAATTAATAATTTAACTGTCTCTCTTGAGAAAAAGGAGGGATAACTTATCTATTTTTAAAAAGAAAATAAGTCCAAAGGGTAAAGAATCTGCCCTCATTGAAATAATTCTCTTTAGAAAAGCTATAAATAAGATTTCTGATTCAAAATTGAGATAAGATTATCTGAGGGAGATGGGAGGGGAAAAAAAGCTGCCAAAGAAAAAAATTTATGCCTACATTAGCAAACTCCCTAAAAGGATTAGTTCTTTTCAGTTAAGAGGATTTTTTCTTTCTTTAAAAGGCCTCTTCTTAATTTTTTTTTTTTTTAAAGGTAAAATCAATATCTGTAAACGCTTTCAGACACATGAACTTCATTTCACTTAACCTGACTGGCCCCTGGGGTTCCAATCTCTTCCGAGGTCCTTCTAACTGCCTGCCAAACCTCTCCAGGGTGACCCACACTCACTGTCCGCACTTGTCCCAGCCTCACCCTCTGCAGACCAGCCTCTGCTCACTCCCATCCCTCACCACTGAGAGCCTTCCCCATGATAATGAATCACCAATCCATTCCCCTTGGGCCCTCAGGACCTGGCACAGCTGTCTACTGTTCCCTCCCTCAACCTCTGTCAGCCCCGTTTGCCTGCTGGTCTGTGTGTGTTCAGTTGCTAAGTCATGTCCAACTCTTTGCGGCCCCATGGACTGCAGCATACCAGGCTTTTCTGTCCTTCACCATCCCCCAGAGTTTGCTCAAGATTCCTGTCCACTGAGGCAGTGATATTATCTAAGCACCTCAGGCTCTGCTGTCCTCTCCTCCTGCCCTCAACCTTTCCCAGCATCACAGTCTTTTCCAATGAGTCAGCTCTCTGTATCAAGTGGCTGAAGTATCAGAGCTTCAGCTTCAGCATCCGTCCTTCCAGGGAATATTCAGGGTTGATTTCCTTTAAGGCTGACTGATTATCTTAGACCTGCTGGTCTAACTTCCATGTTTTTTTCCTTAACTTCTTAAATCCTCCCATTGCCATAGCAGAGAGTCTTACTAAAGTATGAAAGTCCAACTTCTAACTCCCGTCTTAAACTTCTTCTCCATGATCTCACCCATCCTCAAGATTTTATTTAATATTACCTTGGCAGAGACTGATAGCTGGCCTGAACCCTTCATCCAAAATAATAGAACTGTACCTAGGAATCTGGCTTCTCAGAAGAAAGCTACATTTCCCAGTCTCCCTTGTAACTATCTGTGACTCTATGGCCAAGTTTGGCCAATGGAATGTAAGAAGTGGGTATGCCCACTTTCATCCCCATCTCCCCTTCCCTCTGAATGGGCTGCAAGCATGCAGATAAACCATCCTGGACCACAAGAATGAAGACTACAAATTAGTAAAAGTGGAGAAACAATATAAGAGACTGGAAAGCCCCAAATGGCTTCGCTCTGACTCTTCTTACATAAGCCACTATTACTTGGCGTCTTTGCTATAGCAACTCAATCCTGACTCGTACTCTGTCACAATGATGGTTATTCTGAACTCAAGTGTTTAGTTCAGTTTCACTCCTGGGATCCACTGTATCTTCCCCAATTTAGAGACTCTTTCTACTCGGCTACTAACACAGATTCAAGGAAGTCACTTCTTATCTATGATTTCTTATCCAGTCCACTTTCTTCCCAGTTCTTTTTTTTTGAGGGAGGGAGGGTAGAATATTTCCCTATTTTCTGTTCTGAAAACCTTCAGGTTATCTTTGAATGCACTGTCTCCTTCTGGTCCCTATTTCTATCTAAGGTGGTCTTCAAAGCCCCTCAAAGCTACCCTCTGCTCTACAAACCCCACTCTCACCCTAAGGAAGGCCCTTGAGGCAAATCTCTGCTGCCACAATAACCACTCCCTGCCTCCAGTGTCCCCCATCTACTGCAACTCAGCATGAGTTACCATTTATGGAGCATCTAGTACTAGGTGCCAAGCACTGGGTTGGGCAGTGTGTACCTGTTATCTCTAATTATAGCAAATGCTAAGGTACATATTGTTATTGATATTTTATAGATAAGGAAACTGAGGTTCTAAAACATTAAATAAAACCTGTCCAAGGTCACGCAGCTAGTAAGTGGTACGATAGGATCTGAACTCATGGATATCCAAGTTTCATTTTGCCGCTTGGCACATTGGAGCATTGAAAAATTAATCACTGAATAGACAGATGAATGAATGCCTCCTCAGACTCACTCTTGTCAAACTTCCTAAGTCACAGATTTCACCATTTAATTTTCATTCTCCCAATACAGAGCTAAGGATTTGTTGTTTTGCTGTTCAGTTGCCCAGTCGTGTCTGACTCTTTTGCGACCCCATGGACTGCAGCACGCCAGGCCTCCCTGTCCCTCACCATCTCCTGGAGTTTGCCCAAGTTCATGCCATCCAACCATCTCATCCACTGATGCCCTCTTCTCCTTCTGACCTCAATCTTTCCCAGCATCAGGGACTTTTTCAGTGAGTTGTCTGTGCACACCAGATGACCAAAATACTAGAGCTTCAGCTTCAGCACCAGTCCTTCCAGTGAATACTCAGGGTTGAATATCCATAATTTTCATTGCTCCCATCCCTTAATAACTCTAAACACTATGCAAGAAAGAACAGGGTGGTTGCTATGCAATGTAGCTTTAGCGCAAGATTTCAAAGCGTGACCACCACTCTCTCCAAAGCCACCCTCAAGTTAAATGCACAATCTAAGTACGAACTCTTACTTGCCAGTGCTAAGGCACATCTTCTGTCCCCTCCATCACTCCTGTCTCCAACCAGGGAGCCATCCCCAGATCATTCCTAGACAGAAACTTTGGAGTCATCACTGTTCTATTTGTGGCATCCTGGAATTTACATACTGAATATTAAATTCCCTGGCCTGGTTGCAACGCTCTCCCATGATTTAGGTAAATCAGCCCCAGCACTCCCCCAGAGTAGAACGCCAGCTCACGTCAGCGCTCACCTGTCACCTGGCCCATAAGAGTCTGCTTTCCAGCTCCTCGCCTGGGCTTCTGCTGGGGCTCTTGCTAGGTCTCCTCTTAATGCTGCTGCTAAGTTGCTTCAGTCTTGTCTGACTCTGTGCAACCCCATAGACGGCAGCCCACCAGGCTCCGCTGTCCCTGGGATTCTCCAAGCAAGAACACTGGAGTGGGTTGCCATTTCCTTCCCCAGTGCATGAAAATGAAAAGTGAAAGTGAAGTCACTGAGTCATGTCCAACTCTCAGTGACCCCATGGACTGCAGCCTACCAGGCTCCTCCACCCATGAGATTTTCCAGGCAAGAGTACTGGAGTGGGGTGCCATTGAAGCTCTGCCTAACCTGCTGGATCCCTACAGACCCAATCCGAAGTCAGTCTGAGCCTCTGATACCCAATATTCTCTCCTTCCCTAGACTCCTAAAACACTGTCCATCCAAAGACTACCCGCTGCTCTTAGAATGAAATGCAGATTCCTTACCAAGGCCTCCGTTACCTATCCTGCTCTCCTCCATCTCTAGCACCTCTCTCAGGAAGACCAGGCATGTTACTGCTTTGGGGTCTTTGTATTTACTGTTCCACTACCTGGAATATTCCTCCCCCATATGGCCCACTCTTTTACCTCCTCTACATGTCAATTCAAGTGGAAAATGCAAGAGAGGCCTTCCTTCCTCACCCCTGAAAAAACAGCAAATGCTCCCACCTCCTCCCACCCCCACCCCCTACACATACACTCTTTCTCCCCCTTGGCTGACTACTTTTCACCACCTGGCACATTATACATATATTTCTTCATTTTCTGTTCTTTTCCACTGGAATGGAAGCTCCACTGGGACAGGGACTCAATTTCTTTTTTGGTTGTTAGTGCACATTACTCATGGAGAAGGCAATGGCACCCCACTCCAGTACTCTCGCCTGGAAAACCCCTGGACGAAGGAGCCTGGAAGGCTGCAGTCCATGGGGTTGCTGAGGTTCAGACACGACTGAGTGACTTCACTTTCACTTTTCACTTTCATGCATTGGAGAAGGAAATGGTAACCCACTCCAGTGTTCTTGCCTGGAGAATCCCAGGGACGGGGAACCTGGTGGGCTGCCTTCTATGGGGTTGCACAGCGTCGGACACGACTGAAGCGACTTAGCAGCAGCATGTTACTCAATGAATTAATATTGAATGAATGAACCCATGAATGAATGAATGAATCTAGCACCACACTCCCCCTTGAGCCTAGCCTTTCATACTAGTTTTCATTTTTCCTTTTGGTTCATCTGAGTTCCTCTGTACTACAGCACATTTGTACTCTATGTTGCCAGGAACAGATCTAGGCTTCATGGAGCCTGAAGCTTATATAAACAGGGGTGGGTAGGTATGTGGTATGTGTCTTAAAAGGAAAAATAGGCAGAAATATCATCAAATCTGTGAACTTAGTTAGAGGAGATCACCATTCATCATGGAAAAGGATGATAAAAATATAGTAAAGAGCCCTCATCAAACAAATAATGAACATCATTAAATTTACTAAAAAGTCCTAGCATCTCTAAAGATAGTCTGTGGAATAAAGAAAGCCCTAGGACAGAGCCAAGAGCATCACCCGCATCACTTCCGCAGAGATCCTGCTCCTCACAGTCCCTTTACCTGCATCTCTCTCTCCAAACTTCAGATGGCACTGGCCTGGACACTCTCTCTAGGGAAGTGTTCTCTTCAGTCCCCACCATTACCCTGCTCTGTCTTCTTCATGTTCCTCCTCATTCACTGATGTGCTCTTTATTTTCACATGATCTTTATTAATATTTCTTCTATTCATTTCTTGCCCGTCTTTCCCACAAGAATGTCAGCACATTAGAGACTTTGTCTAGCTCAACAGTGCATGGGGCCTGGAACAAGGTTTGGCAAACAGGCATGCTCTGAAAAGATTTCCTGCATAATAAAACTGGCCCAACAGCCAACTACATTCTTTAAACACCCAAATGATAAATAGGATCAGGGCAAGGAGACCAGGTGGTTAACTGTCCTCTTTTCCATGTCTTCTTGTGACCTCTCAGAAGATGGGTCATGACCATTCTATGGCTAATGACAAAGACAACAAATCACTTAGTGCCTCTCACTGGGTCCCTTCTATTTCTAAACTTAAAAAGTTCAGCAGAATACTCAGAGAGAACTTCTTGCTCAGAAAGGATGCGAAGCTTGGGACTTTATTTCATATACTATCTTTGGAAATGCTAGGATGTTCTAGTAAATTTAATGACATTTATTGTTTGCTTGATGAAGGTTTTTGGCCGAATTTTCATCATCCATAATGAATAGTGATTCCCCCCAACTAAGTTTAAGGCTTTGATGAAATCTCAGTGCCATTTTCTGCTTCCTTTAGTCTGACTTGGGAATAGTTTAACCCCTATGGGGCATCCCTCATTAATTTCTTGGAAAGTGTAGGGGATAGCTCACTAGTTTCCAAATCAGTCTATCCTCGAATTCACCTCTGATGCTTGCAATTACATTTGAGAGGCTTGGCTTAGACCTATTTACTCAGAATCTCCAGAGGCTGGCAAAGCATTCTGTGTGTTTACTTGGCCAGATGAATCTGATGGATAGCCAAGTTTGGAAGCCACCATGCACATATTAAGAGATTAAGCTAGATGAAGGCATCTCTGAGATAGTTACAGGACAAAGGTCAAAACAACTGGATCAACTCAGGAAAAATAAGTACACTTATGAATGCTGTCTAATGAAAAACAAAAATATCTATCACCACTGCCCACACACACACACGCAAATTTCCCTTGGTCTGTACAAGTTTGGCACCAGTTGGACTGGGGGACTGAAGGAGGAGAATATTACCAGGGTCCTCAAATTCCCAGGTTATCCCCTTTAAGAAACTTAAGCACTTCTAGCAATGATATGAAGTCTTTCCATTTTTAAGAGAATGAAACAGATCCCTGAAGGAGTGAACCACTAAGCCCTTAACCCCTATAAGAATTCTAGCAGTAGCAAAGATTCCAGACAGGTCCTGGGAAGGTTGTCTAGGCCATGGTAGAGTGCAACAAAGAGAAGAGCACTGCAATAAGAATTCCTGCTGTGTTAATGTGGGCAAGCTGTTTCACCACTCCAAGCTTCAATTTTTTTTTCCTGTATAAAATGGGCGTAAAACCAGGCTATCTCACAGAATAAAAGAAGTTCAGGTTTGTACACTAGACACTATTCAAATGTATCTGTTTCTTCTCCTCACCAATCCAAAGCCAGGCTCAAATCTTACCTCCTTGCTGGAACCTCCCCCCTTTACCTCAGCTCACACAAAAAACTTCTTTTCTCTGTGGGGACATTGTGGGCACAAGGAAGGCAGTTTCTCAGGGGGCAGGTAAAGAGCAATTGTTGATCAGTGAAAATCACTGCATGAAACTGAATCTGGATCTGATTTTACTTATTTTGGCTTTCCCCTTCTTCACGCTCCTGACTCATCATAAGCCCTTTCTCTATTAAATTCCCCACTCCTGCCTTCGTCATGTGGAAAGGTTCATGTTTGTGCAAGGGTTGATGAAATCATATACATTACCGTGCAATTCTGCATCAAACACTGAGTTCTGCATTGTTAGTGAAGGATAATTCATTCACCCACCACGTGATGTCACAGAACACGTCATGTGTTATAGTGCAACAGTAATAATTTCTTCATTGTGTGTATTCATCCGTGTTCCCAGACTTCATGGCCACCTTTTACCTTGAATGTCTACTAGTACTGATCATGTGGCAGTGAACAAATCAGGCAAAGATGTCTACCTTTAAGGAGCTCACATCCTGTGAAAGTATCCGTTTTCCCATGGTATTATCACTATCAGTTACTTATCAGGAAAATAAATCTTCCTCTCAGCTGGACTAAGAGGTTAACCTGTGTGTGCTCAGTTGCTCAGTCACATCCAACTCTTTACAACCCCATGGACTATAGCCCACCAGACTTCTCTGCTCATGGGATTTCCCAGGGAAAAATACAGGAGTGGGTTGTCATTTCCTACTCCAGGAAATCATTCTAACCCAATGCAAAAGGCATGGATTCAATCCCTGGGTCAGGAAGATCCCCTGGGGAAGGAACTGGCAAACCTCTCCAGTATTCTTGCTTGAGAAATGTCATGGACAGAGGAGCCTGGTGGTCTACTGTCCATGGGGTCGCAAAAGAGTCAGACATGACTTAGCGACTAAAACAACAACCACAAATAAAACATATACAAAAAACTGAAAAGAGTAAAGGATGAGCTGAGCTAAAATGCAAGTATAAATATAAGTTTTAATACTTCTTTTTTTTTTGGTTTGTTTTTTCCTTTTGCTATCCCAGTCAACCATCTTGCACAAGTCTAGGAAATGATTTTCAAATTCCAGGTCAGTCACTGACTACCTGTGTGAATTTAGACAATTTCTGTGCTTCAGTTTTCCCTGAAAATTGAAAAGTAAAATTTGGAGTGAGAGCAACACCTATCTTGTCATGCTACTGAAAGGGTTAAAATGAGATTATTAAGAGACTTATTCCTGGCATATCATAAACACTCATAATAATAGCGAGTGTTATGAGTACATTATTATTATTTCTAAGTGGTCTCTGTTTACAAGCACAATTTTGCAAGACAGTGTGTCTCCTAACACAAGACTGTAAAGGGTGAAGGACACGCTTCTCAGCCATTCTATCAAGTGTCAGAAGGGCCAAGAGTTCAAGACCCGGGTGGGGATCAGATTCTTCATTGTAACAGATGCAGGGAGATCATTATGGTACACAGAATTTGCTCCCATTGTAAATCTTCTTGGTTTGACCCCCAGGAAGGATTTCTGGTTGATGCCAGTTCACACAGGTCTCAGCTGTCACCTTCAGCCTCCTACCCCATCTCCTCCACAGGATGCCTCGGTCCATGGGGAGCCTGCACTGGAGCTGGCTGGTACACACATTACAGCTTATTAAAGGACATGGAAAAGTGCTCAGGACCCATTGCAGATCCAAGAGTCATTTTCAAATATCCCCATATGGATGGGAATGCTTTAAAACTGAAATATGTTTTCCTTGGCAGAAGTACCCCCCATTAGATGCAATTTCTTCCTGACATTTCACAAATTGTTTTATGTCTGTGTTCTCTATAAGGACTGTCCATGGAGGTCAGAACGGAAATTACATTTCTAAGAACGCTCACATTAGCATACAGGGTAACGTTCAAGGCCCAAGCTAAATATCTCCATCCTGGCCAGCCTGCCAGTACGATGATTAACAGGTCGGGCTGCCACACAGGGGCCTGGACTGGGAGTGCTCCCGGGATGGCTGCTCCTCGGGCCAGCGCAGCCAATGTGTGTTTAGTCTATCAGAGTATTTACTCAGGACGCCTATCACCGTGGAACCGAGACAGCCGTCTGAGAGAGGGCTGCCTGCATCCCCTGCAGGGCAAGGGTGGGGCGAGATGGATCTATTTTTTACTGGATTTCATTCCCAGCCTAACTCGGCGTCCATAGCCAGGAAAGATTTGGTACACTGGCCAGTGGTGGTAGCCTCAGGCGAGCCTGATCCCCAAAAGTAAATCTTCTTGTTCAGTCATGTCTGACTCTTAGTGATCCCATGGATGATAGCCCACCAGGCTCCTCTGTCCATGGAATTCTCCAGGCAAGGACACTGGAGTAGGTTGCCCTTCCCTTCTCCAGGGGATCTTTTGACCCAGAGATCGAACCTGGGTCTCCTGCATTACAGGCAGATTCTTTACTGCCCGAGCCAACAGGGAAGCTCCAGAAGGGTGACAGGTCTGTTGAAGGCCAACTATCAACTCTAGGAACCAGGCATATAGTGAGACTCATCACCTCAACTCATGCCAAGATCATGCCTGGCATCAGGGCATCCCTTCTACCAGTCTTTCTGTCTTGGGTCACATATGTCTTGAGGGAGCAAGGACTGCCTGTGACAGATACACAGAACCCTGATGTGGAAGACAGGGGTCATGACTTAGGCTGTAGACCTGGGTTCGAATCCCACCTCTGACACTTAATAGCCATATACGTCACTGCAATGCTCTGGGCCTGTTAGCCCCTCGGCGTGCTGAGTTGCTCAGTCATGTCTAACTCTTTGCGACACCATGGACCATCGCTCACCAGGCTCCTCTGTCCAGGGGATTTTCCAGGGAAGATTACTGGAATGGGCTGCCATTTCCTTCTCCAGTTAGCCGCTATACACAGGGGAAACTATAACATCTTTTGTCAACGACTGCTTTAGATATTAAGTGAGAATAACACACGTTAATATGCTCAATTATATGTTGAAAAGTTTGAATGCATTTGATTTTGTGCTATTGTCAAACAAAGTCTGAGGCAATATAGCACAAATTAAGCAGAGCACCCCCAGCCACTCCCCAAAAAGGTAAACAGACATTGGGAAAAAGAACTGGGAGAAAATTTTAGAAATAGTTATACCTGGAAGAGGTCTCTTCCTGCCCAAATCTCCATTCCAGACCCCATGGTGATAAAGCAGAGAGAAGGAACCAGTAGGCAACTGATTGCTATTGCTGTTGTTTAGTCATTAAGTCATGTCCAACTCTGAGACCCTATGGACTGCAGCGTGCCAGGCTTCCCTGTCCTCAACTATCTCCTGGAGTTTGCTCAAATTCATTAGCTAGTATGTTCTGGGAGAGAACATGAACTTCAAGTGCCTGCCCACACTGCACACCAGTAGAAATGCCATCAGAAGCCTGAGCTAATGACATGTGATAGAGGCTGACTCTGGGCTGTGATAGACAAACTGCTAAAGAGCACAGAGAAATAAGCTGAGAATTTTCTGTAGCTGAAGCAAACCTACTTAGAACAGCAGGATACACTGAGGAGGAGAAGGAAGCCTGGGGAAAACAGGGTCTGGGCAGAACAAGAGGCAGATAGTTTTGTTCACTCCTTGTGACCTAGGGTGCTTCCCAGTTCCCTAGAGAAACTGGAATTATCATCAGCACCACACTGTAGCTAGAGCTACCTATTAACTGTAACTTCTTGTATTTATGCTAAGGAAGCTCTTTATCAAACTACATAAAAAATTCAATTGACAATGTGGGTTGGGTTTGTTTCTCAAATTTTAGGTGAGGTACAAAGTGTAATTTTTAATGCAGAAAATCTACCATTTCAGGGATTAGAATGTGGAAAGAGAAAGTAAAGCTCCAAGTCACACAATTCAGGGCTAAATATGTTTAGAACCAGGACAGTCCTAGTGGGTATGTTTGAGGTAACAAGTACAGGTGGAGATGGGAGGGAGAGCGGGGAAGTGGATCTCAGCAGCAGTGTCAGCCTGGAACTAGAGGGACTAAGCATCAAAGAGCAGATGAGCCTGCTTACAAGAAACACTCCCTCTCTTTATCGCTGTTTGTCAAACTACAAGTCCGCGCTCATGAGCAGATCATTAAATCAATTCTGTGGCTTTCTGCCGGCATAAAAAGAAAAAAATAAAACAGTAAAGTACACTGCAATGGAACAGAACAGAAGAAAAACAAATATTAGATTGAATCACACATAGGAAAGGAAACCACTGTCCCCTGAAATTGTGTTTATATGCAACTGAGTATATTTATGTATTAGTTTGCTATTTTTACCGGGACTTGATTTTTTAAGGTTATGGTCCCAAAAGTTTGAAATCCACTGATTTTGTTTACAAACACTTAAATGGTCTCCAGGTGACACCACTTGAAGACTGCCAAGTTTAGTCGCTCAATCCTATCCAACTCTTTGCAACCCCATGGACTGCAGAACGCCAGGCTTCCCAGTCCATCACCAACTCCTGGAGCTTGCTCAAACTCATGTCCATCGAGTCAGTGGGGCCATCCAACCATCTCATCCTCTGTTGCCCCCTTTGTCTCCTGCCTTCAGTCTTTCCCAGCATCAAGGTCTTTTCCAAGAAGTCAGTTCTTTGCATCAGGTGTTCAAAATATCAGAGTTTCCACTTCAGCATCAGTCTTTCCAATGAATATTCAGGATTGATTTCCTTTAGGATGCACTGGTTGGATCTCCTTGCTGTCCCAGGGACTCTTAAGAGTCTTCTCCAACACCACAGCTCAAAAGCATCAATTCTTCAGCTCTCGATTGTCTTTATAGTCCAACTCTCACATCCATACATGACCACTGGAAAAACCATGGCTTTGACTAGATGGACCTTTGTTGACAAAGTACTACCTGTGCTTTTTAATATGGTGTCTAGGTTTGTCATAGCTTTTCTTCCAAGGAGTAAGCGACTTTTAATTTCATGGCTGCAGTCACCATCTGCAGTGATTTTGGAGCCCAGAAATAAAGTCTGTTTCCACTGTTTCCCCATCTACTTGCCATGAGTGATGGGACCAGATGCCATGATCTTAGTTTTCTAAATGTTGAGTTTTAGGCCAACTTTTCACTCTCCTCTTTCACTTTCATCAAGAGGTTCTTTAGTTCTTCTTGGCTTTCTGCCATAATGGTGGTGTCATCTGCATATCTGCGGTTATTGATATTTCTCCTGGCAATCTTGATTCCAGCTTGTGTTTCATCCAGCCTGGCATTTCTCATGATGTACTGTGCACATAAGTTAAATAAGCAGGGTGACAATATACAGCCTTGACGTACTCCTTTCCTAATTTGGAACCAGTCTGTTGTTACATGTCTGGTTCTTACTGTTGCTTCTTGACCTGCATACAGGTTTCTCAAGAGGCATGTAAGGTGGTCTAGTATTCCCATCTCTTTAAGAATTTTCCACAGTTTGTTGTGATCTACACAGTACACTGTGCACATAAGTAAAATAAGCAGGGTGACAATATACAGCCTTGACGTACTCCTTTCCTAATTTGGAACCAGTCTGTTGTTCCATGTCTGGTTCTTACTGTTGCTTCTTGACCTGCATACAAGTTTCTCAAGAGGCATGTAAGGTGGTCTAGTATTCCCATCTCTTTAAGAATTTTCCACAGTTTGTTGTGATCTACACAGTCAAAGGCTTTGGTATAGCCAATAAAGCAGAAGTAGATGTTTTAAAATTAGTAGATGAAGTTTAAAAGATGCTTGCTCCTTGGAAGAAAAGCTATGACAAACCTAGGCAGCATATTAAAAAGCAGAGACATTACTTTGCCAACAAAGGTCCATCTAGTTAAAACTTTGGTTTTTCCAGTAGTCATGTATGGATATGAGAGCTGGACTATAAAGAAAGCTGAGCACCGAAGAATTGATGTCTTGAACTATGGTGTTGGAGAAGACTCTTGAGAGTCCCTTGGATTGCAAGGAGATCAAATCAGTCACTCCTAAAGGAACACTGCCTAGCACCACACTAAAGTGGATGGTTTTAATATTTTCTTTTGCCTTATAGTCTCAGGCCTTCCAATATGTTTTCTCCTTGATTTCAATGGTTTTCAACCCTGATTCCACAATAGAATCTCTTGGGATATAAAAAATTAACAATGCCCAGGGTCTACACCCAGCATTGTCTGATCTAATCAGTTGGGTGGGACCTAGCAAAGTATATTTCTCACAGCCTCCCCAGGTCATTCTGATATGCAACGAGCTTGTGAGCCACTGGATTAGGTCATTTCACCCTTACAACATCCCTGAGGAAAAAGCAGAGAACAGTCAATTATCCCTACTTGAAGGATGACGAAATTAAGATTCAAGGCCATTAGGAGATTTAGCCAAGACTGTATACATATGTCAGTGTCAGAGCTTAGAAGCCAAGGCTCCTGACCGAGGGTCCAGAGTGCCTTCTTCCCTGTGTCCCACACTCACCACTTAACACAACATCTTCTTAGTCTACCAATGAGAGGACAAGCAAAAGCAATTCAAATCTCAGAATTTCTTTGCACAAACTTTCTCAGAAATGCATTAACAAATACAAGTCCCTCCTTACTGGAATAACGAAATAGACCACTTAAGTAAAATAAGCCATTTGATAGAGGCCAAGAGAGCTATTGATACCAGTTTGCCTGTCTCCAAGGAAGGAAACACTGAAAGGCAAGGGCTTAGAAGTGAATGAAAATGTATCCAATGCACAATCAAACGAAAATGTTGTGGGCCCACGG
This sequence comes from Cephalophus harveyi, assembly GCA_006410635.1. Classification (NCBI taxonomy): domain Eukaryota; kingdom Metazoa; phylum Chordata; class Mammalia; order Artiodactyla; family Bovidae; genus Cephalophus; species Cephalophus harveyi. The sequence goes on from SJYT01075855.1 coordinate 114,637, forward strand.
CCAGGGACTATCTGCCAATTGGATCTCTTTCAGCGCCCTAAATTTAACCAGCTGGGATTCTTTTTTTTTTTTTTTCCCCTCTTTTTTTGTAAGTCTCATCTTTTTCAACCTTCTGAAAGGAAGAGATTTCCTTTTAATGGGAAATCTGTATTTCATCATAAAGATGGAACACAACGTGCTCGGTTTAGCCAGTCTCCTGAGAAGTAGGTTCTTTGGTTAGCATACGCTTGGCATGAAAGAAAGACTTACATTCCAGCAAGTTTATTTCAGGCATGATAGACTAGAAACTTATATCTGTGGAACTTAAGGTATAATCTCAGCTCCATTCCTAACGTATTAATAATACTTTATGTTTGTAGATCACTCGATTGCTTTTACAAATCAGTATAATCTCTAAATTTCCAACCTGTTCCAAAATACAATGTAGGTGAGGCTAAAATTTCCAACCTGTTCCAAAATACAATGTAGGTGAGGCTACGGTGTGTGTGTGTGGCGGAGCGGGGGAAGAAATTTACGGTGGTTATGGCTGAGTGGGGTTATGAGTTTTTCTTTTTCTTTTTGTTTGTTTGTATTATCATGTGTGTGTTAGTCGCTCAGTCGTGTCTCACTCTTTGTGACCCCATGGACGTCAGCCCACCAGGCTCCACTGTCCATGGAGCTGTTCAGTAATAAAATGCTTTTTTTGTTGTTTAGTCGCTAAGTCATGTCTGATTCTTTTGCATCCCAACGGACTGCAGCCTACCAGGCTCCTCTGTCCATGACATTTCCCAGGCAAGAATACTGGAGTGGATTGCCATTTCCTTCTCCAGGGGATCTTCCTGACCCAGGGATCAATCCACCAGCATTGCCAGGTGGATTCTTTACCACTGAGTTACCAGGAAATCCCACAGACAGAGGAGCCTGGTGGGCTACAGTCCATGGGGTTGCAAAAGAGTCAGACATGACATAGGGACTAAACAACAACAAATAAATACTTTAGCACTTTGCTATTTTAAAACAAAACTATTTTAACTGAGAAAGAATAATCATAAATCACATGTAAAAAAGAGAAATGACCCTGCTGCTGCTGCTAAGTTACTTCAATCATGTCCAACTCTGTGCGACCCCATAGACAGCAGCCCACCAGGCTCCCCCGTCCCTGGGATTCTCCAGGCAAGAATACTGGAGTGGGTTGCCATTTCCTTCTCCAGGGCATGAAAGTGAAAGTTGCTCAGTCATGTCTGATTCTTAGCAGCCCCATGGACTGTAGCCTACCAGGCTCCTCTGTCCATGGGATTTTCCAGGCAAGAGTACTGGAGTGGGGTGCCATTGCCTTCTACCTGTAATCAAATGACATGGTCAAGGGTCTTGCTGCAAATGTGACCCACTAACTCAGGTCTATTAACCACAGGGCTCCAGCCTGTTGAGTGGAGCTCTTACCTGGCATCTGCAGTACCAATGCTTGCAAATAGCCAAATGAAGTTCTTTCCCGTACTGCACTTAGCGACCACATTGCGGAGTGGCAAGGGAAACCTGTTCCTCTGTGCACATGTTAATGACTGTGAAGACAGAAGAATGGAACTGGAGGAATCAACCTGCCTGACTTCAGGCTCTACTACAAAGCCACAGTCATCAAGACAGTATGGTACTGGCACAAAGACAGAAATATAGATCAATGGAACAAAATAGAAAGCCCAGAGATAAATCCACACACCTATGGACACCTTATCTTTGACAAAGGAGGCAAAAATATACAATGGATTAAAGACAATCTCTTTAACAAGTGGTGCTGGGAAAACTGGTCAACCACTTGTAAAAGAATGAAACTAGAACACTTTCTAACACCACACACAAAAATAAACTCAAAATGGATTAAAGATCTAAACGTAAGACCAGAAACTATAAAACTCCTAGAGGAGAACATAGGCAAAACACTTTCCGACATAAATCACAGCAGGATCCTCTATGATCCACCTCCCAGAATACTGGAAATAAAAGCAAAAATAAACAAATGGGATCTAATTAAAATTAAAAGCTTCTGCACAACAAAGGAAACTATAAGCAAGGTAAAAAGACAGCCTTCTGAATGGGAGAAAACAATAGCAAATGAAGCAACTGACAAACAACTAATCTCAAAAATATACAAGCAACTCATGCAGCTCAATTCCAGAAAAATAAACGACCCAATCAAAAAATGGGCCAAAGAACTAAACAGACATTTCTCCAAAGAAGACATACGGATGGCTAACAAACACATGAAAAGATGCTCAACATCACTCATTATCAGAGAAATGCAAATCAAGACCACAATGAGATACCATTTCACACCAGTCAGAATGGCTGCGATCCAAAAGTCTACAAGCAATAAATGCTGGAGAGGGTGTGGAGAAAAGGGAACCCTCTTACACTGTTGGTGGGAATGCAAACTAGTACAGCCACTATGGAGAACAGTGTGGAGATTCCTTAAAAAATTGGAAACAGACCTACCTTATGACCCAGCAATCCCATTGCTGGGCATACACACCGAGGAAACCAGAATTGAAAGAGACACGTGTACCCCAATGTTCATCGCAGCACTGTTTATAATAGCCAGGACATGGAAGCAACCTAGATGTCCATCAGCAGATGAATGGATAAGAAAGCTGTGGTACATATACACAATGGAGTATTACTCAGCCATTAAAAAGAATACATTTGAATCAGTTCTATTGAGGTGGATGAAACTGGAGCCGATTATACAGAGTGAAGCCAGAAAGAAAAACACCAATATAGTATACTAATGCATATATATGGAATTTAGAAAGACGCTAATGATAACCCTGTATGTGACACAGCAAAAGAGACACAGATGTATAGAACAGACTTCTGGACTCTGGGAGGGGGAGAGGGTGGGATGATGTGGGAGAATGGCATTGAAACATGTATACTATCATGTAAGAAACGAATCTCCAGCCTAGGTTCGATACAGGATACAGGATGCTTGGGGCTGGTGCACTGGGATGACCCAGAGAGATGATATGGGGAGGGAGGTGGGAGGGGGGTTCAGGATTGGGAACTCATGTACACCCGTGGTGGATTCATATCAATGTATGGCAAAACCAATACAGTATTGTAAAGTAAAATAAATTTAAAAAAATTAAATTTAAAAAAAAAGACTGTGAAGGCCAAGGGTCCAGCCCGGAGCTACGTCCATGCAGAGACCATCTCTTCTGACCTGGGAGGGGCAATTTGGGATTGGATACTAGTACCTCAACCTGGGTTTGGGCCTCCACTGGGCTTCTTCTGCTCAAAAACTGTGACAGAGGGGCAACCATCTTCACAGTTAGAATCCAAAGAATGTAAGGAAGGGCAAATCCTTTGGCAGCATCATTTCATGTGAGAAGTCTAACCAGGAAGATAATGGTTGGGCTCTGGGATTGGTATAAAGCAGCCATGGAATCACTTATCTGGTTGAGTCATGGCTGAGAGGGGAAAGGACTCCAGGAGGGGATGCGCCACCTGTTTGCCTATTCATTCCCTTATTCATTTAACAAGCATTTCTGAGTCGCCCTCAGGAAGGGCTGTTGCAGACAGTCATTACTTTGTGGACCACCCAAAGGGCCCAGGAGCAGGGAGAGTGGGAAGTGAAATATAGCTCCGCTCACCAGGCTGTGCTTCCAGCCGGGGCCTGTGGTCTTCCCAGGAAAGGGGGTCTTTTCTTCATATGAAAGCTGCCCAAGTCTCATGGTTGCAGAGCTGCACCTGGCCAGAGGGAGGGCCTTTTCTAAATTTCACAAATGTGTGACAGGAGCTGGCAATGGCTCTGCTCCTAGGGCCATGCACAGGGCTGGACAACAACGATACAAAAATGAAAACAGCATGACTGTTTGCCCTTAGAAAATCAATCTAATTGGAGACAGAAAGTGAATAGCACAATGAGGCTCACAATTACTATAAAAATGGTATGCAAAAATCATAATAGAAGCAAGAGAGAAAGAATGCCTATTTAAAAGCAATGTGCATGCTGTTCACAGTGAAAGGTTCAGAAAGCAGGAGGAAAAACAGGGGGAGGAGGAAGGAGAAGGAGGAAAAAGAGAAAAAGAAGAAGGCAAAGGAGAAGAAGGAAGAGGAGAATCATGACCATTGAGTGTATCATCCCCTATGTGAAGACTGTTCTTACCAAACACGGGACCTGAGGCTCAGAAAAGCTGAGTGTAGCTGGTAAAAGGAGAGTGAAGATTCTAAGATTCTGAGTCAGGTCCCTCCATTTCCAAACCTTTGTACTTTCCAAATCATTCTGCTCCCTTCTGTTCATTCCATAGACACGTATGGGTCTGTGCCACGCTGAGTCAGGAAGGATGCTAGGCACAGGAGATATGGATTTCAAAGCAGTGAAGGGGAACTAAAAAGCCTCTTGATGAAAGTGAAAGAGGAGAGTGAAAAAGTTGGCTTAAAGCTCAACATTTAGAAAACTAAGATCATGGCATCTGGATAGATGGGGAACCAGTGTCAGACTTTATTTTTGTGGGCTCCAAAATCACACTGCACATGGTGATTGCAGCCATGAAATTAAAGGACACTTACTCCTTGGAAGGGAAGTTATGACCAACCTACATAGCATATTAAAAAGCAGAGACATTACTTTGTCATCAAAAGTCTGTCTAGTCAAGGCTATGATTTTTCCAATAGTCATGTATGGATGTGAGATTTGGACTGTGAAGAAAGCTGAGCACCAAAGAATCGATGCTTTTGAACTGTGGTGCTGGAGAAGACTCTTGAGAGTCCCTTGGACAGCAAGGAGATCCAACCAGTCCATCCTAAAGGAGACCAGTCCTGGGTGTTGACTGGAAGGACTGATGCTGAAGCTGAAACTCCAATACTTTGGCCACCTGATGTGAAGAGTTGACTCATTGGAAAAGACCCTGATGCTGGGAGGGATTGGGAACAGGAGGAGAAGGGGATGACAGAGGATGAGATGGTTGGATGGCATCACCAACTCAATGCACATGAGTTTGGGTGAACTCCGGGAGTTGGTGATGGACAGGGAGGCCTGGCATGCTGCGACTCATGGGGTCACAGAGTCAGACACAACTGAGCGACTGAACTGAACTGAACTGAGAGGGTCCTAGCTGAGAGCAGAAACTGAGGACAGACTGCCTGGGTTTGAATCCCAGGCCACTTCCAGTCCCTATCACACTTTTGGGAAATTATAGGAAAAAGTACTCGCTTTGGTCAGGTGCAGCTCTGGGTTTGAATCCAAGCTTTGCTCCTCATCTTGCCTTGGTTTCCTCCTCTGTAAAATGGAGATAACAGTACCTGCCTACTAGGGTATTGGTGAAGATTACATGAGATAATACAGGCAAAGTAATTGGAAGAGTGCCAGGCACAGAAAGCACTAGACAAACTGTAGAGAACTGCACAAGCATTAGGTATTAGCAGTATTATTAGTGGTCGCCGTACCATTATCTCAAAGGTTCGGGAGGGAAGGGGTATGTTTTAAACACAAGCAGCTGGTATATGGGGCTTCCCAGGTGGCACTAGTGGTAAAGAATCTGCCTGCCAGTGTAGGAGACAGAAGAGACTGGGCTTTGAGCCCTGGATAGGGAATATCCCCTGGGGGCGGGTGGCAAGGCAACCCACTCCAGTATTCTTTCCTGGAGAATCCCATGGACAGAGGAGCCTGGTGGGCTGTAGTCCATAGAGTCGCACAGAGTTGGGCACGACTGAAGCGACTTAGGCACGCATGCAGCTGGTATATAGAGCAGAAGGAGCCAAAGACTTGAGATCAATCCAGAGCCCTGGAAGTGAGGAAGTAAGTAGATTAAAATATCCCCAAATTTGTCTACAGCTCTTTGCAATTAGAAGGCCTTTCACACACACAACGCAAAAAGGACTGTGACTATGTCATCCCCATTTGAAAGGCAAGGAGACTGAGGCTTAGAGATGATAAATCACTTGCCTGGACTAAGACACTTAAGCAGAGCCAGATGGCTGGGCTCCACTTGTTGACTTTACTGCAAATACTTTTCCTAGAGAACTCCCTCATGCCCTTTTTTAACCCAGTGGGTCAGTTTTCAGCATCTCACCACCAGCTGCTCTATCGTGTGTGTACTTATTTGTTTCTGAACTGCTGAAGAGTATTTGCATACATCATGCCTGTTCATCCCTTCACACTTGAGGATGTATTTTTTTAATAATAAGAATACTCCTGAAATTAAAAGGTGGCTAAGTTCTGAAGCTCTAATGCATAGCATGTGATGACAGTCAACAATACTATATTATATACTTTGAAGGTGCTGAGAGACGAGATTTTAAATGTTCTACCACAAAGAAATAATAATATGTGACATCCATCGATGATTCTTGCCTAAACAATTCTGGGGTTGCAAAATAGTGACTTTTCCAATTCTACTACTTCCCCTACATTCATCAGTAGGCATTACACTATAAGAAAGAGCCCTTTCTTTTTCCCCTGATATCCATTTATGTCCCTATCCTCCATCTTCCTATCACAGAACTGACTCATTGATTTTATTCAATGGTTTACAATCTGTTACTGTCCTTATTTATTTTATCACTCAAATTGTTCCAGATTGGACCAGCTAAATCCCCTTCAAACTGGTTCTTGTATCTTCTTGACATCACCGATTAGTTTGCTTACTTACTGGCACAAAACATAATGTTCCAGGCTTAATGTGTACCTTCCTAGCTCCAGCAAATGGAATCAGCCTTTTTCCTTTTTTTTTTTTTTTTCAAGAATCCCTGGTTCTTTATGGGGGAGGGAGTAGACAGTATAAACTGCCACTTCTAATTTTAGTCTGGTATGTAGTCATTGAATGAATGATTGAATGAATGAAAATCTGCCTTCCCTGCAGGACTCATGAATCACTACAGAGCCAGAAAATCATCATCTGACTCTTCCTGAAAGATGGATCCATCAAAACAGAGCCTCTAATCCAGTTCTTTCTGCAGGACACACAAGTCTAGCTTCTAAGCTTTTCCCTTCTCACTCCTGCTTTCACCCTTCACAATAAGATGGGTGTAGAAACCCACAGAATGGTCCTTAGTAATTGAGAAAGCACTTAGGTAAGTGAATCTCTTTAAATCTCAGGGATTCTTGGAGATGTGTTACAAGTGAAAGGTTTAGGAAAGAGAGCTGAGTCCACTGACTCAAAACATACAGGAAAGGGAATAAGAAATGGAGGCAATGTTTGGCACCAGATCCTCTAAGGACACTTAGAGTATTTGTAATTTCTCCCCTATGCTAAGTATTTTCATCTCTGCTTTTGTATATGCATCTCAGAGCAGTGTAATGTTGCCTCTTCAAGATCACAAAGCTGGTGAGTTGTAAAATCAGAACTCAAATCCAGGACCACCTGATGCCAGAGGATATGTTTTGAAATAGAACACAAAAGCCCATTTGATAGACTTTCCTTTCATTTGCATCTTTACTTTTAACCTACATTGTTTTGTGGGGGGAAATAATAATTTTCTGATTTCTGAATAATAACTTTATATCTGGATGTTTTCTCTCTCATGAAAATAAAATGCAGAATGTATTCCCCCAGATTGTTTATTTGCTCTTTTTCTGTGGATTCAGGTAAGAAAAGGAGAGTTTTCCCTCCTTAGACCACCTTTATAAAAATAACAACAAAAAACCCCTATACACTAGTATATCCTAACTCTGAGACACATTTGGATCTCCTAGGATCTTTAAAAATGTTGACATTCAGGTGTCTGCTTTAATTGGTCTGAAGCTGAGCTGGGTATCGGGAATTTTAAAAGATCCCCAGATGATTCTAATATGCTGCAAAGTTAGAGAACCATTGGCAGACACAAGGAAAATAAAGAAAGGCAATCACTTCTCTAAGGCATTCTGGAAATCAACTCCTTTCCCTTCAGGCTATGATGATCCAAGATATTTTAGGAAATGAAATTAAGGCCAAAATTTATTTCTTCATAAAATTATAAACTTTAAAAATAAAATGAAAATTAACAATGTACAAAACCTTAAAGCCTAGCTTAGTGAAAGAAGTGATTAAAATTATGGGCAAAATTGATTCATGGAACAACAATTCAATTTTTATGGAGCAGGTCAGAGCAGGGGCACTGGGAATACAGTGGAGAGCAGGTGGACACACTCAGCGTAAATGGAGTCTCTGGAGAGTCACTAAGAGGAGTGCTGGGGGGCCCTAGGAGGATGAAGTCAGGTATATGCCCCGTGAGATACCATGCAAGGCTTGAGGAGGTAAAAATCCCAGTTTAGCCTGGGAAGAGAAGGAGGAGTTCAGTCTGGGAGGAGAGATGGATAGAAGCTGATGGTAGTATCTGATTTATGTGCATGTGTATGCTGAGTCACTTCAGTCGTGTCCCACTCTTTGGGACCTCCTGGACTGTAGTCTGCCAGGCTCCTCTATTCATGGATTCTCCAGGCAAGTATGCTGGAGTGGGTTGTCATGCCCTCCTGCAGGGGATCTTCCTGGCCCAGGGATCAAACCCACTTCTCCTACGTCTCCTGCACTGCAGGCAGATTTTCTACTGCTGAGCAACTGGGGAAGCCCCAGAAGAGGATTGTGGGGAGCCAATTATGACCCTTTTGGATGTCTGAGCCACACTCTACCTGTCTAAATGAATCTAAAGTAAGAGAAATGATTTAATCACTGGAAGAAGCAACCAGTCAAAATAAACAGCCTAAACACGTTCTTTTGTAATCTGTGTCATATGAACATTAAAAACAGGCCAAAAGAATATTAGCTTCCTCCTCTGTCATACTTCTCTCCTCTAAGATCAGGTATCCCTCACTTTCCAAGGGCATCACAGGACCATGACTTAACAACTGTATCACCAATGGGGCCTCTCCCCCTCCCCAGTCAGGAGTAGGATTACTTGCTTCTCTCAGTAAGATGCCTGAGATGTCCATCTGCGGTAGCCTGCGTTAGAGGGTGAGAAGTGTCACTGCACATGCACAGGTGGATTTTTTTAAAAAAGCTTTGATAACATCTGAAGTTAGAAAGTGTCTGCACTCTTGAATGAGCAATTAGTGATTATGTAACACAAGCATACTAAAGAAGAGAGACATTACTTTGCCAAAAAAGGTCCGTCTCGTCAAAGCTATGGTTTTTCCTGTGGTCATGTATGGATGTGAGAGTTGGACTGTGAAGAAGGCTGAGCACCAAAGAATTGATGCTTTTGAACTGTGATGTTGGAGAAAACTCTTGTGAGTCCCCTGGACTGCAAGGAGATCCAACCTGTCCATCCTAAAAGAAATCAGTCCTGAATATTCATTGGAAGGATTGATGCTGAAGCTGAAACTCCAACTTTGACCACCTGATGCAAAGAACTGATTCTTTGGAAAAGACCCTAATACTGGGAAACACTGAAGGCAGGAGGAGAAGGGGATGACAGGATGAGATGGTTGGATGGCATCACCGACTCAATGGACATGAGTTTGAGCAGGCTCCGGGAGTTGGTGATGGACAGGGAAGCCTGGCATTCTGCAGTCCATGGGGTCACAAAGAGACACAACTGAGTGACTGAACAACCAGGGTGCAGAATGTGGAAGGTCTACCTAGAACCATGTTGACACATGATAACGATATTCCTGGAGTGGGAGAAGCTCAAACCCACAAGCCTGACAAGGTTCTGTACCAGCTTCAAATCTCAGTCCAGAGCAGGTAGTGGGAATAAGGCTGAGACGGCAACAGCGGATGGCCCAGGGCCAACAGAAATTCCATCCAGTAAACATTTCTTGCTCCCTGACAAATGCAAAACATTGTGTTAAGCCTCGCTGGCTGAGAGCTAGAAAAACAAATGACACCTGTCCCTCACTTTCCAGAAGCCCATAGTCAAGTGAAGAGAGCTGAAAATTAATAACATCCTCACCCACTTCCTTGGCCAATTCTGAGGCATCTTCTAATTCAGAGACTACATCCTTTGCTCCTAGCTAAAAGTGTCAACTGAAGGTTCAGACATGAAACACACTGGGCATGTAATAAAAACTGGGCCACTGATGAGATAATCCAATGACTGATTGCCTCGTTTATTCATCAAAGGGCCCTGCGCTTGGTAAAAGGGATATAAAGGGGCCTAAATTACAAACAATCCCTGCCCTCAGAGAGTTTACTTTCATCACGGTACATCTGCTTGGTACATTACAAGTAGGCAGAGAACACATGTAGAGAATTCCATTGATCCTGATAAGAACATTCAGTTCAGTTCAGTTCATTTCAGTTCAGTAGCTCAGTTGTGTCCGACACTTTGCAACCCCGTGAATCGCAGCACGCCAGGCCTCCCTGTCCATCACCAACTCCTGGAGTTCACTCAAACTCATGTTCATCGAGTCAGTGATGTCATCCAGCCATCTCATCCTCGGTCGTCCCCTTCTCCTCCTGCCCCCAATCCCTCCCAGCATCAGAGTCTTTTCCAATGAGTCAACTCTTCGCACACCTTCATCAAGAGGCTTTTTAGTTCCTCTTCACTTTCTGCCATAAGGGTGGTGTCATCTGCATATCTGAGGTTATTGATATTTCTCCTGGCAATCTTGATTCCAGCTTGTGCTTCTTCCAACCCAGTGTTTCTTATGATGTACTCTGCATATAAGTTAAATAAGCAGGGTGACAATATACAGCCTTGACGTACTCCTTTTCCTATTTGGAAACAGTCTGTTGTTCCATGTCCAGTTCTAACTGTTGCTTCCTGACCTGCATATAGGTTTCTCAAGAGGCAGGTCAGGTGGTCTGGTATTCCCATCTCTTGAAGAATTTAAGAACATTAGTGAGGACTTAAAGTAGGTGCTTATCAGTCTCTGGGGCTCAGAAGGGCTATAGCACTTTTCCCAGATATCTAGCTGGAAGTGACATTGGCAGGATGTGCTATTCCAATGCCAGTTCTCAGGTCATTATCTCCCTTTCTGTGTAGCTTGCATGTACACCAGCAGACAAGAAAGGAAAGAAGAAGCATTTTGTACTGAATAGAGCTAGGTATATATTTTTCTTTGTAATTAATTTCTGTTTTTCCAGCACTCATACATGTGTAGAAAAACAATTCTTGACTTAATCATGTAACCCCCAGAAAGCTAAAATTGCAGCATTTGAGGTAAGGGTATTTAAAATAGAATCATTATTCCCCCCAAAGCATATACTCTATTGCCTAATACAACAATGAACACTCTGTAGAAAAAAAAAAGAAAGACTTCAGAAAGCAGCTGAATCTGAGGTGTCTACTTTTTTTTTTTAGTTTAGAGCACCCTTTTTCTTTTTAGCTTTAATAAGTCAAGGCAGGAACCTAATAGATTATAAATGCTTTGTGATGATGTCCTTGGAACCAATTGATTTTTCTCACTTATTTCTAGACAATACTAGATCAGCTGGAAAACACCAGTAGAGTTTTCCATAGTAACTCATGACACAAAAGACATCCAATCGGAAGGCTCAAGGCATTAATCCTTTCTCCATGATGGTCACTTACATTTCTTTGGACTGTCACTTTCAATCAGCAGGTAATGCCAATGGAATTCCAGTGAGAACTTAAATGGACTTTCCCATTTTACTCCTGGCTAATCTCCCTTTCAACCTCTCAGAAATGCCAGTAAGATTCAACCGGGGTTTGTTACCAAAGTCTTCATAATTTACAGGACTTTTTTTTTTTTTTTTTCTGTTACATTTGAAACCTTAGCTACCTCATAAATAATTCCTTTTATCACAAGTGTAGATGTTCCTGTAATGCTCCCTGCAACTTGTCAAATGTTTCAAAAGTTATCTCATGTGCGAGACAGAAACTGCTTCTGACCTCTGGGTTAACCACAGTTAACCAACAAATCTGACTGCTTTCAAGGCTGCCTCCTGCTCCAGTTGCTGATTCAGGCTGTAAATTACTGCCACTCAGGGCAGTGACAAGACAGGGTACCAGGACCTTTACTGACACTGTACAGTTTGTGATTAAAAATGGTCTTGGCTTCCTTTCTCAGGAATCAAGTATGTGGACATTATATAATATATAATCCTGAGAAGAAGCCTTCTCAATAACCAAACCATAGAATGAAAAAAATAAAAAAAACGGTAAATGATTAAGTTTTAACCACTTTGGAAGTTTTAGTTAGAGAAACTTAATTTTTCTCTAATCCAATATACCTAGGCCTGATTGTGGCTTCCTCTACAATAGTGGCTCAGTGGTAAAGAATTTGCTTGCCAATGCAGGAGATTTGGTTCGATCCATNAATGAAAAAAATAAAAAAAAAGGTAAATGATTAAGTTTTAACCACTTTGGAAGTTTTAGTTAGAGAAACTTAATTTTTCTCTAATCCAATATACCTAGGCCTGATTGTGGCTTCCTCTACAATAGTGGCTCAGTAGTAAAGAATTTGCTTGCCAATGCAGGAGATTTGGTTCGATCCATGGGTCAGGAAGATCCCCTAGAGGAGGAAATGGCCACTCTGGTGTTGTTGCCTGGAGAATCCCATGGACAGAGGAGCCTGGCAGACTACAGTCCTTGGGGGTCACAAAAGAGTCATGACTCAGTGACTAAACAATAACAACCATGAAGCTGCTTCCCTGTGTCCCCCACCCCACCCTAGTGTGCCACAGCTTCCCATTAACTATGACAACTCACCATTAGCTGACTCTTCTGCTGGCAAAGTCTTCACTGCCCTTCCTCAGCAGTGGAAACTTCTATTTACCCACCCCAGACAACTCCAGCAGAACTTCCTCTAGGAGACCATGCCCAGCGTTCCAGGGAAACCAGAGTCTCTCTCATCCATGTTCCCAAAGCACCTGGGACACTGCTGCCTCAACACACACTACAGCATACTTTAGTGATCTTTGTACACATCTGCTTTAATCCCTGTGGTATCCTGGTTTCAAGCATAGTCTTTGAGAAGGCAGATCCAGGGCTGAATGCAAGCTGATCTACTTGTTCTCTTTGGAGACTTGATCAAGTTGCTTAATATCAGGGAACTTTCCTTACTGTATTTGTTAAAGGAGGTTAAAAATAGCCCCCTTCAAGCAGGCATTTGCTGTTCTGAGATGATTAAATGAGAAAAGATGCAGAAAGTGACTGGCACAGATGTTGTGTGAATGGCAGTTGCTGCTACTGCAACTTCTCCTCCTCCACCATCATCATCATCAGTATTATTAAGTTCCAAGGCCCCATCAAGAACTATGTCACCTATTCACCATTCTACTTTAATCCCCTAGAACTGTGAGAATATAGGTACTCAACTATCTGTGCTGAGCTTTGAAGACAAAGATCATTTTACCAGTAGACAACAGAGCCTGGACTTCAGAAGTTGCAGAATCTTAGCCCACCTGAGGCCAGCAAATGATGTGCTGGACTGGTAAAGCTAAGTTATAAGCATGAAGCTTCCCTCCATTCTGTTTCCCTAACCAATGGCTGAAAATTAACTTCTGCTGTCAAGACACATGTATGACTGGGCTCAGTTGGTCCACTGCTTGAGGTCCACGGCCAGTGAACACACCAAAGTTCTTTCAATCAAAGCAGAAGCATTTATCACTTATGACAAATAAGGAGACAGGGAACATTTATTACTTATGACAAGTAAGGAGACAGATATCTCTCCAAGCCTAGTCTTCTCAAACTGCTGGACCAAGAAAATCCATGCCTGGGAGACATGCATATTCATGAGAGGGTAGGCATGATTATTATAATGAGGTGACACTTACTCTGGGTAGCCAAAAATCTGCAAGCCAGTGGGTACTTGGTTGTTTGTTTGCACTGGGGTAGCTTGTTGATTGGAATGCACTGTAACGTTTTCAAAACATCCCACGTTTGGAACTTTCTGCCATTCAATGGTTAGTTTCTTTCAAAGAACTCATTGGTATAACCAGATCTCTTCCCTCCTATGGTCTAGCTAACATATGGACAGTAGTTTTCATAGTGGGAGGGTGCGGGAAGTTGGATGGATTACTGAAATTTTTATTTTACATTTCAGTGAAAAAACAAACAGGTTACTCTTAACCATTTGGTTTACAGAAATTCTCCCCAAATCACACAGAAAAGGCTGGCCGATTGCTAAATTCTGACCCAGTTAAAATGTAAAAGGATCATGACAAATTGCTTCTTGGGTCACTTGTTTTTCCTTTGAAAAAATAATTTACAATGTGGGATGGGTTAACTCCCCTTTACATCATCTAAACCCTCAGAAAATCTATGACAGGCTCTGTCTGAAAGGCCAGTTTGACCCCACGGACCTGAATCTTACTACATTTTCTCAGGCCCAGACATTAGACACAGGCTGTCCATCACTCAAGACTTTGACGTCGCAAAAACAAAAATTTTTAAATAAACTTTTTAGAAAAGGAAACCCTGCCAAAGTCGACCCACATGTGTTCCTTCTGTGAAATTTAAATATCTGTTAAATTGGATTCTGCCCAGCAGTTCTAAATTTAGGTCAGAGGCTAAGAATTCAGTAAACAGCGTTATTCTTCAAAATCACCCCACGAGATCTATCCAGGAAATAAGTAAAGTTCAGGGTAGAATGTGGCCTTTCAACAATGATCACACTTAACATTTCTTTATGTGCTTACTAGAGCCAGATACTGTGCTGAAAATTGTCAACACTATATGACAAGGCAATGAGGTTGGCATAATCAGCATCATGCCCATTATACAGATGAGCCGACTGGGCCTTGATTAAGGTCACACAGTGAGTATCAGGGTTAGATTCAGATCAGGAGGGTGGAGCTCAGAGTTAGGATCTTCAATGCAAAGTCCCAGGGCCCCCTGCTCCATGGCAGCCACCTGGTCCATATCACTGTAAGTCACCCATGGGCTTTTAAATTTGTCCTTATCATTGAATCCCTTATATTTGCCATCACTGCCTCATTGTGTCTGTGACATTCAATTCAGCTCAGTCGCTCAGTCAAGTCCGACTCTTTGCGACCCCATGAATCCCAGCACGCCAGGCCTCCCTGTCCATCACCAACTCCCGGAGTTCACTCAAACTCGCGTCCATCGAGTTGGTGATGCCATACATCCATCTCATCCTCTGTCGTCCTCTTCTCCTCCTGCCCTCAATCTTTCCCAGCATCAGGGTCTTTTTAAATGAGCCAGCTCTTTGCATCAGGTGGCCAAAGTATTGGAATTTCAGCTTCAACATTAGTCTTTCCAATGAAACACCCAGGAGTGATCTCCTTTAGGATGGACTGGTTGGATCTCCTTGCAGTCCAAGGGACTCGCAAGAGCCTTCTCCAACACCACATTTCAAAAGCATCAATTCTTCGGTGCTCAGCTTTCTTTATAGTCCAACTCTCACACCCATTCGTGACAACTGGAAAAACCATAGCCTTGACTAGACAGACCTTTGTTGACAAAGTAATGTCTCTGCTTTTTAATATGCTTTCTAGGTTGGTCATAACTTTCCTTCCAAAGAGTAAGCTTCTTTTAATTTCATGGCTGCAATCATCATCTGCAGTGATTTTGGAGCCCAAAAAATTAAAGTCAGTCACTATTTCCCCATCTATTTGCCATGAAGTGATGGGACTGGATGCCATGATCTTAGTTTTCTGAATGTTGAGCTTTAAGCCAACTTTTTCACTCTCCTTTTTCACTTTCATCAAGAGGCTGTTTAGTTCTTCCTCACTTTCTGCCATAAGGATGGTGTCATCTGCATATCTGAGGTTATTGATATTTCTCCTGGCAATCTTGATTCCAGCTTATGCTTCTTCCAGCCCAGCATTTCTTATGATGTACTCTGCATATAAGTTAAATAATCAGGGTGACAATATACAGCCTTGATGTACTCCTTTTCCTATTTGAACCAGTCCGTTGTTCCATGTCCAGTTTTAACTATTGCTTCCTGACCTGCAAACAGGTTTCTCAAGAGGCAGGTCAGGTGGTCTGGTATTCTCGTCTCTTTCAGAATTTCCCACAGTTTATTGTGATCCACACGGTCAAAGGCTTTGGCACAGTCCATAAAGCAGAAATAGATGTTTTTCTGGAACTCTCTTGCTTTTTCAATGAGCCAACGGATGTTAGCAATTTGATCTCTGGTTTCTCTTCCTTTTCTAAAACATAGGAACCAGAGATCAAATTGCCAACATATTACTCCTCACTAACAGCTTGAGCCCACACTGAATCCTGAGTTTCCCAAGCCAGAGACAGAACAGAGGATAGAGCTGAGATAAGGCCTGGCTCTCGAGCACTTTGGGCATCAGTCAGTCCTCATCCTGCTTCTCTCTACTTCTTTATTCATAGCAGCTCCTTGTACAGAAGCCATAACTATCCCATGCCCAGATGTTAAGATGTGGAACTTGTTCTGCATCTTGTATGTTCAGTTCAAGCAGATGGCATGTCTCACATGAGATGTGTAGGCTCAACACACTCACGAGCTTGGTGGGTGGGTAATCTGTGGTCAGCTATGGATGTGATTCCAGCCCCTCCATGGAGGTCCGTGACTTCGGCTTTCTCAAACTGAACTTCTCAGAGTCCTAATTTCTTCACTTAAAAATATGCATAATAAAGCTTTTCAGTTCAGTTCAGTTCAGTCGCTCAGTCATGTCCAACTGTTTGCGACCCCATGAATCGCAGCACGCCAGGCCTCCCTGTCCGTCACCAACTCCCGGAATTCACTCAGACTTGCGTCCATCAAGTCAGTGATGTCATCCAGCCATCTCATCCTCTGTCGTCCCCTTCTCCTTCTGCCCCCAATTCCTCCCAGCATCAGAGTCTTTTCCAAAGACTGTTGTAATTAAATAACACGGAAAGCACTTGGTTGTAGCTGGTATCCAATAAATGTTACTATCTTTGCCCTTAAAAGATAACATCTTTTAATGATGTCCTAACCCTTCTGTTATCTAGCTAAAAGCCTGGAAAGAGAGCAAAGCAACCATATTCATCATTCAACCAATATTTACTGAGCACCTATGATGTGCTAGATATGTGAATGAGGATTTAAAACAACACTAGCAATGGCACCCCACTCCAGTACTCTTGCCTGGGAAATCCCATGGATGGAGGAGGCTGGTAGGCTGCAGTCCATGGGGTCGCTAAGAGTCAGGCACGACTGAGCAACTTCACTTTCACTTTTCACTTTCATGCATTGGAGAAGGAAATGACAACCCACTCCAGTGTTCTTGCCTGGAGAATCCCAGGGACAGAGGAGCTTAATGGGTCACATAGAGTCAGACACAACTGAAGCGACTTAGCAGCAGCAGCAGCAACAGGCTATCAAGGCTCATTTCTGGGCATGTTAAGGAATATTGATTAAGTTCCTGCCTAGAGGTAGGCACTTAAATGGAGAATTTCACTGACCCTCACAATCATNGTCACATAGAGTCAGACACAACTGAAGCGACTTAGCAGCAGCAGCAGCAACAGGCTATCAAGGCTCATTTCTGGGCATGTTAAGGAATATTGATTAAGTTCCTGCCTAGAGGTAGGCACTTAAATGGAGAATTTCACTGACCCTCACAATCATTTGAGGTCAGTGTTATCAACTCTGTTTTACACATTAAAAAAAATGAGGTTCACTCTGAAAGGCCCAGAAGCTTGACCAAGGTCCCACAGCTAGAAGAGGCAGCACAAGGCACACTACAGTGAACCCTTTCTCAGGACCACTGGTTGTTTCATCTCATCCTTCCACAGTGCTTCATTTAGAGAAAATTAAAGGGAAGAGAAGTTCTTGTAACTTTCAACACAGAATCAATTAAGTCTGGCATGATCCCTGGTCTTGCTACTAGGCAGGGAAAGGGCATCTTTGGGGACTCCTGGTGATTACTGTAGAGATGCAGAGATAAAGGGTTTCAGGACAGGTGGGCACAGAAGACTCAGAACTGCCTTGCCCACTCCACCAGTTCTTTCTGGTCCCACAACCTATTCCTCCAACCCTCAGGTCCAGTCTTCAAGCTTCAGGGAAAAATTGGTGGAATAAATACCCAGCAGATGACCAGATTTCCCTGAGGCAGCTGGGAAACACCCATGTACAGCAGCCCTTCCACATCAAGAGCCCCAGAGTCAGCTGGACACAGGTTCAAATCCTGCCTGACCTCTAAGCCCACCTCTTCCCACTATTCTAAACAACTTCTGTGTGAGGCTGTCACCTTATCAGTGACTTACTTGAAAGCCCTGCAGTACTGATGATGAGATGGATATATTTGCTTCTAAGTTAACTTTTGTCTTCCTCTGAGGGGTGAAGCGTTAACATTTATATCACTTAAATAAAGGTCTTTATTCTAGGGGGAGCTGTTATTAACATTTCAAGTGCCCTAACTAGGAATTCACACTGAGATGTAATTAGTTAGAATGTAAAGGTTGCAACTGTAACACTTCAAATATTGTCTAAGTCTGCCTAGTGTCATAAGTTAATCAGGGCTTCCCTGATGGCTCAGTGGGTAAAGAATCCGCCTGCTATGCAGGAGACACAGGAGATGCAGGTTTGATCCCTGGACTACGAAGATCACTTGGAGAAGGAAATGGCAACCCACTCCAGTATTCTTGCCTAGAAAATCCCACGGACAGAGGAGCCTGGCTGGGTACAGTCCAAAGGGTCACAAAGAGTCAGACACGACTAAGCACGCAGGTACAGCACAATATTAATCAGTTGTGTCTGGCTCTTTGCAACGCCATGGACTAGTCGTAGCCCACCAGATTCCTCTGTCCATAAAATTCTCCAGGCAAGAATACTGGAGTGGATAGCCCTTCCCTTCTCCAGGGGATCTTCCTGACCCAGGGATTGAACCTGGGTCTTCTGCACTGCAGGCAGATTCTTTACCATCTGAGCCACCAGTCATTGATGAACATTCATTACTAAGGGGTACTAGAAAAAATTTACATTGTTAAAGTGAGCAACACTCAAGAAATGTGATTGGCTTACAGCATAGTAAGGGCATTTCTATTCCAGCAAAAAGACTTAGGAGTTACACATGGATCAAGAAATTCTATAAGCTCTGTGTGCTCAACACAGGGAGTCTGCCTCCTGACACGGCTAGAAGACTAGCCAACTCTGACATTAGAATATTATAGTGCTGGTCTCAGCCTGAACTTTTTATGCAAGAATGGTTGGTAGACCTCCAGGGCAGAGAGAAGGGACTTCATGGAGCCTTGAAGGAAAGAGATTTATGAGGATTTTTATGTTGACTGGCTAAAAAATGCCAATACTTGTGGAAGATTTAGCCTATGACTTGCTTTCATTGTAGCATCGGGAGGAGATACAGTTCCCAAACTAACCAAAAAGAACCTAACCTCTGTTGAATGGATAAGATGAACTGGCTCAGTTGGCAACAGAATCGAATAAGCCAGAATCCCTGCCTTCAGAGTGAGAGAGAGGAAGACCCATAAAAAATTCTAAAACTCTCTCTGAAGTCTTTCAAGGCAGTCTAGTGTAGCTGTTAAGAGGCCAGGTTCTGGGTCAGATTGTTGGGTATGAATTCCAGCATGAGTTCCCAAACAGCTACGTGCCTCTGTCTCTTCACCTATAAAATGGCAATGCTAATTATACTTCCTCTTAAGGCAGGCAGGATGATCAAATAAGCTTCTGTAGGAAGAGTACAAAAAAACTAAGGAAGTCCTCGGTAAATATAAGTTACCATTACAGTGGAGGGCAACTAAGAATTGCTTTTCAAAACACATGCAGGAAGAGTTAGCTTTTATTTTCTTATTTACCAGTTACATTTGTTTACTCTCTCATTCAACACACATATAGTGCATGCTTCTCTGATGGCTCAGGTGGTAAAGAATCTGCCTGTGGTATGCTAGACCTGGGTTCGATTCCTCAGTCGGGAAGATCCTCTGGAGAAGGAACTGGCAACCCACTCCAGGATTCTTGCCTGGAGAATTCCATGGACAGAGCAGCCTGGCAGACCACGGGATCACAAGGAGTTGGACACAACTGAGAGATAAGATGACCGTCTCATTCAGCAAACATAAACTGCATGCCTAAGTACTGGAGGATACAGAGCTAGATAAGAATTACACAACATCCCTCTGGATGGCTTCCAGTCTAATACGCAAGTCAAACAAGCAGACACAATCTTAATAAGATTAAAGTCAAAGTTTTATGGAGGCCACCAAAAAAGAGAAGAAGAAAGAAAATAGCTAACAGTACAAGTAGAATTCTGGGAAGGCTTCCTAGTGGAAGTGATATTTAAGATGGGCTTTAAGGAACAAACGGAATCTGGTCAGGGTAAATGTGCTCACACAGAAAACCATACGCTTTGATATTTCAAAACTTTCCCAGGTTAGGAGCCATGACTTCCTTATCACAGCAATTCACATGTTAGATGCCCAATATTCAGTGCTTGCTGACAGATGTAGGAAGTAAAAATTACATTAAATAAGAAAAAGGAAGAAAGAGCAAACACAGGAGGGGTTAGAAGACTGGAAAGGGTCAGGTCACAACCCTGCATCCCTGAGGCAGGAAGTGTCAATTGGCCTATTTGTGTGTTTGCCTGTATAAATTGTAATGGGTCTTTAAAAACGTATCCTTTTCATCTGGGTCACCCAGCTGTGTTAAATTTCCAAACCCTTCCCTCTGATTTTTATGAGCTTTGTTTTTGGTCTTTCACCAGGACTGATCTGAGGGTACACTGTGTCCTTTCATTGTTCAGTTCAGTTGAGTTCAGTTGCTCAGTCGTGTCCGACTCTTTGCGACCCCATGAATCGCAGCATGCCAGGCCTCCCTGTCCATCGCCGACTCCCGGAGTTCACTCAAACTCATGTCCACCGAGTTGGTGATGCCACCCAGCCATCTCATTCTCTGTCGTCCCCTTCTCCTCCTGCCCCTAATCCCTCCCAGCATCAGGGTCTTTTCCAATGAGTCAACTCTTCGCATGAGGTGGCCAAAGTACTGGAGTTTCAGCTTCAGCATCAGTCCTTCCAATGAATACCCAGGACTGGTCTCCTTTAGGATGGACTGGTTGGATCTCCTTGCAGTCCAAGGGACTCTCAAGAGTCTTCTCCAACACCACAGGTTAGAGAGTGGTAAAGAGTAGAGGGCCACACAGCTCAGATTCCAAAGAAGTCCCAAGGAATCTCTCTCTTAAAGCCCTCTGAGAAGGTGAGAGGTACAATATTGAAGTTTAACTTCAGCTTAATAACAATGAGAGCCAATCATCACTGAGCACTCACCAAGTGCCAGATACTGTTCTAAGTGCTTTACCTGTATTAACCTGCGTATTCTATAGAACAGCTAGATAGATGTCATTAGCATCCCAATTTTATAGATAAGAACAGAGAGGTTAGTCTTGTAATCACAAAGTCACAGAGCTATTAATAGTGAAAGTATTTGCATCCCATTTTCTGGGATGCAAATACCACATCATGTGACCTGGGAGAGACTGACAGAAAGGATTTCTAGAAGCAAGCCTCTACAATATTCCCAACCTTTTTGGCACCATGGACCGGTTTCATGGAAGACAATTTTTCCACAGACCAGAGTCAGGGAGGATGGTTTCAGGATGATTCAAGCACATTAACTGTGCACTTTATTTCTATTATTATTACATCAGATCATCAGGCATTATATCCCAGAGGTTGGGGACCCCTGCTCTACACCAACTCTTCTCACCACAAGAGTGAAAGGCATATTCTGTCCATACTTTGGGACTTCTGTGGGATGCCAGCCATATCTATTCCTCTTACCCGCAGAGCCACATTTGCCTCTTGAGTCTGCATATGAGGCACTTCTTCCTTGCTTGCTATAAAATGACTAAGTTGCTAATAAAAGCAATGCTCTCACTGTAACTGGTGCCAACCCCAGTCTCTAAGTGCCAATGGCCTGTTGGCTTTTCCCACCAACTTTTCTGGATGTCTCTATGCAGACAAACCACCCAGACTGCAGCAAATGTTGCTTGGAGAAGAGCACGTGCCAGGAGCAACAGGAAAGAGGGGCCCACCCTCATTGCAGATGGAGCTTTCCTAAGTAAATTCATCCTCCAAAATAAGTTAATTATTATTACCAAGAATTCTTATGAAGCTTGCCATTGCCAAGTACTTCAAGATCAATTTCATGAGCATTTCCCTGACCAGCTCTATAAGATTGTATTGGCCACTTTACAGAAAGTATCAGTGACTTGCATGAGGGTGGGGATACAGGTACTCAGAGGCAGCCTGAAGGTTCAAAATCACACAGTCTCAGTGTGCCAAATTATTAGGCTGGCTGGCAAAAAAAAAAGGGGGGGGGAACCTACTTGCATTTTGGTATCTCACTTGCCAAGATATCTCAAAGGGCTGTGAATATTGAGACATTTTGTTAGTACTGAAACAGACATCAGCTAATTTTTTAACTCTTAAAAATCCAGAATAGGCCAAGTGGTTGGGGCAACAAAACCAACAAGATCTTAAACGGCTCATGATCACAAAGGGGCAGATAAGCCTAAAGCTGTCTAAAGGAGTGTAGGGCTTGGAAAACACGAAACTGTGTGCTTAATCCACTATTTACAAGGGACATGGACTGGACAAATTCCCCTACTCCACTGAGACTCAGCTTCCTCATCAATAATGAAGGTATCAACATCCCTACAAGGCTGCTGCTAATATTTACACAAAGGTTAATTTATAAAGAGATAAAGAGGTGTCCTTTATCTCTTTTGGATAAAAGGATTCCAAAAGAAGCATCCCCTTTGCTGGCCTGACCTACACAACTGGGTGCCTTCCTGAAGGGCTAATGATAAGATGTTCAAGAGAAAACATGGACAAAGTGAAGTATCCTTCCTATTTGGTTTAAACATCACTCCCTTAGGGAGGCCTTCCTGGCTCTCCAGGACAGGCTCTCCTAATGCTCCCAGGCTCCCTGCTCTCTTCTCCTTGTTAAATGTTTGTTTCATCTGAAAATGCCTGTGCTCAATGCCAGTCTCCTCTGCAAACTCTAATCTCAGTGAAGGTGGAGACTACGTCTCTTGTGATTAGTTGCTTGAAGCCCAAGGTTCAGCACAGAGTCCAGCAGGCAGCAGGTTCTTGCTAATAACTGAATATACAAACAAAAGTGTTTGGAAGCAATGGGCTGAGGCAGGTGGCCTCTTATCAAGCAATGCTTTGAGGATGCTGATCTGTCTACTCACTACTATTTCACATTAGGTCTATCCATGATCACTGGATCCTAAGCTTCAGGTTGAAGACAAATATTGAATGCCTTTCTCTTATTTTTCTTAACTTGCTTGTATTTATTTGTAATTTACANGAGGTGGCCTCTTATCAAGCAATGTTTTGAGGATGCTGATCTGTCTACTCACTACTATTTCACATTAGGTCTATCCATGATCACTGGATCCTAAGCTTCAGGTTGAAGACAAATATTGAATGCCTTTCTCTTATTTTTCTTAACTTGCTTGTATTTATTTGTAATTTACAATAAAGATCACATTTATTCATTCAACCAATAAATGTTTGCTGAGTGCCTCACATATGCCAGCCCTTTCTAGGAACTAGACATGTGATCATGAGTAAAGTCAAGGAACTGACCTTCCAGTTCCCTGAAAGGATATAAACTGCAAATTATTAAACAAATGAGCAAGAAAATTTCAGGCTATGATGAGTACATGAAGAAAACTAAAACAGAGTAACATGTTAGAAAGTAACTGGAGGAGTGGACCTGCTGATTTTCTACTGAGAAATTGGGAGATACCTCTAAATGACATTTCCAGCCATGCAAAGATCTTGAGGAACAGCATGCAGGCAGAGGAACAAAGAGCAAGTCCAAAGGCCCACCGGGCTTGGCACATCCATGGAACAGAAAGAAGGTCACCATGACTGAAACACACAGTAAGCCCGGGGATGAGGGCCATGAGGTAAAGGTGAGGCAGTGGGCAGAGACCAGATCAGGTAACAACTTGTAGGCCAAAGGGTATAGATTGTTCCAGCATGCAACGGGAAACCACCGACGGCTTTAAGGAAAGGAATGAATGATCCTTTTTATACTTTAATAAAATCACTCTGGATGCTCTGTACAGTAGGAGTATAAGCAGGGGACCAGGTAGGTGGTAGGTGGCTATTATAGTACTATATTATAGCATGAATAGTATAGTATTATAGTAATCTACACCAGAGCTGAGGCTAGTCTGGACTAAGGTGGTAGCTAGGCACAAAAAAAACAGATTCAAGACAGTGTGCTGATGGATTTTAGATGAGAGGACAGGGAAAGAGAAAAATCAAAGATGATGCAATCCAGAAGTCAAACTACAATGATCCTCTTTGACTGAGTACCTATCAACAATCTGGCAACACTGGCTCAATCAGCTCTCATACCTTTGAGGGAAGTGCTATCATTATTCCCATTTACCAGATGAGAAAACTGGGCTTTGCAGAGATTAAGTAACTACTTCAAACTAACAGGACTTTGCGCCTCCAATGACTTGTGCCTTTCAAAATTCTTCAGTGTCTAGAATCCTGTTCCAGTGGAAGATACACCATCTGTAGGAAGCCCTTTCAGGGATCCAAGCACTCCACTGGTATGCTAAGTACTCCAAGAGCACTAAGCAGGGCTGAAGTGCCATGCCGGGAAATCCAAGGGCAGGTGTCACATGCCATCTGCTGTACATCAGTCACTCAGGGTTATTTCAGCTCTGTGATCTCATATGCCCTGTGATGTGATGAGATGTATCATGGCCATCAGAGGATACCCCATCAGAAGCATAGCAAGCTGGCAGTTGGCATTATTATTGGTATTATTATTATTAGTTTCAAGAAGCTTTTTTTCACTGAGAGCCACTCCCCATTTCTGAACCTGGATGGTCAACGACAGTAGTTAATTCATTCAATATGGCGGTATGAGCATTAGATTCTGAAAAACCAGGACTGAAGTCCAGGCTGATCTGCCTTGAGAGGCACAAAGCCTTGCAAAAGTTTCTTAATTTTCTAAGTCTCCAGTTTCTTCTTCTCTAAAACATGGATAACAAAACAGCCAGCTTCATAGGACAGTTGGGTGTTTAACACAAAATTCTTGGCTTCACCGTAAACTCATGATATCGACCCTTGGAATAACATGCCCAAGGTGAACTATTAACCAGATCCCAGAGCTTGAGAACTTTTATAGTCTTGCAAAAGTGATGTAATCACATCTTGAGGGCTACAAAGTTGAAAAGACTTCTCTTTTAATATGAAGAACAAAATGAAACCCCAGGCAAATGAGCCCACCTGAGCTTTAGGTGTCTCATCTGTGAATCTGCAATAAGACCCTCCTCCGAGAAGCACTGTGAGGATTAAATAAAATAACTCATATCAATTGCTCAACAAATGTTAGCTTCCATCCACTGCTCAGGGTAGGAAAGGACAAGCAGTGATAGTCTGGAGATTTCTATCCGTCAAGCAGAGGCTGAGATGCCTGTTTTCAAACCAAAAGTAGCCTCCCAGAAGGCCTACATGTCTAGTGAATACAGAATAATCTGAGAGTCATTTAAAAACAAACAAACAAACAAAGAAAACAGAGAGATATAAACCAGAGTAGGAGCCCATGCTACAGCCCCTTTTTCCTACCTACTGCTGAGGACTCTGTAATTTTTAGTAGTGAAAACACATACCTGGAATACTCCTTTGGCTTTTCCACAAGGTTCTGCATAACCTACATCGTCTACTAATGTCCACCCTGGGGTTGAAGTCCACCCTGGGGTTCACAGGGTAGATGCCATTAGTCTGTTTTACAGATGAGGAAACCAAGTCACAGAAAGGCCTGGTGACTCAGCTAGGGCCACGCTGCAAGTTTGTAAATGAGCTCTCAAGAGAACATAGGCTCCCTGGCTTCCAGTCCACCATGTTCTCTACCACAACTTACAAATCCTGTCCCTAAGAAGAAGAACTCACGCTGCTCCTTTAACTTTAATGTGAGTTTGGAGTTATAAACTGAGATACTGGGCCTTGAGGTCCAATCTCCTAGATTCCTGCAGGTGCACAAGAATCTAATGATAATGACGATGATAATGACAATCAAGGTAAGTCCTCTGCTAGGATATGTGGGCCAAACCCAGGCTTGCTGCCCTTTCTGGTGTGAAAGTGACATGTTCCTGCCTTTACTTTTCTTGTGTTCCCTCTTCCATTTACTCGAGTCTCAAAAATCTTGCTACTTAAAGAGCAAGCAAGACAGGCAGCATTACTATCTCCCGGGAGCTTGTTGGAAATACAGACTCTCAGGTTCCATCATGAAGCTTTCAAGTCAGAATCTGCATTTTAACAGGACTCCCAGGTGATTTGTATGCACATGAAGGCATAAATAAGTACTGCTCTCAAAAACTCAAAATACGTTCAATAAACAATCAGTGCAGAATGTGGGTTGCTAATACCATACCATACTAGCAGTTAGGATGCAATTATTAACTTACTTCAACCTTAAATTGTTTATTCATTCACTTCACCAGCACTGAATCACAGTGCTTGGACATAACAGACCCTATATTAATATCTATAGAACTAACTGAAGATTATTTAATCAGTTCATGTACAACATCTGCCCATCTTCCTTTTTTCCTACTGTTCTCCATTCTAGAGAATTAAATGAATGAGTACACATGAAGGACTTAGAACAGTGCTTGGCACATAGTAAATGCTCAAGTATCAGACATTATCATTAACAGGACTTAGAGGTAACTGCTTTCATAACTCATCCACTGGGTCTTTGAGAAGAAATGCATGACACAGGCTGCCTCAGAACATTAGGGAAAATCACTTGAAGGAATACAAATTTATCTTAAAAAGCAGACACTCAGAAACATGCATGGTAATGCATAGAAGAATTATTTCAGCAGACTCCAGGGAAATGATTAAGTGTCCAGGAGAGGTGGGCTGACGGATTATCAGTGTTGGTATGTAAACTATGTTGGCACAGGAGTGAAAACTGAAGTACTTCCTCATATCTGTATCTGCCTTCCGCCTTACTTTTGATATGAAAATAAGATACCCTGAGGTAGTGAATCCTGGTGGTGGAGAATGGCTGGATGGACAGGTCTACTCAATCCAGTCAGTCAGACAGACACTTCAGGTTCAAAGGTATATTTAAATGTTAATGAGTTTTCACTTTTAAACCACATCCCGTCCCTCATGCCCTGCTCTTTCCCACTTTACTGACTTTTCTCTTGCCATGAACCCATAATGAACCCATACCTCTAAGAGGCCTTCCCTCTCCTCTCTCTGTGCCATCCTATAAAAATCAGCTGAAATCCATTCCTCACTCCATTACCAATGCTTCAGCCTGGGGGGTCTTTCCTTCCTCACTTACTTAGGAGCTAGGTGATTTTTTATTTATTTTTTCAACTTCCTGAGTTACACTAAATATTCCACCAAGGCAGGAAAGGCACCTTACATTTCTCTGCACTATCTGATATGCCTAACACTGTCCTTTGCACTGAACAGGTACCCTGTTTCTTGATCACCCCAGCTGTTTTTACAGATATAAGTAGGACAGGAGGTTTTGGATGGACTTCCTATCACTTTTAATAAGATAACTGCAATTCTATAACATTCAAGAAACAAAATCAGCTTTCAGTATTTTAAGCTACATGGATTTTGCCTGTGCTAAATTTACACTCGGTAGTTTTTGTATATAGTCGAAACGTCATATTTTCTGCTTGATCCTATTGTCAAATCATACGAAGGCCTTCTCTGAGGCAGTGTTTTAAGTTATATATAGCTGTGCATCAATAATATCTTGTGATTATCACTAAGTGTCAAGGCTATGCTAGATGCTTTAGGTGCATTAATCATCACAACGATGTTTTGATGTTGGCACTGTTATGATCCCCAAACGAAAGTAGAAACAGGCTCTAGGAGGGTAATTCACTTAAGGTCACAGAATTAGGAGCTTATGAGGTCAGTGGAACCTGTATTTTGTCTCCCATAGGAACCCATAATGGTTACCCATAATGCTCTGCTATCTCTGCTTAAGTTTCCTTTTATCTTCAGAAACATTGAAAGGGTTAACTAATAAGTTGATACTGGCTTGTTATCTAATGCAAAAAAAAGTCATTTAAGTGAAGGCTGCTCACAGGAAAACTCTACCTGTAGGGCAATTCAGCTCAGGCTATAAAACATACTTTCTGGGCTGATTTTTGGCATAAAATGTCAAGGACAAAATAAATTTTTTGCTGATTAAAAGAAAAAACTCTCTGTGGCAGCTATTAAATTTTGTAGCTGAAGAAAGGGGGCATTCATCAGAGTTGGCTCTTTTTTGGTCTTTAATCATAATGCCTAGGCTCTTATTAGTTTTAGAAAAACAAAAAGTAACTTTTTTTCTCAATGTGTCAATAGAATGTAGTCCTTCCCCAAAACAATGTTAAATAAAAATGCGGCATTTTAAAAAACCCTTGACGAGAACCAGTTCTATCTTTTGACCCTGTGCATTGAACCATCATTTCAAAGATATTTCAAAGCATTTTTGTACAGTTATTTACTCTCAAGCTATTCTGTCTTTTGTAGGAAGTGTCAGTTTTTTTTTATTTTAAATCAACATATGCACTGGCATTAGTTAATATTGATCTTTTGAGACTAACTGGTTTTATTTCCTTGGCAGCTTTATCTGTTTTAACATCAATGGTGAATGATATTTGCTCACACTGGTCTTGGTCTCCTGGCTGGCTGGAGTTCACCCATTGAACAATGCCCACAGGGCTCCTGATGACACTGTGTGTCCACAGATCTGCAGACCAGGATGAGGCCTCAGGTACTCCACGGAGTCCCGGGCTAACTGTGAAACTGTTCTGCACATGCAGCCTCGAGCCTCACTACTTGTGTGGGCAGCATTTGGCCCGCTCTCTATTTACACAAACTCCCTAACGGTCTCTGGCACCACTGACGTCTCAGAGGGAGGCACAGAACATAGAGTGTTTCACATGAAAATCTTTAAACAAAAGGAATTAAAGAAAATCCCTGTTTAATAGTAAGTTTTTACCAAGCTCCTAAATTCTCGAGAGCATGTGAAATATTAACTTTCCCCAAATGGGAGCACAGAGCTTGCCTTGTTTCAATTCATACAGTTGGGTTACAAATGCTCTAGAGAGTAATAGGCCTCATGCTTAAGAACCTACTGAGATTCTTCAAAAATAGGGGTTGGAAAAGCACAGGGTCTGGAGTCAAACACACCTATGTTCAATTTCTGGTTCTGACACTCTCCAAGTCTCAGGTACTTAGTCTACAAACGGGGAGTAACAGTGGTAACTACCTCATGAGATTGTGGTGAGATTTATGTAGTACAATATGTCTACTCATGATAAGCATTCAAAGGGTGGTGGTTGAAATAGTCAGCTTTCTACTATCCTGACCCTCGGAGGGACTCTTCCATAGAAAGTGCAAAATGGTGAATCTTGCATATAAATTCCTGAAACCTCTTCCTGCTCACAGTCACTCAAAACCAACCTGAGTCTGGCTCGGCTTACCAGAGGCACCGAGGCACCCGAGTCAGGGTTAACAACAAGGGCAGCCACTAGGGGCGCTAGACAAGAGTCAGAGAGAGGAATGGTGGTGCTGATTCCCAGCTTTGAAACAACAGCCCCCTCCCCAGGACTGGGTATCTCATCCTTTTCTTACCCACCACTAAGGAATTCTCTCCTCACCCTCAGTCACCAACCCATCAGCCCTAGAAGCTCCCAGATAACCTCAAAGCATCCATGTTGCTTGCCCACATCACTAAACCAGCAAAGATCCTGCCATAACACAGGATCTTTCCCACAACAATGTGCCTTCCATCAGGAGCAGGTGGTTACTCCTAACAGCCCCACCACTTTCCTCTCCACCAACCACAGCCATTTCCTGTGGCCAGGGCTCTCCCCATGCGTCTAGAGTTCCATCTGCCACATGCCTCCATCTTCCCAGACAGTCAGTCCTAATTTCATATTATATACTCCTTTTGGATAAAGTAAAATGTTGATTAGATGAGTAAACAGGATACAATTTTTATATTATTTTTGATCAGTTTCCAAGAAGCACAGATCATACCATCAATTTGGGTCTAACAATAAGGGATTAATTAAATAAAATTATGGAAAACTAATTAAATTTCATAGACATTTCATCCTGTTTACAATATTATTAAGTGAAAACCCAATATATTATTTTACAAATGAGAAATCAGAAAAGGTGTATGACCAAAAATTGAAAGTGTTTTTTATTTGATTATAGGAATACCATTGCTTTTCATATTCTTTCTTCTATTCTGCATTTTTGCATTTTCCAATTTATTTGTAACACTGTCAAAGATTCCTTCATTAAACAAATACTGATTGAGTACCTTCCACATGTCTGGTGCTGGGTACCAGAATTATTATGGAGAACAAAACAGATTTACCCTCACGGAACACACAGTCCAGTGCAAGAGGGCAATATTAATCAAGTAATCATACAAACATATAATTATAAATTGGTACAAGAGTCATTAAGGTAAAGTATAGGGCACCATGACCAAATGTAAGAGGGGACCCGATCTCTTCTGGTGTGTGTGCGTTTGGGGCAGGGAGGTGGGCTCAGGGAAAGCAGCCCTAAAGAAGAGCTATCTAATGCTGACGTGAAAACAAGACATAAGGGAAAAAGAGGAGGAGGGAGAGCACTGCAGAGGGAGAGCCAGCAAAGGCCCTGAGGCTGGACGCTGCACATAAAATGGTTCAAGAACTAAAAGCAGGTCTGATTGCTGGAGTCAAAAGACTGAGGAGAATATGGTGAGACTGGAGGCAAGAAGCAGGCAGGGTCTCTGTAGGAGGGATCAACAATTTTAGTGTTTATCCCTAACACAGTGGGAGACTTTGGAGGGTAAAATGATCTGCTCTGGCACTGAGCACAGATGACTCCTGGCCGCCTGTCTCCTTGTCTCCCTGCCCTATCGGCAGCGCAGTAGTCTAAGACGAAGGCCAGGCAGAAGCAGAGGCGACAGGGAAACAGCAGGAGGTGAGACCTTCGAGCTGGCCAGAGCAATATTTTGTCTCTAGAGACTGTTTGGGAACAAAGTGTACAGCCAGTGCAGGGGCAAAATCAAGTTACACTGGCACAGTGTTCAAAACTCTATTTTATCTTAAAACCTGTAACCCGCGCTTCAGAGACCAAATGGCAGGTGTATTTACATTAAACATGAAACTCATTCAGTCCTGAGTTTGTGAGGCACTGGGCTCCTTTATTTCTGGCTTCTCTGGGGTTTTGTAGTCTGTTGTCTCTTATTACCATGTTATTGGGGTTTCCCTCAATCCCTACCACTCCCCCAGCCCTACTCCTTTCATGCTTTATCCACAAGTGCGTGCCACTTGGTTTTCTACTTTGATGAGCCCTTGTTGAGAAGTGCCTGGCCCAATGAATGCTCTTTTCATCCTCTTTCCTGCCACAATGGTAGCCAGATCGGATGGATCATTTTGCAGTTATTGTTCATGCTAAGAGAGAGGCTATGAAAACCTACCACGGCAGCCTTCTCCTTAGTCTCAGCTGCAAAAGGATATGGCAGGAGGAGAAAAACAGGGCAAGAAACTGTATTTTCAGTTATAAGCTGTGGAAGCAGTATAAATAGCAGGTCCTGGAGGTTAGGTATGGATTGGGGATAAAACCAGAGCATGCTAGTGTATGTGAAAGGGGAGGGATGCCAGGAACAGAATCAGGCTTCCCAGAGGGGGGACACTGCAGTGGCTGGGGCAGGGTGGGGGGCAGTCTACACATGTACACTTCGAGAGGGATCTCCTGGTTCTGTGGGAGATACTGGTGGCTTAGGGGTGGGAGAACTTTTCCTTGGGCAGGACTGACCCATCCGTTGCAAGATATTTAGCATATGTGGTTCAGGGGGCACCAAGTGCCAATAGAAGTACATTGCTTCACATGCAACCAACAAACCCCACCCCCTGCCAATCACTGTGACAATCAAAAGTGTTTCCAAGCCCAGGGCAGCAGTACCACCTCACAAGAGAGCTACTGCAAGAGCAGCTTTTCCTACATGCTGGGTACCAAGCATCTTCTGTCTTGACAAAGGGAGCTGAGGAGGGATGGAAATGTTATGAGCCCGAAGTCCTCAACAAGTATAAAGAGAGCCTCATTCTTAGGCTCCCCATCACACACACACACACACACACACACACTCTCCTCCCAAGCCTTTATTTATGCAATTTCTTCCACTCCCTATTCTCAAACTCTGCTGTAAAAACCCTACCCATCGGTCAAGGTGCAGGGCAAATGAGCAATCTCCACAAAGCCTCTTTTTTTTTCCCCCTGAAGATCAACTCAAATCTCCAAACACTTTGCACATTCACCTTCCTAGAACTCTTATCCCATCCAACACTGTCCCCCAGCTAGCAGAGACTGGCTTACTTCTCTACCTGGACTTGGAAGCTTTGACAGCAAACACATGTCTCTCTCCCATCTGAGTTCCCCACAGGCCCAGCACATAGTGTCGTGGGCCAAGACTATGGAGTCAGAACTGGATTTAAATTCCAACTTAGACACTTTCATTTACGGGGCCTCAGGCAGGCCACTTAACCTCTCTAAGACTCAGTTTCTTCATTTCTAAAAGGAAGGTGATGCTAATACCTACTTTCCAGTAATTATTGAGAGGATTCAATGAGAAAACACCAAGCATGATCTACTCATTAAAGGGCAGTGATGACCACCCTGGCACATTAGCGCTTTACAACTAACAAATAATGTTTGCACATATCATCTCATGAGAGCCTGTTCCTGGAGAAGCTCTCCCAGACCCCATCTGCTCCCCCATGCTGTGACTGTCAGCTCTCACAGTGTTCATGAGCCAGGCCACATGGAAGCAACACAGAAGAGCAATTGATTCTGCCCTGAAGAAGGATGGAGCAGTGATGAACAGAAATAAGGGAGCAGATGTAAACCAAATTTTGAAAAAATGGCTCAGTGATCACTCGAACTCATCCTTAAAGGAGGATTTGGAGTTTGCCAGGCAGACAAGAGGAGTCTGAGGGTCAAGTTAAACACAAGACATTTGCTACTAGGACAGGTTAATAGAACAATCTGGGAAGGATCAGACTATTAAAAGCTTTGTGTATGCTCAGTCATGTTCGACTCTTTGCAAATCCCATGGACTAGCCCGCTAGGCTCCTCTGTCTGTGGGATTTGCTAGGCAAGAATACTGGAATGGGTTGCCATTTCTGTCTTTAGGGGATCTTCCCAACCCAGGGATCGAACCTGTATCTCCTGAATTGCAGATGGATTCTTTACTACTAAGCCACCTGGGAAGCCCATTAAAAGTCCCTGAAGAGTCATGAAAGGGATCTGGACTGTCTTCTACCTCAACTAAAAGATACTCGGCTTTGCCTAACAGACCTCTCTTTCAACCTCTCTCGCTCTTCCTTCTCCTGAAAAGTCTTCTGACCCCTGCGGGAACTGGGACACCAGGGATGGTCACAGCCTGAATGCTGTATGTCCCTTTCTGTCTCCTCCTGCCTACCTCTCCCACAGGAAGCAAAACCGCACAACAGACCGGGCAGGGCAGGCAGCCCCTTCTGACCACACCTGAACATGCTTGAAGCCATCACAGCCTTGTGGGTCTCTACCTGAAATTTCACATACAATTTGTCACAACCCAAAAGCCTGTTTCTAATAAAACATTTCCCTCTGTGCTTGACCTTCCTGAATACTCTGGTTCATTTCAGGGTTCTGATTATTCAGCTGGTGCTGGAAAAGAAAAAGTGGGAACTAACAATGTATACTCATTTTTTTTTTTAATCTTAAAGCTTTGTTTCAATATACAATTTTAAAAACATCCAGCACAACTTCTAAAACTTAGCCATCGCTTCTGCACACCTAATCTACAGTTACAGACACAGGCAAGGAGACCCCTGATATTGATGCTTGCTCTCAGAAGAAAGAACTAGACCCTTGCCTCGAACTTGAGGCTGCTGGGTTCCAGAAGGCTCCCCAGGGGAAGCTGGCATTTACTGGGGGTGGTCGTTTGACAACAGTGTTGTGAAGTGCAGACAAGAAAGTGCTCAGGACTTCCCTGGTGGTTCAGTGGTTAAGGATCCACCTGCCAATGCAGGGGACACAGGTTCGATCCCTGGTCAGGGAACTAAGATCCCACATACTCTGGAGCAACTAAGCCCACTCACTGCAACTACTGAGCTGGCATTCATTACTGCGTGCCACAACAAAAGATTACATACGACACAACAAAGATCCTGCATGCCACAACTAAGACCTGATGCAGCCAAATAAATACAAATAATTTTTTTTTAGCCAGGTTCTTGTTATGTTTGGCAGAAACCAACACAATACTGTAAAGCAATTATACTTCAATTAAAAATAGCTCAGTTCAGTTAAATAGTTAAATAAATTTATATTTATTTATATATTATATATATATAGAATCATTCAGTTAAATAGTTTAAAATTTTTAATTAAAAAAAAACAGGTTCTTACACTGGTAGTCTAATCACTAAAAAAAAATAATAGCAATAAACATAAAAAAAAAGAAACTGCTCATTGTATGTGAAAAAACATTAAAATCTGTCAGTATGAACCACCTTGGCCGTGCCATCCTCCTGACTTTATTATTGTCTTTGCTCTTCTCAAAACAAGCTGGACAATTTGTGCATGAAGGGCTCTGGAGCAGCCCCTCACAGCATGAGAGGGTGACAGAATCACAGGGTACTGTGGCCACCTGGAGCCCAGCTAAGAACATCTCAAGGAAAGGCAGGGAGATTAACCAAAGGCCAATCCCTGGTCTAAAATAAGTCTGCCCAGTAAGGTGAGTTGGTGGCTGAGTGGTTGCTAAACACACATTGACTGAATAATGAAAGAACCTTCGAAATAGCCAATAGCTATTGGCTTCTTGAGAGTCCCTTGGACTGCAAGGAGATCCAACCAGTCCACTCTGAAGGAGATCAGCCCTGGGATTCCTTTGGAAGGAATGATGCTAAAGCTGAAACTCCAGTACTTTGGCCACCTCATGAGAAGAGTTGACTCATTGGAAAAGACTCTGATACTGGGAGGGATTGGGGGCAGGAGGAGAAGGGGACGACCGAGGATAAGATGGCTGGATGGCATCACGGACTCGATGGACGTGAGTCTGAGTGAACTCCGGGAGTTGGTGATGGACAGGGAGGCCTGGTGTGCTGCGATTCATGGGGTCGCGAAGAGTCAGACACGAGTGAGCGACTGAACTGAACTGAACTCAGTAGCTATAGCTACTGGGCTTCACCAATAGCCCAGTAAAAGGTATCAACAGGACAGAAGCCAACTCTTTCCAAAACACACAGCCTCCCCCTAATTCTATCCTTCCTCCTCCCAAGAAACTTGTTTTTGTTTCTGAGGCTAAGTACAGGGATTACACTGAGAACTTTTGTTAAAAATATTTAAGATTTATTTGCTCTCCAAAAAAAAAAAAATGTGGAAAATATAGAAGAAAATTCTGTAACCCAAAGGGCAATTTATATTATATATACATATATAGTTTCCTTTATAAATCTGAGATCAAGTTGGAGATAGTCTTTATACATTTATACACTATGCCCTTTATCAAGCATAGAAAAATCCAGAAGCTAAATTTCCCTCACTTCTTACCAGAAGTAAAACCACACTGCATTCCTGAAGATGGAGCTTTTTTTTTTTTAACTAGAAATACAACAGCTTTAAAAGAGAGGGAGAAAAATAAAAGTACATGGCCCAGCCAAGTGAAAATAAGGAAGATTTGGTGTCACTATCAGCGTCGCCAGCAGTTTGTCCATTTCATATTTGAAGGGCTTCTCCTCACACCAAGGTTAATTTGTTTTGTTAATATCAACCAAGATAGAGAATATCTGTGTCTTCCCAGGACTGCCAAAAGATTCCTCCTCCTCTGCCCTTAGTGGCAGCATTCCAACTCAGAAGATAGGGAGAAGAGAAATACAAGCATCAGATGAGAAATGCCCACATCATTTCCTTCCTTAAAAAGGTCCCTGGCCTTTCTCCCCCAAATTAAAAAGAGAAGCAGTTCATCTCCTTAGACAGCAATGTCAAGGATATGTCTTCAGCCTCACAACCCACTAAACCCTCTCTCCCATCTCTAACATGGGATAAACCAGCACGACCATGTCCTACGTCTTCTGTGTCTCTCTGCCTTTGTACATGTGACCTATCCTTTCTAGAATGTTCTCCTCTTCTGGTGAACTCTTATTTATCCTTCAAGACATAGCCGAAACGCGAAGAGGCCTGGCTTTCTCCATATCCCTCAGACAGACCCCTGTCCTCCTCAGCACTTTGTGAATGCTGTGTTTAAACAGTCTTCTCCTTGCATTATAAAAATCTTTACCTTTTCCACTAGATGAGATCAAGATCATGTCTTAATTTACCTCTGAATACCCCCGTGATGATGCTAAGTTGCTTCAGTCGTGTCTGACTCTCTGTGACCCCATGGACTGGAGCCCACCAGGCTCCTCTGCCCATTGAATTTTCCAGGCAAAAACAGTGGAGTGAGTTGTCATTTCCTTCTCCAGGGAAATCTTCCCAACCCAAGGATTGACCCCACATCTCTTATGTCTTCTGCATTGCCAGGTGGGTTCTTTACCACTAGCACCACCTGGGAAGCCCACCCAAATAACCCCATGAAACCCCCACATACATAGTATATGGTAGGAGTTCAAGGAATGTTGGCTGAATGAATTTAAAATTCCAATCTCATCCCCATGGCCAATACCTGGCATTGACAGCTTGAGCTGGAATTCCTTACCCAGTTTCCTCAGCATCTCTCTTGTATGGGTCAAAATGTTACTTTTACTATGTTGAGGTAACTTCCCTCTATACCCAGTTTGTTGGGAGTTTTTCTCTTACATGGATGTTAAATCTTGTCAAGTGCTTTTTCGGCATCTATTGAGATGATTATGAATTTTGTTAATATGATGTGTCATGTGGATTCAGTGCAGATGTCAAACCATCTCTGCATCCCTAGAATAAATTCCACTTGATCAAGGTGTATGACCCTGTTAATGTATTGTTGAATTCAGTTTGCTAATGTTTTGTTGAAGATTTTTGCATCTGAGTTCATCAGGGGTATTGGAATTTTCTTTTCTTGCAGTATCTTTGCCTGATTTTGATATCAGGATAATGTTGGTAACTCTAAATTGAATTTAGAAGTGTTTCGTCTGTTTCTGCTTGTGGAAGAGTTTGAGAAGGATTGGTATTAATTCTTCTTTGAATGTTTGGTAGAATTCAGCAGTGCAGCTAGCCGGTCTAAGACTTTGGTTGGGAGGTTTTGAATTACTGAATCAATGTTCTTATTAGTAGTCAATCTGTTCCGATTTTCTGTTTCTTCACAATTCCATCTTCATAGATTGTATATTTCCATGAACATTCCATTTCTTCTAGGTTGTCAAGCTTGTTGGCATTATAATTATGCACAATACTCTCCCATGAGCCTTTGTATTTCTGTGGTACCAGTTATAATGTCTCCTCTTTCATTACTGATTTTATTTGCGCCCTCTCTCTCTTTTTCTTTCCCTTAGTGAGTCTAGCTAAAGGTTTGTCAGTTCTGTTTATCATTTCAAAGAGCCAGCTTTTAGTTTCATTGATCTTTTTTATTGTCTTGTTCATCTCTATTTCATTCATTTCCACTCCATTCTTTATTTCCTTCCTTCTCCCGGGAGATGGTGATGGACAGGGAGGCCTGGCGTGCTGCGATTCATGGGGCTGCAAAGAGTCAGACACGACTGAGTGACTGAACTGACTGACTGACTAACTTTGGGCTTCATTTGTTCTTTTTCTAGTCCCTTGATGTGAAATGTTAGGTTGTCTGTTTGAAATTTTCTTCTTTCAAAGTGTTCCTTTCAATGCTTCCTGGCTTCAACCTTTACTCAGGCAGTTTGTTTCCTCTTTTCCCTAGAACATCAACCTTAATGATTTCACTAGTCCAAACAAGATAAAGATACAATACTTCATCTGACCTGACAATACAGGTCATTGTTCTCCATTGTACAGATGAGAAAACTGAGGTTAGGGCATTCCACAGTAATGTGAAACCAAGTCAAGGTTTAAACCCAAGTCTGTTTAGCTCTAGAAGCTAGACCATGGGCTTTCTCAGTTAAAAAACTGAGGCCACAGGTGTCTGAAACATCACAGTGAGGAAGGGGCTTGAAGAATCTATTGCTTGTTTGATTTCTGTCTCTCAGACATCTGAAGGTAATAATCCATGTAATGAGTAAATAATCCCCTTGGAGTCCCAAGTTGCAGGTGCTGACAAATTTCACACACACACACAAAATAACAATGGCTTACACAAGAGCTTTATTTCCCTCTGACACAAAAATCCAGAAACTTGCAGCCCAGGGCTAGTATACCAGCTCTGCTCCACACAGGGATGCTGGCCCTGTCAACTCACTCCTCTCCATCCTTAGGTAGGACTCCTTCTTCCATGGTCCAAAATGGTAGCACCTCATTCCAGGCAGACAGAGGAAGAAAAATGAAGAAGAAGGGGCAAAGGGCACCTACCAGCTGTCTTATTAGGACAGTTCCCAGAAGCTACTTCATAACATTTCCACTTACAGCTTGCCAGAACATGAATGCATAGCCATATCCAGCTGCAAAGGAAGGCCAGCCAGAGAAAAGGAGAACAAATGTTGGGAAATAGCTGGCAACCTCTGTCACAAATAGGACGGTGAGGAAGAGCGGAAGTATGTTCTAGAACTGCCTCTGCTCTTACCAGCAGAGGTGACTTTGGACAACAGGAGAAGAAGGAAGGAAAAGGGAATTAACATTGAATGAAAGACTACAATGTGTCTGTTGTGCCCCTGGGCTCTGGGGGTCTCACCGGGAACAAGACAGACATAGTCTCTACCCTTGAGGAATTTATGGTTAGCTAGGAGTAGAATTGAAATTCCAGACTAATCCAATAAAGGACACCTGGGTTCAATCCCTGGGTCAGGAAGATCCCCTAGAGAAGTGACAGGCTACCCACTCCAGTACTCTTGCCTGGAGAATCCCATGGACAGAGCAGCCTGGAGGTCTACAGTCCATGGGGTCTCAGAGTCGGACATGACTGAGCGACTAATACTTTCAGGAATAGAATAGAAATTCCAGGCCAGTCCACATAATATTAGTTTCCTAGGGCTTCCATAGCAAATAATCATAAATTTGGTGGCTTAAAACAACAAAACTTTATTCTGTCTCACTTCTGGATGCCAGAAGTCTGAAAGCAAGGTGTCACCTGGATCACATTTCCTCCCAAGTTTCCGGAGGAGACTCCTTCCCTGCCTCTCCCAGCACTGGGTGGCTCCAGTCACTCCTCAGCCCATGGCTGCAACATTCCAATCTCTGTCTGTCTTTCCATGGCCTTCTCTGCTGTCTTCTCCTTTTTTGTCTCTTGTAAAGACAGAGTATTGGTTTTATGGCTACTCAGGTAATTCAGGATAATCTATCTTGTCTTGAGATCCTTAATTATACCTGCAAAGGCCCTTTTTCTAAATGAGATCACAAATGATTGTGAAAATTATTGTCCTAACATCTGGAATTAGGGGTTAGGACATGGGATCCACCGTTTAACTCACTATAACTAGTAAACTAATAGACCAAAATCACCATCCATTGTGGTATCAAGGTATCATTCAGCATCATCACTCATCAATTCCACTGATACTAACTGCAATTAATTATTTCATTGGAAACCATTCAAAATAAGCATCACTAAGGTTAACTGCCATAGAGAAAAGGCCCAGAGGCACAAACTCTCAAATCATGTTTGTACGATCCTTTTTCTAAATAGTCATATTCACAGATTCCAGGATGTGGACACATCTTTTTATGATCCATTATTCAACTCACTTCACAACT
Source organism: Cephalophus harveyi (assembly GCA_006410635.1). Taxonomy (NCBI): domain Eukaryota; kingdom Metazoa; phylum Chordata; class Mammalia; order Artiodactyla; family Bovidae; genus Cephalophus; species Cephalophus harveyi. Next base: position 154,249 of record SJYT01075855.1, read on the forward strand.
GAAAGCCTGCATGGGATGCGTATCCTTAGCATTCTGAAACTTGGGATTGGTGAGTCTGCTTTATGCAAGCATTTGTGCAGTGGCCTGAGTGGTAAGCACTATGCTAGACACTCTGAGGGTCAAATGGATGAGTCAGAAAGAATGCAAACCTTCTTTAACAATCTAGTGGAAGGTACCACACAAGACCACAAATGGCCATCCAGAAGCAGAGCTAAGAGAAAGGCGGTGCCAACGGCACTCTGAGGTCCCAGGAGGTTAGGCACCTGATTCAAGGAGGAGGAAAAGCTTCGTGGAGGAAGATTCAGCTTTCAAGAGGCAAGACTGGATCTCAGAATTCTGAGTCCGTAAGTCCACTGCTTCCCCCTTGAGGCCCCTGAGACCTTGGCACACAAACCTCACCATTCCTGACTTCACATACCTCTCTCTACATTTCTGCCTGAACCAGACAAAGGAGCCCTATCTGTGAATACAGCCAAAGAGCTGTCCGAAAACAGTACACCGTGCAAACAAATACACTGTCTTGTTCACTAATTGTTCACATTAAATTATGTTTTTAACATTTGCTCTTTGAAACACGGGCATATTGTGCAAATCACCATTATTTACTCATCTGATGGGAAAATTCACTGTCCACTTTATGATTCAAGGAGTTTAAGCAGTGCCTGTTAGGTGTCAGCGTTGTGGAGGAACATGAAAACATGTAAGACAGAATCCCTGCCTTCAAGAAACAAAGGGGAGCCCAGTGAAGACTGCTTAACAGATTAAACACACTGAATCAGGTACCAGTAAAGAAGTATCTTATTAAGAGAGCTTGAATCAGCACACGAGAGGCTCTTTTCCTGGAGACTAGTTCCCCCTTACTCGTCAGCACACTTCCAAACCAGGAAGCACAGTACAAAAGTTCTTTCCTATTAGAGAACAGACCATATATATATATATATTTTTTTTTTTTTTTCTTTTTTGCAGCATGCCAAACACGCTTCAGGATTGCTGAAGCTCTTTGAATATGCTTAAAAATAAGCCCAGGAAGTAAAACTGAGGAGAATAAACAACTGCAAATCATTTTCTAGCGTTTCCAACATATTTATTCCATTTTCTTCATGGTTTCATGTAGCAGTTACTCACACTGATTGACTTTCAAAAAAAAAGGAGGAAAGAAAACTGGAATAAAGTTGACCCAGATGTGTACAGCGCCTCGCTCTGGGAAAACACACGCAGGCCGAGAGACTTCACACACTTGAAAGGCAGCTGTGGTGGAGGCTGCATGGGCTGAGGTTTATGGCTCAGAGTCTTCCACTGCAGCAAGAAGGTCAAGTGAAGGGTAAAAAGGCTGTGATGACCTAAGTCTTACTTAAAAATCCCGCCATGGCTTTAGGACTTTCTTGGGAACAATGGGGTTGGGAGAGGCATGGAGAGGCCCTTTAGTCCACCTATCACCACACAGTACCTGAAGACAATTTCACCATACTACTTTTCTTCAAATGCATACAGATTCTGTCGTCATTATTAAAAATGGTATCTAATAAAAGTGCCTGAATTGGGGGTATTTTTTTCATATGCACTTACTGAACAGAGAGATACTATAAATGTAATGACTATCATCTCAGTTCAGTGTTCCAGGTAAAGGGAAAAAAAAAAAAAAAGGGACCTGGACATCCCTAGTGGTCCAGTGGCTAAGACTTTGCACTCCCACTGCATCAGTCCCAGGTTTGATCCCCGGTCAGGGAACTAGATCCCACATGCTGCAACTAAGAGTTTGCATACCACAACTAAAAGATCCCACATGCCGCAACTAAGACCTGGTGTGGCCAAAGACATTAATCAATAAATTAAAAAAATTTTTAAAGGAACCTGAGGAAAAGTATCCATGCTAAAGATTTATGGAGGCAAGACAGTGTAATCCCAGGGTGGAAGGCAAGAGGGAATAAGGGAAGTGAGGTACAAAAGGAGATAAAGCAGATACAAAGTGACACGTTCACTAGCAACCAAGGTGTCACAAACATGGGAAGCCCAGGTGGCTCAGTGGTAAAGAATTCGTCTGCCAAGGCAGGAGATGTGGGTTTGATCCCCAGGTTGGGAACATCTCCTGGAGGAGAAAATGGCAACCCACTTCAGTATTCTTGCCTAGGAAATCCCATGGAGAGAGGAGCGTGGTGGGCTAGAGTCCATGGGGTCACAAAGTCAGACACGACTAAGCACGTGTGCACTCAAGCATTACTGGAGTATGAATGCTTTTTATTATCCTTTCATTTATCTGTATTTTACTTACATAATTAAGTAATAAACTTCCTTTTACAAAAGGAAAATGGGTCCTCCTGTAAAAAGATGCTGGGAGCCAAAGGCCTAAACTTGTGAGTCATGAAGAAGGAATCAGCATTTCTGTGTAGGATTTCCAGCTGGTGGCCTCATTCATTTCTTTGCCTTTCTCCTTCATGTCAAGAAAAGGCTTCAGCAACTTATGAGGGAGCCCAACTGAGTGGCAAAAACATGCTTCTGCAGTAAAAAGACTGGAGAAAGTACTACATATCTGTCAACTCTTGGCTATGTGATCTCGGCAAGTACAGACCTCAAGTTTCCTCATCTGTAAACTGGAGGTAACAATAAATCTGTCCCATGGAACTGTTCTGAGGACCCAGTGTCATAGCATAAATCAAAATAGTATAGAAGAAGCAATGCACTACTTGTGCATTAGATAGCATCTTAAAGTACTAAGGAAGATCAGGAGAGTCTGAGATGCAGGAGAACATAGATTTTGAATATGGGAGGATTTTTAAATTCATAGTAAGATTAAGGAGCAGTAAGAATATATTTCTTTCTCTTGCTCTTGAAATATATTTCTTTCTCTTTGCCTTGCTATCAGGATAAAGAGAACTGCCTGACACTTAAGTTCTAGTTACAGGCAAGAACATAACCTGAACTTTGGCAACTCTGCCTACAGCTAAACACAGAAAATACTGTTAGAATTTACCAAGGTTCAAGAGGGAATTCAAAGATTCACAAAATTTTAGAACCAGAGGCATTATAGCTTAAAATTTCACATTTTATAGATTTATAGATAAGAAAAGCAAAGTTCAGGCATCTACACAACAACTTACCCAGGGTCACATATCTGTGGGAAAACTGTATTTTGTAATCATAAAACAACGACAATCATGAGTGTTTTTAACACTGGCTGTGAGTATCCTAGCTCATTCCTAAGGGTGACTTAGATTGCTGTTTGCTCATAAATACCTACCTTTATATAGTTAGAATGTAGGCACTAAATACTTGACATAGTTGGTTTCATCTCATTGTTAAAAGAAGTCTATGAGGGAAGCATCAATGGCCCCTTTTCAGAAAGAGAAACTGAGATTCAAAAACTTAAGCAATTTGACTGAGGTTGTACAACAGACCCAACAGTAGGCCACCAAAATCTAAGTTCTTCACCAGTGAGACTCCACATCCAGGGGTCTCCTTAAGTCCCTGTCCAACATGCTTCTACTGTGTCATGGTCCTGGATGAGGCCATAGCCACCCTCTATCAAGAACATCCCACACCTGACACATGACCTTGTTTCCAGCATAAATGAGAACCAAGGCATCTGGAGAGAGCTGCTCATAACCTGATCAATTTAACATATATATATATATATATAAATAACTCTTATTTTCTCTTTTCCCAAAATCCAGGCAAGGAAAAGCAGCTACATAATCATTTCTGGGAAGTCATTTTGGTTTCCTCCTGGCTCCCCCAAATTCAATTTTCCCACGTTTTCTCTTCTGCTTTTGGCTCTGAATAAAGTAATATTACAGTATTCACTTTAGTTTTAGTTTGGGAAAATATATGGCTTTTCTTTTGACAAAACAATTTTAAAAATAAAATTTCATATGTAACCAAAAGAGGATTTTCTTTTCTTTGCACATGCCTCAGTGGTGAGCAAAATGGAGAATGTTATTTCAGAGCCTTAAAATCAAACTAAAGCACATATGTTCTGTAAAAAAGCACTGTTTGACAAGATCAAGTTACCTCCAGAGAGGGAAGCGATTTCAGGAACCATGCATCTCCTGAACATCTGAATCTCCCCTGTGACTCTGGCAGAAGGGTGGGGGTACAAGGGATTAAACCCCACCCAGGTGCATCTGGGTAATTATGCTCCGGACACTCACTAAAGAGCTGCCTGCAACACTTAACCTTGAGCAGGTACAGGACAGGTTAAGGGAACGGACACAGCTGGATTTGCATTTAAGAGAAATCCATGGAACAGGCCTGAATATTCACAATCTGTGTGCAATTCTTGGAAAGGTCACTCAAGGCATACATAAAATGTCTTTTACCAACACACACACACAGATCTTGATAGCACATGTGCTCCTGAGGGAAAACCATATGTTTCCAAAATGATCCTGGCTTTCTACAAAAGAAGACACCAAAAGAGTGGTCATTCCTGTAATCAATGTCAAAGAGGAGGTCTCAGGTTGTCGGAATCTGTATCTATGAGGACAGGCGCATGCTCCAACTGAAATGTGCACAGAGGTGGATGAATCTCCATTACCATTTTGTTTTGCTTAGGGACTTAGGAAAAGACCTCAAAGCAAAACCATTTGCTGAGATCTGTGCTTCCCCATACTGTAAGTGTGTTTATATTTTACCCAAGTTTGTCAAAAGTATAGGAAATGACAAGAATCTAGATTATCAAAGTGAAAGTGAAGTTGCTCAGTCATGTCCGACTCTTTGCGACCCCATGGACTGTAGCCTACCAGGCTCCTTTGTCCGTGGGATTTTCCAGGCAATAGTATTGGAGTGGATTGCCATTTCCTTCTCCAGGAGATCTTCCTGACCCAGGGATTGAACCCAGCTCTCCCACATTGTAGACAGACACTTTACTGTCTGAGCCACCAGGGAAAGATTATCAAAGGGCATTTTAAATGGAGGGTTGCAGAGTCAGACACTACTTGGCAACTAAGTCTAGCCTAGTCTAAGTGAAAGCCGCTCAGTCATGTTCAACTCTTAGCAACCCCATGGACTACACAACCACAGAATTCTTCAGGCCAGAATACTGCAGGGGGTAGCCTCTCCCTTCTCCAGGTGATCTTCCCAACCCAGGGATCGAACCCAGGTCTCCCACATTGCAGGTGGTTTCTTTACCAGCTGAGCCACCAGGGAAGCCCAACAGTACTGAAGTAGGTAGCATATACCTTCTCTAGAGGATCTCCCCAATCCAGGAATTGAACCAGGGTCTCCTGCACTGCAGACAGATCCTTTACCAGCTGAGCTACCAGGGAAGCCCAAGTCAGTAATTGTTATAATACTCTCCTATCTGCATAGACCCAGTATTTCAAGTGAATTATTTCATTTTGATCATTAGTAACTTAAATAACAGCGGCTTAATTACTCATTTTTTCTTGTGAGACTAGTTGGCTATATCTATATTAATAGTTTCTGAATCTAGTTCCATTTTCTAACTTTATATTACACTCTCATCTTCACCTTCTTCTCCCCAAGTACAATTGAGGCCGAGTCAGAATGTCAACAGAATGAATTTTTCCATGATGGTGGGAGTCCATTATCACATATGCTTTGCTGTGTGGTGCCGTGCCATGCCAAGTCACTTCAGTCATGTCCAGCTCTTTGCAACCCTATGGACTGTAGCCCACCAGGTTTCTCTGTCCATGATCTAATTAACAAATCATGACTAGACGTCTCATGACAGATTTTTCCATCTTCAACTTGACTAATATGCCCATATTTTATTGTTTTCAGATCTATATTGCCTTCTATACTCTAGATGTTAATAAATGTAAGATTGTATACACTTTCTTGCTTTACCATTTGTGTTAGAAAGAGCAATTTATAAAATATGAAATATTCATGACATCAAGAGCTTTATACTTCCCAACCCTACAACTATTCTCATTACCCATGCATTTAGAAACATGCTGTCTTCTTTTGGAGCTCCTTGAAATCAAGAAATATTTTTAAATTCACCTATCATTTACTGTTGTTTGGCTCTAATACAGTATTAGAATTTTTTCACCTTTATGATCCATACTTCCCCACAAAGTCACATACATCTATTAAGAAAACTGAAAATATAGAAAGGCCTGAAGAATATTAAAACAACTCATAATTCTACCATCTCATTTTAAAATCTTAGTATCCTTGTGCATTAAAGTCTGTAGTGAGGCGGGGCATTTGGGGGGATAAAAGGTTTTTAATGAAAAACATATAATTTAGAAAGTACCTTTAAATCCCTAAGTATGCATTTAAAACCAACAAATAGTTTTTTTTTCCATATTACTTAGAGAATCTAGCAGCTAGGAATGGCCAGACTGCCGCATCCTTGGAGCCCAGAAGGTTAAGGCTTTGCTGGCCATGAAGAGCTCTGGGAGGCTCCTGACCTGCACTCTGCTCTTCTCTGCTCTACAGTGAACCCCTCTCCATTACTCCCTTGCCTTTGAAGAAGGTGACTGAGCGGGTGATGTAAGATAGAGCCCACTGAGCACTCTCAGCAATAGGAAAGCTACAACCACCAGGAGCTACAACCACCAGGAGCTAAGACACCACAGACTAGGCATGAGACCCCACCTGCTGCCCCAAAGAGTAGGTTAAAGCTGTATCTTAGTTTATTCAGGTTGCCCAAGCATAGTGCCTTAGACTGGGGAGCATCAAAACAACAAAAACATATTTTCTCACACTGCTAGAAGCTTAAAAGGCCCAGATCAGGGTGTCATTAGGGCTGGTTTCTTTGAGGTCTGCCTCCTTAGCTGGCAGACAGCCATCTTTTCGCTGTGTCTTCACTTGGTCCTTCTCTGTGCAGATCTGTGTCTCAGTCTCCTCCTCTTACAAGGACACCAGTCATACTGGAACGGGACTCTCTTGAGCGACCTCGTTTTAATTTCTTCATTAAAAGCCCTATTCCCAAATACAGCCATATTCTGAGGCAAAGTGGGTTAGGACTTCAAAATATGAATTTTGAAAGGGGACACAATTCAGCCCATAACAGGTTGGTTTAAGTGTGCTATTATTCTGGTTGAATTTTGAGATTTCAGATTAAATGAACTGAAAGGTCTAAACCAAGCTGGCAAAGGAAAACTAACCCAGCTCTGAGAGGAACAGGGCTACCTTGTGCTCATTTTGAAATCTTAGATACTGAGGAAGAGATTATGGGACTGTGAGTCAAGGTCATGGCTATTTCCAATACTGCCACTATCTGGCTGTAAGACTAGGTTAAGTCCCCTTATTTCTTAAGGCCTCAGTTTCCTCCTGGTGGAAACAGGTGGCCACAGTGTCAGTTTAAACTGAATTGACAGATGATCTCTAAATTCTCTGTGAAGCTCATAATCAAGAAAAACACACAGCACTCTTCCTGGCCACATCAACCATTCTTAAGACCCTGCTTGAACGCAGCTTCTTTCATAAAACTTTTCCTAAAAAGATTAGGTCTCTCCCTCTATGGTTTGGTTTCACCTCTCTTACTGAACATTTGTCATTCTCCCTGGCCTCACTAGTATTTCATTTCTTACAAATATCTATACAAAATAGCTGTATAGACTCTCAAGTACAAAAGACAACTACAGTACCTTGCTTCTTATAATACAGAAAATGGGAAAACACACATGTGCCTGCACAGTGGTGCAAAAATTCAGGGAGGTTAAATCAGAAACTAATGAGATTGATTGCCTAGGTGAGGTAGTGAGTAGATATGAAGTGGATGTGATGGGAGGAAGGTGGGAGTGGAGTATAAGCAGGGTTAGGAGGGACTTGTTTTCAATTTTCCTGTATAATTCTGACTCTTAAAACCATATTCATGGTTCACATATAAACAAACACATAAGTAAATAAAATCAATAAGGATGGATAAATATAAACCCAAAGCAGAATGCAAACTAACAAATGAAACCACTTCAAATTCAAATAAATAACTTCACCAAGAGGGAGATAAGAAAGTTGGCATCCCAGCTCCAATTTCAACCAAAGAAAATACACTTTTACCTGGATCTGAACTGGACCTATGAAGATTTAATGATGAAAAGGGGAGGATGGTGCATTTAAAAAAAAAAAAAAATAACCACTGATTGAGTTCATTTGCTTCATAATTGATATGAAATTTTTAGATTGCTACTCACTATCCAGTTACCCTTTTCCCCTTTTATAACAGAACCTTGATTTCATTGGAAGCAGCATTGGGGTTATCTGAGGATGTCTTGCTAGCCTCCCTTGCAGCTAGCTGGGGGCAGTCATGTGGCATGGGTTTAGCTAATGAGATTAACTTGGACATAACTGGGGCGGGGGCAGCAGAGGTTCTGAGCAAGTTTCAAAGGAGGCTGCCTCAGCTGGTGCCTGTCCCCTCCTTGCCATTAAGAACACGAACATGAGGCAGAGGGTAGATCCACTACCATATGACCACAAAATGATGAGCAGATGCTAAGGATAACTGAGGGAAAGAGAAAACATGTCTGGGCCCCAGAAGACACTGTGGGATGGAAATGTCAGCTCTCTACTGCTCAGCTCACCTTTTCATTCAGTTCAGTTCAGTTCAGTCACTCAGTCGTGTCTGACTCTTTGTGACCCCATGAATTGCAGCTCGTCAGCCTCCCTGCCCATCATCAATTCCCGGAGTTCACTCAGACTCACGTCCATCGAGTCCATGATGCCATCCAGCCATCTCATCCTCGGTCGTCCCCTTCTCCTCCTGCCCCCAATCCCTCCCAGCATCAGAGAGTTTCCAGTGAGTCAACTCTTCGCATGAGGTGGCCAAAGTACTGGAGTTTAGCATCATTTAGTTTAGCTTTAGCATCATTCCCTCCAAAGAAATCCCAGGATTGACCTCCTTCAGAATGGACTGGTTGGATCTCCTTGCAGTCCAAGGGACTCTCAAGAGTCTTCTCCAACACCACAGTTCAAAAGCATCAATTCTTTGGCGCTCAGCCTTCTTTACAGTCCAACTATCTGTTAGATTTAATATACAACAAATTAAGATAAAGTTATTATATTAGCATATGATTCAAAGGGAAACATGGATGTTCTTTTCAATGGATATCAAAGAAGTATTTACTAAATTTCAGTATTCATGAGTGACAAAAACTAGGATCAGAAGGAACATTTAATAGAGAAATATTGAAATATATATAAAACAAAAATGATTATCGTAACTACTTCCTCTTCATGATTTCCTGGAAGTCCAGGACAAGAGAAAGACATAAATGGATAAACACAGAAAAGGAAAACACAGTTTTGTGATCATTAATCATACATCCTCTCCTGCACTTCAACAGGGAATATTGCAATGGGAATTTCTCCAAACAAGAACATGTGAGTGGGTAGCCATTCTCTTCTCCAGGGAATTTCCCTGATCCAGGGATTGAACCTGGGTCTCCTGCATTTCAGGCATATTCTTTACCATCTGAGCCACCAGGGAAGCCCCAATCAGAAATAATATAATCTTAGAGAATTCCATTACATTTCTGTGCATTACCAACAAGAGTCAGAAAATTTAATATTAAGATGATGTCATTAAAAATCATTTATTTATTTATGACTGTGTTAGTTCTGTGTACAGGCCTTCTCCAGTTGCTGAGAGTAGGGGTTGCTCTCTAGTTACAACATGCAGGCTTCTCATTGTGGTGGTTTCTCTTTGCAGAGCATGGGCTCTAGGTACATGGGCTCTAGGCACATGGGTTTCGTTGTCTTGCACGATGTGGGATCTTCCTGGAGCAGAGATGGAACCTGTGTCCTCTGCATTGCAGGCAGATTCTTTACCACTGAGCCACCAGGGAAGCCCTAAAATGATATCATTTATAATAACAATAAAATATTTACTTTCTATACACACACCCATATATATAGATAGATAAGGTGAAACCTAAGATTTTCAAGATTTAGAGGAAAAATTATAAAACAATTTAAAAGCATTCAAGAAGATCTAAAAGGAAGATATACCATGTTTATGTATTTAAAAATCTCAAAAGTTTAAAATTATCAAGTTTACTCAAATTTATCTACTCCTGTAAAACTTTTATGCAACTTGAAATATTGATTCTAAAATTCTAAATTGATTATAAGTTTTTATGAAGGAGGAAAAGCTAAGAAAAGCCTATCCATACCTGAGGAGGGAGAAAAACAGAAAGTGAGGGACCTATTAGGTATCAAAATTCTTACATAAAGTCCTAATAATTAAAAGTGTAGTTTTTATCTTTTGTTGTTGTTCAGTTGCTAAGTGGTATCTGATTCTGTGACTCCATGGATGGCAGCATGCCAGGATCCTCTGTCCTCCACTATCTCCTGGAGTTTCCTCGGATTCATGTCCACTGAGTCAGTGATGCTATCTAACCATCTCATCTGCTGATGCCCCTTTCTCCTTCAGCCTTCAATATTTCCCAGCATCAGGGTCTTTGCTGATGAGTTGGCACTTCGTATCAGGTGGCCCAAGTATTGGAGCTTCAGCATCAGTCCTTCCAATGAATATTCAGGGTTGATAACCTCTAGGATTGACTGGTTTAATCTCCTAGCAGTCCAGGGGACTCTCAAGTCTTCTCCAATACCATAGTTTGAAAGTTTTTGTTTGAAAACAGGCAAATAAATCAATTAAATTTTAAAAGAAATTACAGAACTTAACTCACAAGCATATAAAACTTGATATATAACAAAATGTGCAGTGCAAATCATTGTGTAAGAAGAGATTACTTAAGTAGTGATACTGTATGAAACAGCATCTATATTAGAAAAAAATAAATTGGATTTGTATCTTTCTATATGCAAAAATCAATTCCAGTTAAATACTTAAATTTGAAGAAGGTAATATAAAAGAATATCTATGTGACCTTGGGGCAAGGGATGCTTTTAAAAACAAGATACAAAAACACTGTCATAAAAACAAAATTATGTAAAATTTATAAAACCATTTAACCATTTTGTAAAATATACTATTTGTATTTGCTAAAAAAAGGAAAATTTTCATCAGCAAATGTCAAGTTTTGATAAATAAAATGACTCATATCTCTGTTGGTAGGTATTTACACTATACAAACTATTTGAAAAGCAATTTGGAATTTAGAATTCTCTCCTAAAATCAGACTTTACAAAGAAGCAATTCATCTGCTTTACAAAAATTCTTACACATGTGCATGAAGAGTCAAGTCCAAACACATTCATTAGTATGTAATGGCCAAAAGAGGAAAAAACAAAACAAATAAAATGAAGCAACAACAACAAAAACCACCGAAGGAGAAACAACTCCATTGACAAGAGGTGGATAAGTAAATTATAGTTTAGCAGTGCAAAGAGTTAATATACAGCAGTAAAAAATTGAATCAACAAGAGGTACATACATATTGAATGGCAGAACTCACATAATATGATTCCATTTACACAAAATACTAACAACACACTGTTTAAGAATATATAAATAATTTGTAAAAACTATCCAGGAAGGAACAGGAATATCATACAATTCAGGATAATGATCTTTATTAGGGAATAGAGAATGAGATCAGAGAGAAGCAAAGAAATTGTCAAGTCATTGTGTAATTGCGTACCGCATTGTGGTAATGTGTGTGGGTTTTAAGTTAGATGATAGTTATGCGAATGTTTATTTTTTAACTTACACTTTTGTTATAAATATTCAGATTGGAGCAGTTGTGTTGAAATTTACCTGAATCTTCTGTTTGTGTTTCTTTTTACCAAAACCTGAGCAAGGTTTTGTCATGTTAAAAAGTCATGCTAAAAAGTATTTCTCATTTAGTGTTTATTCAGGATATCAGATGAATGATGATCTGCTTTAGATTCGGCAAATTTATCTTTTAGTCATAGTTATCCATCTTTGGTATCTTAAAAAGAATAAATTTCCTTTCCCAGAGAATTGAAAGTGATTTGCTATAACCACATTGGAAATGGAATCTGAAATTGTCGGGGCCTCCAGCATGGCCTATTTGGTGGAATTTCTCCTCATTCTCATTGGCTCATCCTCACTCAACTCTGAATCACATCAGCTAGCAGCACCATCACCAACCCTGTCCTTTATCATTGTCAGTGGTGAGTCATTGATTGCAAGACCCCCAAATGAATATATTTGCAGCCAGATGATATGAATTTGTGGCTTTGCCTTTCCATTTACTACCTAGTGACTTGATCAAAATTTATGTAAGGTGGAGTGGAATAGTGACAAGATGTAAAGTCAGAGATCAGCAAGAGAAGAGAACCTAATACACATTTATTAGATTCTTATACTGGGCACTGTGGTAGACAGAATAATGACTCCCCAGAGAGGTCCATGTGTTGATCCATGAAGCCTGTGAAGAGTTATCTTACATAGCAAAGGGACTTTGCAAATGTGACTAATGATCTTCAGATGGGAAGAGTATCATGTATTTTCAGGTGGGTCTAATGTAATCACAAGCTGTCCTTATAAGGGGGAGGAAGGTGTTGGTGTTAGGGGGGAAAGTGTGATGGTGGAGGGAGAAGTCAGAGTGAGGCCATTGTTGAAAGGTCTCATTGAGCCAAGAAATGAACAGCCTTTAGAAGCTGGTGAAAGTAAGAACTGGATTTCCTCCTAGAGCTACCAGAAGGAATGCCGCCCTGTTGACTCCTTCGTTTTAGCCAAATTAGAGTCATTTTTGAACTTCTGATCTCCAGCTCGGTAAGGTAACAAATTTGTGGTGTTTTAAGCCACTGTTTGTGATAATGTATTGTAATAAATAGGAAACATCACGTCTAATGGTCTCTGAAAATCCCTGTAGTCTTCATCATTTGCCCAACTATTGCTATTCAGTTCAGTTCAGTTCAGTTGCTCAGTCGTGTCCGACTCTGCGACCCCATGAATCACAAAATGCCTGGCCTCCCTGTCCATCACTAACTCCTGGAGTTCACCCAAACTCACGTCCATCGAGTTGGTGATGACATCCAGCCATCTCAACCTCTGTGGTCCCCTTCTCATCCCGTCCTCAGTCCTTCCCAGCATCAGAGTCTTTTCCAATGAGTCAACTCTTCACATCAGTTGGCCAATGTATTGGAGTTTCAGCTTCAGCGTCAGTCCTTTCAATGAACACCCAGGACTGATCTCCTTTAGGATGGACTGGTTGGATCTCCTTGCAGTCCAAGGGACTCTCAAGAGTCTTCCCCAACACCACAGTTCAAAAGCATCAAATCTTCCGTGCTCAGCTTTCTTCACAGTCCAACTCTCACATCCATACATGACCACTGCAAAAACCATAGCCTTGACTAGATGGACCTTTTTTGGTAAAGTAATGTCTCTGCTTTTCAATATGCTATCTATGTTGGTCACAACTTTCCTTCCAAAGAGTAAGCATCTTTTAATTTCATGGCTGCAATCACCATCTGCAGTGATTTTTGAGCCCCCCAAAATAAAGTCTGACACTGTTTCCACTGTTTCCCCATCTATTTCCCATGAAGTGATGGGACCAGATGCCATGATCTTCGTTTTCTGAATGTTGAGCTTTAAGCCAACTTTTTCACTCTCCTCTTTCACTTTCATCAA
>SJYT01075855.1:168087-185262 GCA_006410635.1 Cephalophus harveyi
TAAGTTAAATAAGCAGGGTGACAATATACAGCCTTGATGCACTCCTTTTCCTCTTTGGAACCAGTCTGTTGTTCCATGTCCAGTTCTAACTGTTGCTTCCTGACCTGCATACAGATTTCTCAAGAGGCAGATCAGGTGGTCTGGTATTCCCATCTCTCTCAGAATTTTCCACAGTTTATTGTGATCCACACAGTCAAAGGTTTTGGCATAGTCAATAAAGCAGAAGTAGATGTTTTTCTGGAACTCTCTTGCTTTTTCCATGATCCAGCGGATGTTTGCAATTTGATCTCTGGTTCCTCTGCCTTTCCTAAAACCAGCTTGAACATCAGGAAGTTTTGAGAAAATTCAGCAAGGTATTTCTCCTTAACATTTTAAGCCAGTGTTTTTCAGGTCTCTGTCACACAGCTGAATGAAGACTCTGGCCTGGCTGACACTAGTGACAGAGCCAGATTTAGACTCCACACCTCTTAACTACCAACTCAGGGTATTTTCAACCACATGTGCCACTTACAAGTAATCCCTAAGCTCCTGTTACATCTCGAGCACTGCACAGATTCAGCCCTCCTATTTATCCAAAAAACAAAAGTCTCTATTATAGCATGCTCAAGTCCGATTAAGCTGGGGTTGGAAAGTTTCCCTGTTGCTATTGATTCCATTAATTCATATGAAACTCTCTGAATTACTTTTAAAACTACACATATAACAACTCTTCTTTCTTTTCCTTTTAACTAGGTAATAGACAAAGGATTTTTTTTAAGCTAAGGATAAGCTTTTTTCTTATTCTTACAGACTCAGACTGACTAAATTTAGGAAACTCTTAAAATCTAAACCTTGAAAGTATCACTTGAATATACCACAGTTTAGATGTTTTGGTAGTATCACACTATAAAGAAGTCTTTTCTTTTCCCAATTTCACACTTACCTTGCCCCTCTGTACTTTACCTCAGTGTTTAGAATACCACGTTGCTATTCTTCATTATGTATCTGCCTTCCTCATTAGATTGTTAGCTTTTTCCACTGTCCAGCACAACCTCCACCTCATGAGAGCTGCTTTCATTAATAAATGAATTTAAAGAAGAATGAATTATTCTGGATCTCAGAGAAGCAAAATAACTAATTTTATTGCCTTTTGCCTTACTGCACTTTATGAAAGTGAAAGTGAAGTTGCTCAGTCGTGTCCGACTCTTTGCGACCCCATGGACTGCAGCCTATCAGGTTCCTCCGTCCATGGGATTTTCCAGGCAAGAGTGCTGAAGTGGATTGCCGTTTCCTTCTCCAGGGGATCTTCCCGACCCAGGAATCGAACCCGGGTCTCCCGCAGGCAGACGCTTTACCATCTGCGCCACCAGGGAAGCCTTTATAGATGTTGCATTTTTTCCACATTAAATGGTCTTCAACAACCCAGTGTCAATAAAGTCTATCGTAAACATTTTATTAGCATTTTATTACTTCATGTCTCTGTGTAACATTTTGGTAATTCTAAGCATATTTCAAATTTTTCATTATTATTACATTCATTATGGTGATCTGTCATCAGTGACTACTACAACTCACTGAAACTCAGAGGATAGCATTTTTTAGAAATAAAATATTTAATTAGGTATATAATAGTAAGTGCATAATTAATTAAGTGTATAATTAGTATATATACTTTTTTGATAATAATGCTACTGCTGCTGCTAAGTCACTTCAGTCATATCCAACTCTTAGTGACCCCATGGACTGTAGCCCACCAGGCTCCTCTGTCCCTGGGATTCTCCAGGCAAGAATACTGGAGTGGGTTGTCATTTCCTCCTCCAATGCATGAAAGTGAAAAGTGAAAGTGAAGTCTCTCAGTCATGTCTGACCCTCAGCGATCCCATGCACTGCAGCCTACCAGGCTCCTCCGTCCATGGATTTTCCAGGCAAGAGTACTGGAGTGGGGTGCCATTGCCTTCTCCACTACTGCACACTAAATAGACTACAGTATAATGTAAACATAACTTTCATATGTACTGGGAAACCAAAAAAATTCACTTGACTCATTTCATTGCAATGTTTGCTTTATTGTGGTGGTTTGAAACCAAACCAACAATATCTTCAAGGTTACGCTTGTAACTAGTAAGCTTAATTGTGTGGCTTTCAGAAAGAAAAAATTGATAAATTTTATTCAAAAATCAAGAGAGTGTATTTGGAAGCTTTTTTGGAATTGGGAAATTCATTTGGAATTAGATTCTGTTTACTACTTAAGATAAAATTTTCTCACTGAAATATTAAAAGAGATTATTTTAGTATCTGAAAAGTGGGATTCATTTTTGCTGAGTCCATTTGCCTAGCTAGAAACCCCTGAATACATCAAGGAGTGCCACAGGCCCTTAAGCATACCGGCATTATATTCCTTTATCACAGCTACTGACTTAGTAAAGCAGCAAACTAGGAATCAAGAAGAGCCAACCAACAACACCCAAGGCCAAAGGCAGAGATGCATTGTCACAGTTCTGTAAACCTGTAGGTGATCAGCTGTTGGTTCAGAATCCTTGTTGACTGTCATAGAACCATGGGTAAGTAATTCACACATCAGCTATGAATCAGGACCACTCCCCAAATTCTCATTCACCAAATCAGTCTTCTAATCACCAACACTCATTCAACATTCAAGGTTACTAGCTTACTGCAGGCCA
Organism: Cephalophus harveyi; assembly: GCA_006410635.1. Classification (NCBI taxonomy): domain Eukaryota; kingdom Metazoa; phylum Chordata; class Mammalia; order Artiodactyla; family Bovidae; genus Cephalophus; species Cephalophus harveyi. Next base: position 170,748 of record SJYT01075855.1, read on the forward strand.
AGAGCTGTGCTGCATCCCAGGAGACAGAGAAGTCAGAATCCATGGGGTGCCTGTCCTGGCTCTGTCCCTTCCTATCTGTATGATCCTGCATGTTGTGTAACCCCACTGTACCTCAGCATTCTCATCTGTAAAATGGGGGTAATAATACTAATACTATCTCATAGAGTTGCTGTAAGGATGAAATGAGTTCCTGTTTACAATGTGTATTGACACGCACACAGAGAGTTTGAAGTGTTAGTTATTATCAATAGTGAATAAATGAAGAGATGATAATGTGAGTAAATATTCATAATATATTTAAATTTTAAAATGACATTTCAAAACAGATATATACAATAAAATGTCAAATTAATATATAATGTGTATGAAGATGAAACACTCTGCTGGAAGATAAAAATATTAATAGTGGTTTCCTCTTACATGTAAAATTACAGGTTGCTTTGTTTTGTATCTTTTTTCTCTATAGCTTTCTATATAACTTTTACCATAAGAGAAGCAATGGTTTCATTCATTTTATTATTTTTTTAATATAAAACAATGCTTTAAAAAAATTTTTTTGGCCACACCCTACATCTTGTGGGACCTTAGTTCCCCAATCAGGGATTGAACCCATGTCCCTGAACTGGAAGTGGGGGAGGGGGTTCTTAACCACTAGATCACCAGGGAAGTCCATTTCATTCATTTTAATAACACAGGCCTCAGCTTCCTGATCCCTGGGATGGAGGCAGGCAGCTCAGCTCTCACCGTCCACTGCTTCACACTCTGATACATGGTTATCAGATGCTCAGCCAAAGAAAATGATGTCACTCGCAGTTACTTTTCTTTTCCATCATGGTGAGAATGGCTTCCTGGAATATCTCTCTTCAAACCAAATCAGAGTCAGCGGTAAGCATGGAAATTAGTGTAAAGAGTAAACAACCTTGTCTTGCAAAGTTAATTTCAGCACCACCAGTCTCACTAAATCCTAAATCCCTCGAAACTTCTCCTAGCCCTGGATTATGTGGTGACAGACGGACAATTTCTTTAAAGAAAACAAGAAAAAACTACCATATGGTGTCCATTCTGTTATTTAAATGATTTTCTCTTCTCTAACATTGAGAAGTTTCTCCATCCCTTAACCTGGTTTGATATTTAAAACCAAGAGTGACCATTTACGGTTTTAGCAATTTTACAGCAGAACCAAATATTCTGTAAAGTCATACATGGAAATTAGAAGAATTTTCTAAAACCCAGGTCAGCAGAAGGTATCTATTCAGAGAACAAAGAACATTGCTTTTCCAACTCTCGAAGTTAAATTCACTCTTAGACTCCGGTCATCCAAACACATTTCCATGTGCCCTTCAGAGCTGAGGACTACATCTGTGACAGCAAGACCATGCATCGTTCATTGTTGCAGAGAGGCTTGGGTGAAGGCTCTGAACAAGGCGGAGTGATGTCAGGCACCATGGGTAAGATGCTCAACCCTTCTGGGTCTCAGTTGCCTCATCTATAGACAAGTAGATGAACATCACCTTGGAAGGACACTGCCAAAGTGCATGTGATAGCACCTTGTAAAATGTATCATACTCCATGAATGTGCAAATTCAGGAGGCGAAAATGTTAAAGGCACAACAGGAAACAAAAGGCAAATACTTCCAGTGCATGCATGTACCTGGTAAGGCTGCAGTAACAGCCCTGGGTTTGTGGTCCAGGACTCTGCTAGGCATCTGAGCACCATACACCCGTGCCTGTGTGTGCAGCTGCCATCAATCACATCCCAAAAAACTTCTCAATGTGGATCTTGTGGGGAAACTCAATGAGCCAGAAGCAAGAGAGACTGATTAGAGACGGAAAATAAACACAGTATTCTCAGGCCCTTGGAGGCCAGTGGCTCCACGCCCCAGATCTGTACCCTCCAACCTGCAGGCGGGAAGTGGGCTGGGGCGGGGGAGCTGGTCGCCTGTGACTGAGCACTCTGCCTCTCCTGGTGCTTCTCTGTGGGTGGCGGGGGTACTTTATGTACCGTCTCCATAGAGAAGCACAAACTTGCCAGGAGATTTATGAACTTCATTTCCCCATCACAGGACAGGGAGATATTTCTGTCCTGTGTTAGGGGTGGGCAGATCATAAAGTCACAGAAGTTAAGTAGGGAGACCAGGATGGGCTGAAGCCAAGGAGCAAGACTGCTCTGGGAAGCCTTCCTTGACCTCCCAGCTGGGGAAATCCTTCTCTTTATTGAGGATCAGGCCTCAGAGCTCACCTCTCAGGAACCTGCTGTGTTCTCTTTCTTTCCTCCTTCCTCCTCATCCTCCCACCTTCCTCTCCTTTTCTTTGTCCCCTCTTGCACTTTTTCTATCTCTCTCCTTCTCCCATTCATGCCAGGCCCCTTCTCTCCTTCCCTCCTCTCTCACCCCTCCTGTCTTATCTCTCCTTCCTACTCTCTCCTTCCTTCTCCTCTCTTTTTCTCTATTCCCCTCCTGTTTCTAATAATTCTTTATTAAATACTTACCATATTAGCACCAGGTAACAGACTTGGCACACTTTTATTGTAGCAAATGGCTTCTTATTCCTTTATTCTTTCCTTTTTAAAATTCTTTCAACAAAAATTGACTGCAGATGGTGACTGCAGCCATGCAATCAAAAGATGTTTGCTCCTTGAAAGAAAAGTTATGACCAACCTAGACAGCATATTAAAAAGCAGAGACATGACTTTGCCAACAAAGGTCCATCTAGTCAAGGCTATGTTTTTTCCAGTAGTCATGTATGGATGTGAAAGTTGGACTGTGAAGAAGGCTGAGGTGAGGTGAAGTCGCTCAGTCGTGTCCGACTCTTTGTGACCCCGTGGATTGTAACCTACTAGGCTTCTCCATCCATGGGATTCTCCAGGCACGAATACTGGAGTGGATTGCCATTTCCTTCTCCAGGGGATCTTCCTGACCCAGGGATCGAACCCAGGTCTCCTGCATTGGAGGCAGACGCTTTAACCTCTGAGCCACCAGGGAAGAAGGCTGAGAACCGAAGAATTGATGCTTTTGAACTGTGGTGTTGGAGAAGACTCTTGAGAGTCCCTTGGACTGCAAGGAGATCCAACCAGTCCATCCTAACGGAGATCAGTCCTGGGTGTTCATTGGAAGGACTGATGCTGAAGCTGAAACTCCAATCCTTTGGCCACCTGATGCAAAGGACTGACTCATTTGAAAAGATCCTGATGCTGGGAAAGATTGAAGGCAGGAGGAGAAGGGGATGAAGAGGATAAGATGGTTGGATGGCATCACCGACTCAATGGACATGAGTTTGAGTAAACTCTGGGAGTCAGTGATGGACAGGGAGGCCTGGCATGCTGCAGTCTGTGTGGTTGCAAAGAGCTGGACATGACTGAGCAACTGAACTAAACTGATTGTGGTGCCAGGTACCCAACAGAAAAACTACTGATTTCAATTCAGAAAATATTTTTGAACTATCACAGTGTGCTGAGAACTAGGGATAGAGTGGATAAGATGGATCCTTTGCCCCAAAGGAGCTCCCAGAAACACAAGCTGGAATCAAGATTGCCGGGAGAAATATCAATAACCTCAGATATGCAGATGACACCACCCTTATGGCAGAAAGTGAAGAGGAACTAAAAAGCCTCTTGATGAAAGTGAAAGAAGAGAGTGAAAGAGTTGGCTTAAAGCTCAATATTCAGAAAACGAAGATGATGGTATCTGGTCCCATCACTTCATGGGAAATAGATGGGGAAACAGTGGAAATAGTGTCAGACTTTATTTTGGGGGGCTCCAAAATCACTGCAGATGGTGACTGCAGCCATGAAATTAAAAGACGCTTACTCCTTGGAAGAAAAGTTATGATCAACCTAGATAGCATATTCAAAAGCAGGGACATTACTTTGCCAACTAAGGTCCGTCTAGTCAAGGCTATGGTTTTTCCAGTGGTCATGTATGGATGTGAGAGTTGGACTGTGAAGAAGGCTGAGCACCAAAGAATTGATGCTTTTGAACTGTGGTGTTGGAGAAGACTCTTGAGAGTCCCTTGGACTGCAAGGATATCCAACCAGTCCATTCTGAAGGAGATCAGCCCTGGGATTTCTTTGGAAGGAATGATGCTAAAGCTGAAACTCCAGTACTTTGGCCATCTCATGCGAAGAGCTGACTCATTGGAAAAGACTCTGATGCTGGGAGGGATTGGGGGCAGGAGGAGAAGGGGACGACCGAGGATGAGATGGCTGGATGGCATCACGGACTCGATGGACATGAATCTGAGTGAACTCCATGAGTTGGTGATAGACAGGGAGGCCTGGCGTGCTACAATTCATGGGGTCGCAAAGAGTCAGACACGACTGAGCGACTAAACTGAACTGAACTGACATGTCAACAGGAGACAGATGGTGTCTTATTTATAAGGCAGAGATGGCCAGGTATCCAAGAATTGTGAGTCCCTTTCACGATGCAGAGTTATTGACAGGAAGTGGCCAAGAAAGATCTACACGTTTTGTCCCCCAGCCCCACACGAGTCGTCTAAATGTGCTAAGGTAATGAAGTGAGCTCTGGCCCAAAACACCCTCCTTGTAACCCTTCACATTCTCCGTCTCCTGTCTGCTGGCTGGATATTGGTGATGTGTTAATATAATTGTAGAAGCCACAAGGTGAGGATGGCAGAACCTCCATCAACCCTAGGTCCTTGAATGACTGTGTGGAGCAGTCTCCCAATCCACTACAAATAGTCATATTTTGGTTATATGAAGTCACTGAATTTTTAAGGATTCAGTTAGGACAGCTAGTACTAGCTGAACTAATGCAATGTGACAGTTTATTTAACAAATATTTATTAATATTACATTAACATATTAATATATATCATTTTTTATATTACATTTCTGAGATTATTCTAGCGATATATCAGTGAACAAGAGAAATAAAGATCCGTGCCCTCCTGGATCTAACATTCTATTAGGTACCAAGCGTAATGGTAAGTGCTCGAAAAAATGTTTATACGAACTCACTGAGTTCGTATATTAGAAGAGAGTGGGAGAACTGAGAAACAAGTAAACAAACCTCCAAAATAATTTAAAATAGCAAATGACTTAACAACCTAGGGGGCTTCCCAGCTGGCGCCAGTAGAAAAGAATCCGCCTCCCAATGCAGGAAATATAAGAGACATGGGTTTGATCCCTAGGCAAGTAAGAACCCCTATAAGAGGGCATGGCAACCCATTCCAGTGTTCTTCTTACCTGGAGAATCCCAGGATATAGAAGCCTGGTGCGCTACAGTCCGTAGGGTCACAAAGAGTTAGATACCACTGAAACAACTCAGCACTAACAGTCTAGAATAAGAACACTTTCAGAATGTAGCTGAAGCTCATCAAGTAGAAAAGCCTCTCTCCCTCTTTGTGCATTCAATACAAACCCTGCCCTCTGCCCCCCAACCCCAGGTAGGGAGTTATCTTCTGACAGGGACTGGCTTATTTGTCTGGATATTCCCAAGACAGGGCACAATGTCAAGCATTCATAAGCAGTCAATAAATGTTGACTAATACATGGTGTTTTAAGTTTAGCTAGGAACTAAACAACCCATCTACCCATGCAGGAGATACAGGTTAGATCCCTGGGTTGGGAAGATCCCCTGGAGAAGGAAATGGCAACCCACTCCACTCTTCTTGCCTGGAAAATTCCATGGACAGCGGAGCTTGGTGAGCTACAGTTCATGGGGTCACAAAGAGTCAGACAGGACTTAGTGGCTAAACAACAAAACATTGTTTTATTTTTTAAAATGTATATATACTAGGCATATGGTTTATTCTTTTATTTTATCAAAGGATAGTTTATATTCTAAAAATAGCACAAAATTAACTTTAAAATATTAGAACTACAGACTTGCCAGAGAGACTAGCTCTACCCTGGGGATGGGTTAACTAGCATCATAGATGGGTAGATAAAAGGGTCAAAGGGCAGTAGCAACAGCAAGTGCAGACAAAGGCAAAAGCCTGAGAGCTGAAGTAGTCAGGAAAATTTTACTGAAAATACTGTTAATAATAACAGCATGCTTTTTTTATGATTTTGTAGAAATTACAAAGCATTTCCACACCTATTACGTCATTTGACACATAATAGCTCTCTGGGGTAGCTATTATCAACCTTCAAGAGATTAAGGAATTTACCCAAGCTCAATGGCTATTAATTAACAGAAAGTCAGAATTCGAACTCCGGTCCTTTTATTTGGCATCTTGGAATAAGGCTCCAAGGTGAAGTGGGAATGTGCAAGGCATATTTAAGAGGCTTTACAGACAGCAGCTTCCATGGAGCAGAGGGTTAAATGTCACATACCACTTAACATTTCTTGTGACTGGCTCACCCCTGCCTATAAGAAATTTCAAGTTGTCTCATAAAAGAATCAGGGACTAGTCAGTTCCCCCCAGCATTCTGCCAGTGAGCTCCAGTGCTTTGCCAACATCACCATCTTACCCTGATTTCATTACTAGGAAACAGAAGCCAGTTCCTTGATTAGATGAGGAAGGATCATGCCAGTGATTTTTTAGTCAACTTAAAATGAAGAGGAAGAAAGAAGAAGCATTCTTAAGTGTTGAGGAAGTCATTCAGAGTAAAACAGGAACCAGTATATATTGGAGCAGGTTTTGGATAGCATAGCATTGAAGTTATTGAACATAAACCAACGTTGGAGGGCTCCTGTTCACATTCCCAGAAATGCCACCACAATTCAAGCAAAGCTCAGGTGATTCAGGTACTAAAGAAGTTTTAAATTCTACCTGCTATCAGAACAACTTTAGAAAGTGCTCATGTGTTATTTACTCGTATGTTTCTTTGATAATATGGTAGAGTTATTAAATGAAAAAGACATAATATGAAACCTGTTTAATAATGGAATTGGCTGCTTTGGTTAAAGAGGAAGCATACTGTGAATGAAGGATCAAGGATTTAACCAATCTAGAACACTGTGGATGGAAGCATGCATCATGCACGAGGTTGGATGTCATGACCCCTAAGTCCGTCTAGAGACCCTGTGATCACCTGTGCTGAACAGAGGCCATCTTGGACCCAGTCATAGCTCTAATTTCATAGAGGCCATCTCCATGACATCCCTGGGTGTCATTTTCTGAGCAGAAATCCCACCCAGTCTCAAAGAAAATAAGAGAAGATAAATAGAAGGAAAATCATAGTGAATCTAGACTCAAGATGAAAAGAAAAAATTTCTAAAAATTTCCAACTATGTTCAAAAGAAAAAGTCGATTTAATAGCTAAGTCTTCAGAGCCAATGATTCCTTCTTTCTGAGCCTCGAACCCTTATGGTAAAATGAGAGGGGGAAGAGACTGACAAAGTACCTCACAATTTTCTATCAGCTGAGTCTGTGACTCAGTGACTTCAGAAAGAAACTAATAGTACATTGAGATGAGTGGTTATCAGTTCTTGGTTGTTACATTTTCTATAGGGGAACCACAGAATCTTAGTCTGACTCCAACTGTCCCAGCTCTAAACTCCAACTTGGTAAATATGGATGGTCCTCTTTCTAAGGTCTAATCATCTTTTTAATGGGACCAAGATACAGGGCTTATTTGTGTGTGGTGGATGTTAGCCTTTACTCACAGCGTCAAGTCAAAAAATGTAGCCAACTTAAAGACAAAATTATACCCACTACCTAACCAGAGACCATGAAGAATGTGGAGAACTACTATGTACATTTCTAAATCTGAGTAATAAGACCCATATTCAAAGAACAAGAACCTATGACAAGAATGCAACACTCTGTTCATTCTGTCCAAGGATCTCCATCAGCCATCTACCATGCTATTGGTTGTTGTCATCTCTACCTTGAGGGATTATAAGATTTTTTCTAAAATGTGCTATAATTTTCCCCAAACTCTCATCAAATCACATGCTTATATAAAAACTCTTACAATCATGCTGTAAGAGTTTATTAATGTTATATGTCCTTCAAATACTTATTTTTTAAAGGTAGTCAAAGTTAGCTTAAATAACATGACCTAAAAATCTCGTATAATTCATGTCCAAAAATCTTCTGGACCAAGAAAAAAACAAGTACCGTAGGATTTCCCACACTCCCGTCAAGGATTTCAAGGACCTTAGTCTATTTGACAAAATAAAGAAAATATGTTTAAGATGTAATGCGCTTGCCAGAGAAAGGGTTTTGACCTTCTGGCCAAACAGATTCCAACCTAATGGCCAACTCAAATGAAAACCAGCTTTTATTCTACAATTTGCACAATATTTGTAACTACCATTTCCGTCTTCCCCACTTTGCCAGCTCACTAATCCGTTGCCCTGAAGGAGGGATTATGCTCGGGGCAGTGGCAGTGGTTTCTGTGTGTAAACAATGAAGAATCAGATCCTCTTTGCTCCTCCTGCCTTTTTTTTTTTTTTTAAACCCAGCTAGCCCAGAAATCTCCCCTGTGCTAAAGAATCCCAAGAATAACCACAACAGGAATAAACACCACACATTTAATTGTACAAACATAAGATGTGTGTGATGTGCGCAGGGGGTGAGAGGTTACATGTAAATGAATGAATGAATGAAAGAGAATGGTTACTGCAGAGAGCAACATACTGGCCGTTTACCAAACCATCAAAGTGTTTTCTCTTGTAAACTTTTAGAACACGAACGTCGACCCACTTTGCGTAGCACTACCAGAGATTACTAACACTTTGGATTTTATTAATTGAAAGAAGAGATTGCTATTTCTCTTATTTCCTAGAAACACTGAAGCCTATAAATCTAAAGAAGGAGAGTCCCTACCTAGTCAATAAACAAAACAAAGACACATACACACAAAACCCAAAACTCTTTTATGTAGACGTCATAGAGATATATTTGAAATAAAAAAGACAAAAATCAGCCTCCTTTCACCTGACATATAAGATGTCAGAAACAAGTGAATAATTATCTTCAAGGCCAAATTTAATGCATCCTCTTTTCCCTCTCTCAGCCCCACCTTTATGTGTACCCTCCTAGAAATTAGATTTTTCTGTGCCTCCTCCTCCTCTTGCCACACCGTGGAAGCAGAACTTGAGAAATCGGGACCTGATCTGGGAACAGCATGCCTCTGACATCACTTTGGTAGCAGGAAGTACCGCAGAAGTCTGAGGTTTCACACCTCACTGCCCTCTCAATACAAAATCCTCCCAGCGACACTGTACCCAGAAGATGTTTACTGCCTTAACACACAGTCAACCGCCCCTTAAAGAAAAGCCCCTCCCACGTACACCGTGACCACCACTGTTCAGCCAGGGAAACTGTACCCTCTGTGGCTGACGCCTTTAAAATGAATCCATTTTGAAATGTGCCATCCTGCTTTTTGCTTTCTTCTTCCATTTGGTCCTTGGCAAAGGCAAGTGATGAACCCAAACACAGTGGTTTCCTAGCACCTGGGCAGGAGGGAGGGCCTGTGCCTTTGGGCAAGCAAGCTTGCCACAAAGCTCGTCTTTGTGACCGCAGCTGATAGTCTCTCCTGTCGCCCCCCACCCTCACCCCCCAGCTCTCTTCCTGGTTCTGTTTCTAGGAATCTCAGCTAGGGGTGGCGGGGGCGGGGTGCCTCTCAAATCCTACTCTCTCCATCCTACAGTTGAGAAACCAAAAGTTTAGAGAACTCTGGCAACTTTTCCAAGTTCATGGGGCTTATTAGTGGTGGCAGAGCTGGGCCAAACCCAGGACTGCTGGTTCGAGTCCAATACAGACTTGCACAAGCATGGGTTTTACAGTAAGAAAAAGAATGTGGGGTTTCAGGCTTAGAGTCACTGCCTGGTGACCTCAGGGAAATAACATTTCCTCAACCATGCCTTCTCAGGCTTTCTCATCTGTGAAATAGACAATAAACATAGCTATAGCTCACAAGGTAGATATTTATCTCTGATATTATACTTAAAGGTGCTCATAGGAATATAAACTGTTACGGCTCTTGACAAAGCATTCTTCATAAACCACAGTAGATTTATTTCTTGTGTTTAAAGACACTTAGGCCTCTGGGTCAGATGGATTTTTCCTCATCTTTTCAGACTCAACTTGCTGTCATCTTCTCCAGAGCCGCCTCTGTCCTCCCAGATGTAGTGAGGGATGAAGCTCTCCCCTGCACACATTCATCTTTGCCCTGAATCCTCATGATTCTTTGTACTTCTTCACCCATTAGGCTCTGAGAGTCTCAAGAAAATGGACCATGTCTTAATCATCTTTGCATCTTTAGCACCTAACACAATTCTCAGCCCATTAAAAAGTAAAATCATTTATTATTTTTAAAATAATAAAAAGGAAAAAAATCACTAATGGCAAAGTGACTTAAACTAAAGGTGACGGTATCTTTTTTATTTGACTTGCAAATTCTGAAATGAAAGTCCTAGGCAACCTGCAAGTCTTCCTATGAGGTGTTTTTCAGGTAAGCCACATCCATGAGCTCCGTGCCACCACCACCCTCCACTCACTTCATTTGTAATAATTTTTCCAAAGTATCTTTATATGCATCACTCTTTGACAGTCTCTGAGGTATTTCTAACTCACCACACACAAAAAAGCTTTTTATGTTGCTATTTTTAACAGGGCCCTCATGATGCAGAGATGGAAATGTTTATGTTATAAATCAAACACAGAACTTTTTCCCAAACTGGACCCTGTGACTGCTGCAAATCTGCAGAACATTGAGAGAATGAGCATTTGGTGGGGCTGATTACCAGGAAGCAGTGGGCTACAAGATACTCGTGGTGAACCCATAATGTGTCCTAGATGACTGTTCCCAAGGGCCATGATGAATACCGAGCAGAAAATGCAGTTTTAAAATATTATCAGTCGTGGTGTTAAAAATAATAATATTAATATAAGCTATCATCATTTCTGAGCTCTTTACTATATAGTTTATCTCTTGGGATATATGCATGTTTGTATTTGGAACAGTTCTAGAGAAATATAATATTCTGCTATCTCTATGGAAGATAGAGTCATCAGCTAAGGTCCAGACTTGTTATTCCCAAGTCGGCCATTCTGCCTCTCACTTTTGGGTCTTTATGAATGATTCCCTCTGCCTGGAATTCCTCCATCACTATCCTCATCTTCCATTTTCCTGCCATTGCTTCTTCTTTTAGCTAACTCTTCCTCATTACCTCTGGGAAATCTTCCAGCATCTCCTATCCAGAATAAAGTACTTTCTCCTGTGATTTATAATAGATGAAAAATCACCTTGGGTTGATTTCCTCTTCATGAGAATCTCCCTTTGGACTGTGAGCACCCTGAGGGCAGGAAATTTACCTTTTTCATCTTAATTCCCATCTGTTATGGAATTTTATACCTATTACTTCTAGCACAGAGTAAGTATAAAACAAATGTTAAGTGAATGAGTAGACTGAATAAAAAGTTCCCTTGAAGTAGTAGGACAATTTGGCAAATTAATAATAAGATGAAGGAATTGGTGAACAAGACAAGACAGGTGACATCTTCCTATTTCTTTAAGATACTCTGAGCTCTCCAAAGCAAAGGAGCTTGAGAAGTATGCATAACTTTTATTATTTGCTTGGTACGTACATTAAATAGTGCCTAAATATTTACAGTTTAATGGGCCAGCTAGAGACCATATAATCTCCCTGAATTCTTTCCCTAAAATGAAATTTCCTTAAGTAGGTCATGACAAGGAGATTTATCCCAGTGGTCAGGTCCTATTGCAGAGGAGGCAACTATAAAAATGTCCTTTTCTGGATGTGGTAAGCCAGGGTGGTTTGGGATGGTCTGGAAAAACATCATCTACACACCAATCCTCTAGAATCTCAAACATGACTAGACTTTCACGTGGTTTATTAGTGTCCTCCACAGATCTCAAAATATTTTAAAATGGTACTACACTTACCCTAGAAAAGAAAAGCAAAAATCTTCCCTTGCTGGTAGCTTCATTCATACGCAAGCAGAACACTACTGGTGTACTCCCATAGCAGAACATTTACTTTAAAACCAAAACAGATTAAAGACTTAAACATAAGACTGAAATCATAAAACGTTTAGAAGAAAACATAGGTAGCATGCTCTTTAACATCAGTCTTAGCAATATTTTTTTGGATATGTGTTTGCAGGCAAGGAAAACAAAAATAAACAGATGGAACTATATCAAACAAGACAATTCTAGTCCAGAAAAGGAAAATATAAACAAAATGAAAAAGTCATCTACTGAATGGGAGAAGATTTGTAAATGGTATATCCAACAAAAGGTTAATATCCAAAATAAACAAAGAACTTATAACAAGTCAACATCCAAAAAAGGAAACCTAATTGAAAAATAGGCAGACAACCTGAAGAGACATTTTTCCAAAAAGACACACAGACGGCCAACAGGCACATGAAAGATGCTTGACGACACTAGTCACCAGGGAAATGCAAACCAAAACCACAATGGGATATCACCTCACCCTTGTCAGAATGGCTATTATCAAAAAGATAACAAATAATAAGTGTTGGCAAGGATTTGGGGGAAAGGTACCCTCATGCACTGTTGAGGGAATGTAAACTGGTATAGTCACTACGGAAAACAGTATAAAGATTCCTCAAAAAATTAAAAGTAGAACTACCATATGATCCAGCAATTCCATTCCTGGGTATTCATTCAAAAATAATAAAAACACTGTTTTGAAAAGATCTAGGCACCCCTATGTTCACAGCAGTATTATTTTCAATAGCTAAGATATGGAAGCAAAGTGCCTAAGTGTGTGTGTGTGTGTCTCTGTGTATACAGTGGAATATTACTTAGTCATTAAAAAGAATGAAATTTTGCCATTTGTAATAACATGGATGAACCTAGAGGGCATTATGCTAAATGAAATAAGTCAGACAGAGAAAGACAAATACCATATGATTTCACTTATACGTGGAATCTAAAAAGCAAAACAAATGAAGAAACATAACTAAACAGAAACAGAGTCTAGATACACAGACAGGTGGTTGCCAGATGGGAGGTGGGTGAGGGAAGGAGAGAAATAGGTGAGCAAGATGAAGAGGTATAAATCTCCAGTTCTAAAATAAATAGGTCATGGGTATGAAATGTACTATGAGGAAGATAGTCAATAATTATGCAATATTTCATATCATGACAGATGACAACTATGCTTATCATGGTGATCATTTCAAAATGTATAGAAATATAGAATCACTATGTTGTATACAAGGAACTAACATAGTTTGTAGGTCAATTATACTTCAAAAACAAACTCATAGAAAAAGAGATAAATTTGTTCTACCAGAGGCAGGGGATGAAGGGATGGGGAATCAAATAAAGGTGGTCAAAATGTACAAACTTCTAGTTTGAAGATAAGTAAGTACTAGGGAGATAATGGAGAAGGCAATGGCACCCCACTCCAGTACTCTTGCCTGGGAAATCCCATGGGCGGAGGAGCCTGGGAGGCTGCAGTCCATGGGGTCGCTAAGAGTCGGACACGACTGAGCGACTTCGCTTTCACTCTTCAATTGGAGAAGGAAATGGCAACTAACTCCAGTGTTCTTGCCAGGAGAATCCCAGGGACGGGGGAGCCTGGCGGGCTGCCGTCTCTGGGGTCGCACAGAGTCGGACACGACTGATGCGACTTAGCAGCAGCAGCAGCAGCAGCAGGGAGATAATGTACAGCTTAAGTACAATTAACACTACTGTGTTCTATATAAAAACTATTAGGAGAGTAATTCCTAAGAGTTTAAATCATAACAAAAAAAATTTTTCTATTTGTTTAATATTGCATTTATATGAAATGATGAATGTTCACTAAACTTATGTTGGTCATCATTATATGATGTATATAAGTCAAACCATTATGAGTTCAGTTCAGTTCAGTTCAGTCTCTCAGTCGTGTCCGACTCTTTGTGACCCCATGAATCGCAGCAGGCCAGGCCTCCCTGTCCATCACCAACTAATGCATGAAAGTGAAAAGTGAAAGTGAAGTCGCTCAGTCGTGTCTGACTCTTAGCGACCTCATGGACTGCAGCATAGAACTATATAGTAGATAATAAATATTTGTGGAAAGAATGAATTTTTCAAATTGAATATTCTAGATGGATTGGTTAATTTTAATATGCTCCATAAAAATAAACTTCTTTCCTAAACTTATATACTACTTTGTAGCTTTCTGCTCTAAGTCCTGCACTCAGGGTTCTTCGGTGTATAGGTGTGCCTGAACCAACCCATCACCAATTGTACAAAAAATGATTTAAAACTTATCCAAGGACTACTCCTCTGGAAAAGTGTCATGTATCTGTTGGTATTAAAATTAAATTGTAATCCACACATAAAAGTTAAATTTTACCCAAATTAAATGTGAAAACATAGCACCTATTTTTTTTAAGGCAGGGCCTTCATTCTTTTGAGTTGGACATTCATTAGCGTCGGATATGACTGAGTGACTTAACTTTTGGGGCTTCCCTTGTGGCTCAGCTGGTAAAGAATCCACTTGCAATGTGGGAGACCTGGGTTCAGTCCCTGACTTGGGAAGATCCCCTGGAGAAGAGAAAGGCCACCCATTCCAGTATTCTGGCCTGGAGAATTCCATGGACTGTATAGTAC
>SJYT01075860.1:18765-116768 GCA_006410635.1 Cephalophus harveyi
CTGCGATTCATGGGGTCGCAAAGAGTCGGACATGACTGAGCGACTGAACTGACTGAACTGACTGGTAAAGATATAAAACTACTGTAATGCCTTCCTTTTTGGGGACTCTTTTCCCCCTCTCAGTGTCTATGCTGAGGGCTTTGTACTCTCCTTCTCTTTAATAAACCCTATTCTCTTGCTGATGTGAGTGTTTGAATATTCATGAAGTTCATTCTTTGGCTCAGCTAACAAGAACTTGGATTCCAGTTTTACAATTATCTTGTCCTCTGTTGTCCCCTTCTCCTCCTGCCTTCTATCTTTCTCAGCATCAGAGTCTTTTTCAATGAGTCAGCTCTTCTCATCAGGTGGCCAAAGTATTGGAGTTTCAGCTTCAGCATCAGTTCTTCCAATGAATATGCAGTGTTGATTTCCTTTAGTATGACTGTTTCAATCTCCTTGCAGGCCAAGGGACTCTCAAGAGTCTTCTCCAACACCACAGACTCAGTCCATAATGCCCATTATATTTCTTGTCCAGAGCACCTCCCATGGTGCAGTTCATGAAATGTCCTTCAGGGCAAAATGTAAGTGTCCAAGGAGACACACTACAATGTGAGTGTTGCCCTCCCAATATTGCACCTTCATACTGTATTGCAATTAATAGTTCACTTGTCTTTATCCTTCACTAGAATGAAAGCTTCATGAGGGCAAGATCATGCTTGTCTTATTTACTACTGTCTCAATACTGATCACAGTGCTTCATAGATATAGAAACTCAGTGAATATATTGAGCAAATGACCTTGACAACAAAACACAACCAGATTAGATCTGTTTGTAATGTTTGTTCTAGTCATTTGAGGACAGTTTATTTACTTGGATCCTGGTTTCTGGTGCAAAGCCTCTAGTCATGTCCTCTGTCCTATTGGTTTTCTCAAATGGATGTCTTTATCAATTCCACATTTTTGAGAATGAATGTTAACTATTTTCCTTCAGACATGTGTTGACTAAAAAGATGCACAATGTGAGAGTTGTGAGTTAAGTTTTATTTGGAGGCAAAATGAAGGCTGCAGCTCACGACACATCACCTTAGATATGTCTGAGCTGCTGCTGCTGCTAAGGCGCTTCAGTTGTGTCCAACTCTGTGCAACCCCATAGACAGCAGCCCACCAGGCTCTGCCGTACCTGGGATTCTCCAGGCAAGAATACTGGACTGGGTTGCCATTTCTTCCTCCAATGCATGAAAGTGAAAAGTGAACGTGAAGTTGCTCAGTTGTGTCCCACTCTTCGCAACTCCATAGACTGCTGCCTACCAGGCTCCTCCGTCCATGGGATTTTCCAGGTAAGAGTATTGTAGTGGGGTGCCATTGCCTTCTCCGAGATAGGTCTGAGAGACTTCTCCAAAGAAGTAGTAGGGGAAGGTCAATATATAAGATATTGGTGAAGGGGAAGTTCAGTGCCATGAATTGAAGGGGAAGGGGAATTCAGTGTCACCTTTACAAAATGTTTTCTGCTAGTCATGAACAGCTGATGTCACATGAAGAGATTTAGTGATTTTCTAGATATGAAAAGATGCAAGGATAGGGATTATGAAGTCAGTTCCTGAAACTATCTCACTATCTTAAGACCTGTCCCACCAGTTTCCCTGGAGAACAGAGTGCCTCACTCTCCACCCTGACTCCTCTCAGGTGGTGTTGAAGGTCAGCCACTGCAGCAGCACAGCGTTCAGTTCCCACAGAGGAAGATGGCAAGTGCCCCTGTTTTTCAGTCACTGGCAACTGCTCTTGGCAAGTTCCACTTGGTAGTTGACTCATGTGTTTTCTTCAATGTCATCTTCCTGCACCAGCCTACTTTTTCCATCTGTGCCTCACAGGTTCTCAGTTACCTTGATTCTTAATCTTGGCCTCTCCAGATAGAAGGAGACTCACAAAAGCAATACAGAGGCAATTCGAAAACTGTTGATAGAAATAGAGAGAGTTCTAACACTGCAGGACAGCATCTCCTAAAGCATTCTCAGATTTCCAGGCCTGCTTCTCTGTTGGGTTGAGGAATGGTTGGGGTTTGACTGGGGAACAGGGAACAAGGTGGGCAGTATAGTGTGCTGGAAAGAGCATTCAGCAAACCAGGAGATATGTGAATAATTACTATATACAAAGCACAGAGCTAGGTATGGTGGGGCTGTTAATACAACAAAGCAGAAATCAAGATTCTTGTAGATGATTTCCATTTGGAGATATACATTCATGAAAATGTAATCTTCAGTACAGGGCAGAATGTGGGAAAGACTGAATGAGCATCCAAAGAATTAGGAGTTAAAGGAGAAAAATAACCCTGGACAGGGTTATTCCAGGGAAGAGACATGTAGCAGGTGGGCTACAACTTTTCTTAAACGGATGGCTTTAGATAGACTGGCTTCCAGATGTCTTTCCAATTCATCCTTTCCATTCAAGACCAAATTGTTGAGTCACTGGTCATTATTGCTTAAATTTTCTTTCTTTAAATTGTACAGCTAAGAATTCTCATTAAAAAATTCAGACAGAATATAATAATGAAATGTGAAATGATACATAAGCATATAAATACTGAAGGTTTTAATAATTAAAACAAGATTATATTATACTATTTTGCCACTTGTTTTTACATTGAAAAATATTACTTGATGATTTTTAAAATGAATTAATGTTATTGTTGGCTGCACTAGGTCTTCATTGCTGAGTGCAGGCCTTCTCTAGTTGTGGTGAGTGGCGGCTATTTTTCTTGGCCATGTTCAGGCTTGTCACTGAGGTGGCTTCTCTTGTTGCAAAGCAGAGGCTCTGGAGTACTCTGGATTTGGTAGTTGTGGTGCATGGGCTTAGTTGCCCCAAGGCACATGGAGTCATCCCTGATCAGGGATCAAACCCATGCCCCCTGCATTGCAGATGAATTCTTAACCACTAGACCACCAGGGAAGTACAAATAATTTTTTTGTATAACAAGTTATACAGCTCATTCTTTGTCTTCCCTTTTTGCTTGGAATTTGATGAAAGGCTATTCTATTGACTTCTGGCCTCTTCCTGTACATTCTTTTCCCAGTTGCTCTCAGTAATATTTTAATGAAATGTATGTACAATGATGTTACTTCTTTGTTTTGAGTCTTTCACTAGCACTTGTGTTAATTTTAAATTGTACAGCTAAGAATTCTCATTAAAAAATTCAGACAGAATATAATAATGAAATGTGAAATGATACATAAGCATATAAATACTGAAGGTTTTAATAATTAAAACAAGATTATATTATACTATTTTGCCACTTGTTTTTACATTGAAAAATATTACTTGATGATTTTTAAAATGAATTAATGTTATTGTTGGCTGCACTAGGTCTTCATTGCTGAGTGCAGGCCTTCTCTAGTTGTGGTGAGTGGCGGCTATTTTTCTTGGCCATGTTCAGGCTTGTCACTGAGGTGGCTTCTCTTGTTGCAAAGCAGAGGCTCTGGAGTACTCTGGATTTGGTAGTTGTGGTGCATGGGCTTAGTTGCCCCAAGGCACATGGAGTCATCCCTGATCAGGGATCAAACCCATGCCCCCTGCATTGCAGATGAATTCTTAACCACTAGACCACCAGGGAAGTACAAATAATTTTTTTGTATAACAAGTTATACAGCTCATTCTTTGTCTTCCCTTTTTGCTTGGAATTTGATGAAAGGCTATTCTATTGACTTCTGGCCTCTTCCTGTACATTCTTTTCCCAGTTGCTCTCAGTAATATTTTAATGAAATGTATGTACAATGATGTTACTTCTTTGTTTTGAGTCTTTCACTAGCACTTGTGTTAAAGTCTTCCAATATAAAGAAACAGATGGCAAAACTCCAACTGGTTTAAGAAATAAATAGAATTTTATTGGTTCTATGTATTGGTTCATTACTGAAGATCCCAAGGTAGGGGGGTTTCAGATAAGTCTCGACTTGCAGGTTCAGTACAGTCATCAGGAGCCTGGATTCTTTCTCTAACTCCAATCTGTGTGCCATGTGTCAGTTTTATTCCAAGCCTGTCTTCCCTCCTGGCCACAGTGTGTCCTTTATAGATGCCTCAGCATTATCAATAACACTTTTGGACTTCATTCTGTTTGGAAAATCTCTAGAACTATCTCCAAATGGAGACTAGGGCCTGATGGGAAATGGAGAAGCTATGCTAATGAAGCAGTCACGCATTTACACTGAAGTATTTTGTTGTTTTGAAGTACAGATTACCATTGACCCTTGAGGATTCCCCTGGTGGCTTAGATAGTAAAGAATCTGCCTGCCATGCAAGAGACCTGGGTTTGATCCCTAGGTCGGGAAGATCCTCTGGAGAAGGGCATGGCAATCCTCTCCAGTATTTTTGCCTGGAGAGCTCCATGGACAGACAAGCTTGGAGGGCTACAGTCCATGGGGTCACAAAGAGTTGGACCCAACTCAGCAACTAACACTTTCTTGAGTAACATGGTTTGAGCTGTGTGAGTTCACTTATATGTGGCTTTCTTTTTTTTTCTCAGTTATAAATAGTACACTACTGTACAATCCTCAGTACTACACGATCCACAGGAAAACACTAAAATAGTTATTGAATGAGTTAGCACATAAATAGGTATCATTTAAAAATATATTTATTTACTTATTTGGTTGAGTGGGTTCTCAATCGTGGCATATACAGGCTTAGTTGTTCCAGGACATGTGGGATCTCAGTTCCCTAATAAGGGATTGAACCCATGACCCTTGCATAGCAATGCAGATTCTTAACCACTGGACCATCAGGGAAGTCCCAAATAATTATCATTTGTGAGTGTAAGGTAAAAAAATGGACTTAACCATCATAAAAATTTACCTACCCATTTTAAGTAGGTATTATTTCCCTTACTTTGCAGCTGAGGAAACTGAAGCTCAGAGAAGCTGGATCATTTCCTTTGGGTCATACAGCTAGACAGTGACAGAATTGGGCGCTTCTCTCTTCCGCTTGCTCTCTCAAGTCGGAGTTGTTCAGTTCTGATAAACAGTAGATATAAAGTTTCAGCATCGAGCATGATGTCATGCTGCATTGCTTTAACTGCCTAATGAAAAGATGAACTGTTCAATCTACCTCTCGAGTTTCCAGGATTAAGAGATTATGTCTGTGACTGGGCTGTCAAACACAGAGGTATGTAACACTATGTAAATATAAGACATTATTTTGTAATTTGCTCTGTATTAATAGCTTCAGCTTCATAATTAGCTTAGGATGAATGCTTTAAGGAAGTTTAATATTTTTATGGGTGTGAAATGTAGTCTTGAAATGCATTTCAAGACAGAGCAGGGCTGTAGCCCCAAAGGGAAGGGAGACAGCCTAATTTTATGGCCAGTGTACAGGGCCAAGACCGAGGAGCCTTGCAAGGCATCTTCGTCTTGCTCTTAGTTCTCATTAGCCGAATTCAAATCCAGTGGCGAAAGTACACAATTCTTCAGCTGCATAGAGACTGCCTCTGTAAAAGGAAAAAACAAATCTATAAATGTAATCATCTCTCCCTTGTCAGCTAATGTAACACAGTAGTAACTCTAAAATGGTTTTCTTTAGGTGCTTTTGTGGGATTTATTCCTCCTGGGATAGATCAGGATATGAGCAACATTTTGTTTCAATAGAGACCTTCTGGAGCTTTTAACCAATTACAAGTGTGTCTCTCTAAGCCTGGACTCAGTCCTGCAATAGAATGACACAGGCTTTTAAGTCTTGAAAGAAAAGAAAGGAGACCAGTGGCAAATTGTCATTTCATCATCTTGTGGGGCAAATATTATATATCTGGGAAAAAGATTTTTAAAAAGTTTGTAATTTAGGAGTGTCTAAAGGTGTTTTGTTAGATCAACTGTGTACCAGGAATTTAAAAAGAAAGGTCTATAGACCTTTAAATGCTCCCCAGATACGGTGAGCTTAATCTGTTGCAAATTATACTTCCTACTCCTTGATCTGGGAGAAAGGCTTTCTGTCTTGCTTTCAGTATTTAAAATCTGAAATAATACAGACCCAGCTACCTAGGCGTCTGCTTCTTGGCCTGGTGCTTTGTCAGCCCAATTGAGATGGGCAGGCTGGAAAGCAGCAAGTTCCCCAGCATAACTCATGGGAGCAAGAGGCAGCGTTTTCTGCGTTTTTTTCCAGAGGCTGGCTGGAGCTATACTTACCTTGAGTTTCCGCCAAGGCATATCACTAAATAAGAGGGAGGTAAAATAAGGATAAGATTTAACTGCTTCTTTCCAGGGAAGCTTGGAGACAGTCTTACTTCCTTTTTTAAAGTTGGAGGCAATTTTATTTGTTTGGGCAAATCTTATGGGAAATGAATAAGTATCAAATGACATGCTTCAGTAGGCTGAAAATAGATCCCAGTACACGATTTCTTTTTTATTTATCAGCCATATGTATTTATTCCAGGTTTCCTTTTCACAGCCTCCCAGATTGGGAGAATCAGAGATAGTAATAGCTGGCTTGCACAGATCTTTTTTAGTTTGTTTGTTTGGGAGGTTTACCTCCAAAATTTTCATTTTGAAAAATTTCAAACCTACAGAATAGTTGAAAGCATAATGTGAACATTTTGCACATTTGCCTTCCCTCTCTCTCTCTTTTTTCTGGCCTAAAGTTGAAAAGTTAGGTTCATGTAGAATCATGAGAGTTCATCTCTAACTAGTTTAGCATATATTTTCTTAGAACAAAAACACCCTATCGTGGTCATATCCAAGAAATTTAGCATTGATATGATGGTATACTGTAACATACAGTCCATAGGCAAATTTCCCCCAATTGTCCCAATAATGTACTTTATGGCTATTTTTTGTTCTTGAATTAAAAGTCAAAAAAAGGATCACATATTATATTTCATTATCTTGTCTCTTTGGTCCCCATTCATTTAGTACAATTCCCCTTGCCTAATTTGTTAATTGTGATATTAATATTTTCTGAAGATTCCAAGACAGATGCCCTGTAGAAATCCCCACAATTTGCATGTACCTGATAAAGCCCCACCAACAGTATTGTGTATGTGTGTATATGTATGTATATATGTTTGCATACTCAGTAATTAAGCATGTCTGACTTTTTATGACCCCATGGACTGTAGCCAACCAGGCTTCTCCATGGGATTTCCCAGGCAAGAATACTAGAGTGGATTGCCATTTCATACACACACACACATATATATATATACACACACACACATAGTCAGACAATAAATTTCAAGACTTACTGCTTTTCTGTATGGTTATGTCATCAAGTTGATGTACAGTTAGGCTCATTTGTTTCTGCTAATATTTAATTTTAGAACTTGCTTTTTGTAAATCCTTTTTAATTTAAATTTAATTTTGAATATGTAAAACATTTACTTGGCTCAAAAGACAAAACTGTATTAAAAAATCTACTCAGAGAAGTCTTTATTTCTATTTCTATCTTTTCCCCAATTTCTACCTACCATTTCTCAGTAGTGTTTTTCATTAATTTCTGGTTTATTCTTCCTATATTTCACTTTGCAGAAGTAAGCAAATAAATTATATATGAATATATATATGTATATATGAATTTTGTTGTTGTGCAGTTGATAGGTCATGTCTGACTCTTTGCAATCCCATGAACTGTGGCATGCCAGGCTTTCCTGTCCTTCACCATCTCCCAGAATTTGCTCAAACTCATGTCCATTGAGTCGGTGATGCCATCCAACCATCTCATCCTCTGTCATCCCCTTTTCCTCCTGACTTCAATCTTTCCCAGCATCAAAGTCATTTCCAATGAGTCAGCTCTTCACATCAGGTGGCCAAAGTATTGGAACTTTAGCATCGATATCAGTTCTTCCAGTGAATATTCAGGGTTGATTTGTTTTAGGATTGACTGGTTTGATCTCTCTGTTGTCCAAGGGATTCTCCAATCTTCTCCAGCACCACAGTTTGAAAATATCAGTTTTTCAGCACTTAGCCTTCTTTATGGTAAAACTCTCACATCTGCATGTTACTACTGAAAAAAAAAAAACAAAAACAAAAACATAGATTGACTATATGGACCTTTGTTGGCAAAGTGATGTCTTTGGTTTTTAATATGCTGCCTAGGTCTGTCATAGCTTTTATTCCAAGGAGCAAACATCTTTTAATTCCATATATATGCATAGATATGGGCTTCCCTGGTAGCTCAGCTGGTAAAGAATCTGCCTGCAATGCAGGAACCCCAGTTCCATTCCTGGTTGGGAAGATCCCCTGGAGAAGGGATAGACTACACATTCCAGTTTTCTTGGACTTCCCTGGTGGCTTAGCTGGTAAAGAATATGCCTGCAATTCAGGAGACCTGGGTTTGATCCCTGAGTTGGGAGGATGTCCTGGAGGAGGGAATGGCAATCCACTCCAGTATTCTTGCCTGGAGATTCCCATGGACAGAGAAACCTCGTGGGCTATTGTCCATAGGGTTGCAAAGAGTTGGACATGACTGAGTGACTAAGCACACAGCACACATAGCACATATGTGTAAGTATATACGAGTGTCTCTATATATGTGTGTATGCTGTACTATGCTGTGTTTAGTTGCTCAGTCGTGTCCGACTCTTTGTGACCCCATGGACTGTAGCCAGCCAGACTCCTCTGGCCATGGGGGTTCTCCAGGCAAGAATACTGGAGTGGGTTGCCATGCTCTCCGCTAGGGAATTTTCCCAACCCAGGGATCGAACCGAGGTCTTCCACATTGCAAGCAGATTCTTTACCATCTGAGCAATCAGGGAAACCCATATGTGTGTATAAATACATATATTTCTGGTTTTCTGTCTTATGATAAAGGTTATATATATATAATAACCTTTTCCTCTGCTTTTTTCATTTACTATATCATAGAAATCTCTCCATATTAGTTCATAGATGTACTTCTCATTCTGTTCACAACTGCATTGTGTCTGTTGTGTTAGTCAGCCTTCTCTGGTGGCACATCTAAATTTTTTCAACACTTTTGCTATTAAAGCCTTGACAAGTAACCTCGTGCTTATGTGTACTCTACTTGTAGAGCTGTACTTATAGGTGTAACGGTGGACTAAAAGGTGAAATACACATGCGGTTTTGTTACATATTGCAAATTCCTCTCCAGAGGGTTGTATCATTCTGCACCTCTGTAGTGTGTGAGCATGTGTGACATAGATATTAACACTTACTTTATCTTATGGAATCCTAACAACAATATTTTCAGGAAGATTATTTTATTCCCCTCATTTTATGCTTAGGAGTAAGGCTCAGAGATCGTCACAAATGTCTCCAGGTTCACATGGCTAGCAAGTGGCACAGCCAGGATTTGAACCCAGACTCAAGCAACTGACCACTTCACTCTATGCTTTGCTTGCATTAAGTGGCGTGAGTCATGTTTTGGTATCCTGATAAAATTCAGGAGAAATCATTTATTTCCAGAAATGAAGTTCCTGAAAATATCAAGGAAAACTAGAGAGTCAAGGGAATTTACCATCTCAAGGGATGTTGGAGAGGTAAGAGAACGGTCCTCATGCTCAGCCTGTTTCTTAAGGAGGTGAGTGTTTCAGTTCCTAGGTTGAAGCCAAAAATTCTGATCTAGTGAGTGTAGCTTAAAGAAAAGAAGCTTTAGAAAGGCCTTTTTGAGGAATCAAAGCAAGAGGGTTCAGGGAGCCACATGTAGTTCTGAGACAGAAGGTGTTGGTGGGAGGAAGGCAAGCATTAAGGCCACAGATAAACGTTTCAAGATTTTAGGCAGGTTCTCCCAGCAGAGAGTGGGAGAACAAATCAGGAATCTGGAAAGAATCCAAGGACCAGACTTGAATGGTCAGAAAGAATGAAAAAGCGCAGGCTAACGATAATAATGAGGTTAACTGGGGACTCAGCCTACGGAAAGCAGCAGCAAGGAGATACTTGATGTCAGATGCAGACAACGTCATGATCCAAGGCAATGGAGCCAAGAGCAGCTGGGATTTTAGAGACAGCCTCTCCAAGGATGTAACACTTGAGGTAAGAGGTGACAAAAGAGAAGGAACTGGCTATGCAAAGACTTGGAGGAACAGCCTTATTGGCAGTGAAAGTGAAAATCACTCAGTCATGTCCAACCCTTTGTGACTCCACGGACTATACAGTCCATGGAATTCTCCAGGCCAGAGCACTGGAGTGGGTAGCCTTTCCCTTCTCCAGGAGTTCTTCCCAACTCATGGATCGAACCCAGGTCTTCTGCATTGCAGGCAGATTCTTAACCAGCTGAACCACAAGGAAAGCCCAAGAATACTGGAGTGGGTAGTCTTCCTTTCCCTTCTCCAGTGGCTCTTCCTGACCCAGGAATTGAACTGGGCTCTCCTGCATGGCAGGTGGATTCTTTACCAACTGAGCTATCAGGGAAGGAAAGCTACCAGGGAAGCTATATTCCCCTTTATTGGTAGAGGGAATAGCATGCAAAATAAAGACTGGTATGGCTGGGATATATTATTGATGAACAAGGAAGTAGTAATTGATGAGTAATTGACAGGTCAGGCAGGGCCTTGATGATCAAGGTAAAAGAGTTTGTATTATATCTTAATTACATCTTGTTATTCATGGGGGAGGCATGTTCCAAAGAACTTCTGAAATGAGTGGCATTTTAGTCATCTGAGAATGTATTTAAATTCAGTTATACAATATATGATATGTTCCAAGGAAATATAAATAGAAATAATTATTACTGAATGTCAAGAATTTATTTATTTTTAAGTAAGAATGATTTTTCTTTAAGCAGCATTTAAAATGAAGCTGAACCTGAAGTTTGGCCAGCAGTGTGGGCTAAAGGACATTTACAAAACTAAATATATTGCTACTTACATTTACCACCTCCAGATAAGTCATCAACAGGAGCATATTCTTCACATTGAAGTATGAATAAACTGCATTTCAGTAATACATGTGTAGTAAACATATTTTATTTCACAGAAAGAAGTAGAAATTTTAAACTATCTTGTGTGTGGCACATGTGAAGCTCACAATGTGGGCCACTGATTTAAATAGGCAGTACCACCCACCTCCACCCTGCTCATCAGATCTTCATTTTTTGGTGAAATCAGGTTAACAGAAGCTTTCCTTTGATTATAACCCTCATTTTGCACTCAGTATTTTTATAGATTCCCAAAATCAGAAGAGTTTGTAATATTAAGTAAGAAATCAAGCTAAGAACATAAATCCTTGAGGAATAAAGAGTGAAAAAGTTGAAATATGCCATATCCTAATCATGAAACAGCTAAAATAGAGTAAATGGCAAGACTGTAACTGAGAAGAAATGTTGAAATGAAACGAATGATGGCTAATATATTTAAAGTCATGACAGACACATCAAAAATAAGGATAATTTAGTAACAAGTCAACTTCTAAGGAAAAATCCAAACATAATATTTAACATTAAAGAAAAATCATAATTAGCTAAGTAAAAATTCAGTAGGAACACTAAAAATGTGTGAATATGTTTTACATGTCCTTCCTTAGGCTGATCTCTAAGACATGTCAATTGTCCAGGTATCTTTAAATATCTAGGTGTTTGATATCATGTAGATCAGAAATGCAGACAGTTGACTGAATTTTCTAGTTTTAGCTGGTTACTTAGCATCACATAGATATAGCTTGAACAACATCTTTAGACTTATGAATTAGGCACAGATAATATTTCTTGTAGGTAACATACAATGTAATAAAACCTAAAGAGTGACCATTCATCAGTTCAAGATTGTAGCTGATTATGTAAGATGACCGTCATATATATATATTTAATAAGCATTTTTTAAAAAGTCATTTTGTACTAATTTATCTGATAGATATGTTTAGCTAATGAAAATGCCCACTGAGATGGGCAAAGTATTCAAGTTCTTTTAATGTAGGTAAAGAACTTCATTAATGTACACAAATGGCCTTGTATAAAGGGGCATAACAACCTTCCCAGTGTCAGGGAAAGAAGATTTCCTGGACCATCAATACTCCTGAAGATGTGCTTTGGCCCCTAAGAGCATGTGACTGAGATCAGAAGAACTTCAGGCTCTTCCAAGAGGCTTGCTCCATTTCTGGAGGGATTCCCTCTTGGACTTTTATCACCTTCTATGGAGACTTTCGTAGAAGGCAATGGCAAGCCACTCCAGTACTCTTGCCTAGAAAATCCCTTGGATGGAGGAGCCTGGTAGGCTGCAGTCCATGGGGTCACTACAAGTTGGACACGACTGAGCGACTTCACTTTTCACTTTCACCCATTGGAGAAGGAAATGGCAACCACCTCCAGTGTAAAGACCCTGATGTTGGGAAAGATTGAAGGCAGGAGGAGAAGGAGATGACAGAGGATGAGATGGTTGGGAGGCATCACCAACTCAATGGACATGAGTCTGAGTAGGATCCGGGAGTTGGTGATGGATAGGGAGGACTGGCATGCTGCAGTCCACGGGGTCGCAAAGAGTCGGACAAGGCTGAGTGACTGAACTGAACCAAACTGTGAAGACTTGGTATCCTGTCTGCCTTCTCCCCTATACACCACATTCCAGAGTGTTGGCTTTGAGACTGGCTGAACCTGCGCCCACTTCCTGGGCACCCTATTCCCCCAGTGAGAGTACCTACAGACTGTGACTAGTTCTTTCTTTTAAAAATGATCAGACCTACAATATGGAACTGTCAGTTCAAGACTAGAAACCATAGTCAGTCTAATTTGTTGAAGCATTCTAATGATACCCAGGGTCTAATTTAGGAGTTTATTCTTGATCTGGAAGGCAATACGGAGTCATCGTACATACCTGCTTGAGGAAGGGAGTGCCGAGATGAAAAAGATGTTTGGGAAAACTACTAGTGACATCTTTGGAGTGACCTGCAGACAGAGAAATGGAAGAGAGGCAGAATAAAAACATGATACATATGAATTTGTCTATCTTTGTCTACTAATTTTGGTTTTAGCAGTCAGCTTTGTTATTAGCCTGAGTCAAGAACTTTTTACAGGTGATCTCAGTGGGAGGTAAGAAGGGAAGTGACTGGCAGCCTGGTAAAGCACACATGCCTTGTCTAAGGGACCAGTGGATGTGAATGGAAGATTAGAAGGGGTGGTGTTACCTTGATAGAGAGGTGTGGTTAGCCTAAACAGTCACTGAGATCAAAGTTACTTGAGAAATGATTCCACTGAACAGGTTGGTGTGGAACTAACTAAGCTTATGGCTCAAGATTACTCCCAGAAGGGACCTTGGGATGGAGTCTAAAGGGAACTCTAAGAAGGATGCACAACCCATGTTTATTACTCCGAGTCCACACAGGAGGTGAAAAATACAACCACTACTTTAATGAAAAGGATTTAAAGAATTGTTCAATGCCTATTGTTAATGGGTACTACTGAAATCAAAAGGCCCAGAGGGAGCAGTAAGTGCAACTCCAGACTGCAGGAGGAGGGAGGAGGTTGGGATTACTAACACTGAGTGGCTGGGAGAGGAGGTCTGCAGAGCCACGCCTGAGTTGTGTGTTGAGGCTGGTCCTTTGAGGGTTGCAGAGTGGAATCAACAGCTATACTGGAGCCAACCATCAGGGTGAAGAAGGGCTGTTAGAGTGAGATGCAGAGAAAAGCAATGTGACAACAGAAAATCAGAATGGAAGCAGGATGCAAACAGGAAGGAACAACTTCCCTCTACCAGCCCCTTGTGGGAGACCATAACGTGGAGCTGCTGGCAAAGGAGGAGAAAAGGTCTTCAAGTCTCAGCCCTGGTGCCACCAAACAGAGTACACAAGGTCGGGTTCGATGCTGAGAGACAACAGTGTAATAACTAGGAAATTGGGTCATTGATACCGATTGGTGGAATGGGTGTCACGAGTAGAGTGGTCAGTAGACACAGGTCATGGATGTTCTTTGAGGTGAGGTGAAGTCACTCAGTCGTGTCCGACTCTTTGTGACCCCGTGGACTGTAACCTACTAGGCTTCTCTGTCCATGGGATTCTCCAGGCAAGAATACTGGAGTGGATTGCCATTTGATGAGCTTGAAGCCTCTTCCAAAAAGACCTACTTATCTTGACATTATGAAAAGCTAATGGTGAATAATAAAAATCCCATCAACAGCATCATTGCAGGAGTACCGTTTATGAGCTAGGCTAATCTGTGGATATAATCTCATTTACTCTTCACAACCATATTATTCCCATTTTGCAGATGAGGAGAGAAGAGACAGGAAGGAAATCTAGCAGATTATGATTAGAACCTGAGTCTGTCTGATTCTGAATTACTTAGGTGTTCTAAATTACCTAGTAGTTACCTAGGTGGTAATTACTACTTGAGTAATCTTCAGCTTTATCAACTCTCTTAAAAATAGCAATCAGTGATAGCTTTAGTAAATTTCAGCTATCTGGGGAGAGTATGTAAAAGAACATGGGGAAATTGAAAACTTGTGTTGGAAATGGGGGAACTCATTCAGAAAACATATCCTCTAGTGTGTGGACTTTGTGAGGGTTCTACAGGTATTATTTTTTAAAAAAAAGAACCAATGCTCTTTCCTATGTATATTTTTGCTGGATCACTTTTTCCTTATTGGTTTGTTTGGGCATGTCATAAGCTTTTCTAAAGAGTTTAGTGATCTTTGCTTGGTCATTCATGCTTTGGTATGAGACACTGAAAACTGACAAAACCTACATTTTGTTGGTAGAGCTTCTAGACTAGAGTCTTCTAGTGGTTAACTGATATTTTGGGGTGCAATCTGCTGGTGAAGAATCTGCCAGCAATGTGGGAGACCTGGGTTTGATCCCTGGGTTGGGAAGATCTTCTGGAGAAGGGAAAGGCTACCCACTCCAGTGTTCTGGCCATGGGGTTGCAAAGAGGTGGACATGAGTGAGACACTTTCTCTGTCACTTGTTTCACTTTCTCTAAGTATTGGTAACTATAGATATTTTCTCTGTCTTCCAAAGTAGAAAAATTTTCAAATTTATAGAAAAAATATTAAGAATAGTGATATATATAATTTTTTCTCTTTCATTTATGAGTAAGTGGTCTACATGATACTTCTGCACGTATTTCCTATATATAAGGACGTTTCCTTATAAAATCAAATCATAAAATTATGATTTTCCTTATAAAACCAAAATCAGAAAATTAACATTACTAGCACTTAACTTTCAGACCCCATTTAAGTTTTCCCATAATGTCCATTGTGAAAATAATCTAGGCTAGACTACTATTTTGAATTTGTATCTCTTAGTCACCTTCAGTTTAGGAAAGTTCTTCAGTTCTTCCTCAACTTTTATGACCTTAACATTTGTGAATGTCAGATATTTTGTGGAATGTTCTTCTATTTTGTGTTTTACTGATATTTCCTTCTGATTATTTTCATGTTATGTGTCTTCAGCAGGAATATCACAGCAGTAAACTTCTCATGCAACCTATCACAGGGTGGTGCATAATTTTGACTTGTTCTGTTATTAGTGATATTAAATTTGAACACTTGAGTTAGGTGGTGTTTGCCAGGATTCTCCACAGTAATGTTACTTCTTTCCTTTTGTAATTAAGAAGTGTTTTGTGTGGGAGATGCTTCAAGATTTTGTAAATATCCTGTTTTTCATCAAATTTAATTCACTAGTTGAGATCAGCATGCACTCACAGATTTGTATTTTCTTCAGTGGTTATAATTTGTTGTGATATTATTTTCTATTGATGCTCAGAATGCCCTGGACTTGACTAGTAAGAGCTAAAATGACCACTGTATAGTTCTGATGCAACCCCATCATTCCTGGAGGACTTCTTTTTCTCCAGCCACAAGATCATTGAGAAGCCAGGATGATCTTTAGTAGTTCTTTTTAGTAGAAAATATTTAGAAACCCTGATCTCTGTGGTATGCATGCAGCACTCAGATTCCAACATGCACTCCAGTTCCCCTCCATGACTGCTCAGCTCTCCTCGTCCTGCCTAGTTCTCATACCCCTGGGCTGCCTTTACATTTCCCCAGAAATGTAAAGCTACGTATCTGGTTTGGCCCTAGCTACTAATTTGAGGTTTTTCAAGAAAGTTAAAAAACTGCAAATAGAACTGCCTTATGACCCAGCAATCTCACTGCTGGGCATACACACTGAGGAAACCAGAATTGAAAGAGACACATGTACCCCAATGTTCATTGCAGCACTGTCTATAATAGCCAGGACATGGAAACAACCTAGATGTCCATCAGCAGATGAATGGATAAGAAAGCTGTGGTACATATACACAATGGAGTATTACTCAGCCATTAAAAAGAATACATTTGAATCAATTCTAATGAGATGGATGAAACTGGAGCTGATTATACAGAGTGAAGAAAGCCAGAAAGAAAAACACCAATACAGTATACTGACACATATATATGGAATTTAGAAAGATGGTAATGATGACCCTGTATGCTAGACAGCAAAAGAGACACAGATGTATAGAATGGACTTTTGGACTCTGAGGGAGAGGGAGAGGGTGGGATGATTTAGGAGAATGGCATTGAAACATGTATACTGTCATGCAAGAAATGAAGCACCAGCCTATGTTCGATACAGGATACAGGATGCTTGGGGTTGGTGCATGGGGATGATCCAGAGAGATGATATGGGGTGGGATGTGGGAGGGGGATTCAAGATTGGGAGCTCGTATACACCGTGGCGGATTCATGTCAATGTATGGCAAAACCAATACGGTACTGTAAAGTAAAATAAAGTAAAAATAAAATTTAAAAAAATGAAAAAAAGAAAGGAAGAGAAGAGGGAGAATTAAGATCCATATTCTAAATGACTCTCTCAGAAAAATGGAGCAACTTCTAGAAGTTGGAGCGAGAAGGCAGAGCCACGTGATTGAGCCCCACTACAGTGTCAAGAATGCACACATACATGTGAGTAATATAAGTACATGCAAGTAGTGTACAGCCTCTAAACCAAGTCAGTTGTAATACTTTGCTAGGTCCTCAACCAAGAAGCAAGGCTTCCCTTGTAGCTCAGTTGGTAAAGAATCAGCCTGTAATGCAGGGGACCTGGGTTTGATTCCTGGGTCAGGAAGATCCCCTGAAGAAGGAAATGGCAGCCCACTCCAATATTCTTGCCTGGAGAATCCCATGGACAGAGGAGCCTGGCAGACTACAGTCCACTGTGTTGCAAGAGTCAGACACAACTTAGTCCAGCTAAGACTAAGTGACTAAAACACCAAGCAAAAGACAACATAGTATTTCCACACTCATTGAATGAAAACATGACTATAATGGTTTTATCCAGAGCTCTTCTTGGGTTCCTAGGAGCTGACTTAGAGACAAGGATTTGGGTGTAAGTGATGTGTTTGTGAGGTCATCCCAGGAAATACTGGGTTAGTAGAGAAGGAGATGAAGACAATTAAAGCTGTCTTCTGAGCAGTTTCATCCATCTCTGAGGATGATGTTCATTGCAGCACTGTCTATAATAGCCAGGACATGGAAACAACCTAGATGTCCATCAGCAGATGAATGGATAAGAAAGCTGTGGTACATATACACAATGGAGTATTACTCAGCCATTAAAAAGAATACATTTGAATCAATTCTAATGAGATGGATGAAACTGGAGCTGATTATACAGAGTGAAGAAAGCCAGAAAGAAAAACACCAATACAGTATACTGACACATATATATGGAATTTAGAAAGATGGTAATGATGACCCTGTATGCTAGACAGCAAAAGAGACACAGATGTATAGAATGGACTTTTGGACTCTGAGGGAGAGGGAGAGGGTGGGATGATTTAGGAGAATGGCATTGAAACATGTATACTGTCATGCAAGAAATGAAGCACCAGCCTATGTTCGATACAGGATACAGGATGCTTGGGGTTGGTGCATGGGGATGATCCAGAGAGATGATATGGGGTGGGATGTGGGAGGGGGATTCAAGATTGGGAGCTCGTATACACCGTGGCGGATTCATGTCAATGTATGGCAAAACCAATACGGTACTGTAAAGTAAAATAAAGTAAAAATAAAATTTAAAAAAATGAAAAAAAGAAAGGAAGAGAAGAGGGAGAATTAAGATCCATATTCTAAATGACTCTCTCAGAAAAATGGAGCAACTTCTAGAAGTTGGAGCGAGAAGGCAGAGCCACGTGATTGAGCCCCACTACAGTGTCAAGAATGCACACATACATGTGAGTAATATAAGTACATGCAAGTAGTGTACAGCCTCTAAACCAAGTCAGTTGTAATACTTTGCTAGGTCCTCAACCAAGAAGCAAGGCTTCCCTTGTAGCTCAGTTGGTAAAGAATCAGCCTGTAATGCAGGGGACCTGGGTTTGATTCCTGGGTCAGGAAGATCCCCTGAAGAAGGAAATGGCAGCCCACTCCAATATTCTTGCCTGGAGAATCCCATGGACAGAGGAGCCTGGCAGACTACAGTCCACTGTGTTGCAAGAGTCAGACACAACTTAGTCCAACTAAGACTAAGTGACTAAAACACCAAGCAAAAGACAACATAGTATTTCCACACTCATTGAATGAAAACATGACTATAATGGTTTTATCCAGAGCTCTTCTTGGGTTCCTAGGAGCTGACTTAGAGACAAGGATTTGGGTGTAAGTGATGTGTTTGTGAGGTCATCCCAGGAAATACTGGGTTAGTAGAGAAGGAGATGAAGACAATTAAAGCTGTCTTCTGAGCAGTTTCATCCATCTCTGAGGATGTCTGGAGCTCAGTTCCTTAAGGGAAGTCTGAAGGTCAGTGTGAACATATTTCATTTATTCCAACTGACGGCCAAGGAAAAAGTGACATTAACCTATTACTTCCTCGGTTGTCATTGATTGAAAATTCTGAGCAACATTAACTCTCCAGAGTGGCCAACCTGACATCAACTCTCCAGTGTGATCACAGACTGATGGAAACTCCTTGGGCAGAGAGTTCTAGGTGTTTGCATGCAGTAGGTGACTTAAAACACACAAGAGGATATCAACAGGGCATGGACCACATTTGCTGTAAATGCTGTGTCTTTTCAAATCTCTATACTCAAAAGTGCTCATACTACCTTAGGGAGATTTTCAAGGGTGTGTTAGGTTATGCTGTAATTTGTGTTACACTCCAGTGAGACTCCAGTGAACCAGAAAAACCTAATAATATATAATACACATATATAATATATGTAATAATACAATAATAAAAGCTTATATATCTCATATTTTGAGTTCTTACTATAGTATGTACTATATATTTTATAATATTTTATAAATGTATTTATGCAGTTATAATATCAATACAGTCATTTATTATATGTAACCTTATATAATATTTTATACAGTTACTCATAATATTTTATACAGTTAAATTTCAAAGGGACTCCTTAAGATCAGTGTTGTTAAATATTTACATTTGATGTGTAAGGAAACTAAGACTTTGAGAAGGTTAGTAACTTGCTCAAGATGGCACTGCTGGTAAGTGGTTCTGTCAGGTTATAAATGGAGGCAGGGAGGCTCCAGAACTACCAGCTTCTCTGTTTGCTAAAGCAAAGCCATTGGAGCTTCCCCAAAAGCAATAGAAAGAAGATCTCTAAGGAAGAATTACTAAAATGCTCCCACAATCAATCATCTAGTGAAGAAACATCGATCAAGTGATGAGGAAAGCTGAGATTTAGACAGGAGGTCTATAAATGTAAGTAATCAGCCTTAGGTTCTAATTGGAACCCTGGTGTAAAATTTTATCCTGCAGAAACCTACTGAGTTCAAAGCATCAGTCACATCTCTGGAACTCACTTCCAGCTTCTAGGAACTACTAACGAGGGAATCTCAAATAATGCATCTGGGATTTAGAGGCTGGAAACAGGCCGTTTGCTGTTCCAGGACTCTGACCTGAGAGTTGATATGTGTAAGTCATACTCTTGAGGTCTTTCACTCACTTTTCAGTTAAAAGAAAGTTATTATGCTTATTCCTTTTGATTCAGATTCTGACAGGTAGAAATTCTTTTGTTTTTAAATTTTTAAAAATTGAAGTACAGTTGTTTTATAATGATAATTTCTGCTGCACAGCAAAGAGATTCAGTTATGCCTGTATATGGAGATACACACACACACACATATATTCAACTTCTTAATAATCTTTTTGTTATGCTATTTCTAGTATCATGGAGTATTGAACATATCCCTGAGCTATACAGTAGGATCTTGTTTATCCATTCCATATATAAGAGCTAGCATCTGCTAACCTCAACCTCCCAGTCCATCTTTCTCCCAACCTTCTGCTAGTCGGCAACTACAAGTCTGTTATCTATGTCTGTGAGTCTGTTTCTGTTTTGTTGATAGGTTCTTTTATGTCAGATTTTAGATTCCACATATATAGGCATTTGCCTCTTCAAAATAGAAATTCTTAATGCAACAAAACTCTTATTTTCAATGTAGAGAACTACTTCTTGTCTCCAAAAAATCTAGGAAAAAAGGATACTGAGTATTGATTGTAAAGTCAATCTAAGTTTAATTCTGCATCAAAATGATTGAAAACCATGTTAAGATGCTACAGGAAATGCCCACTGCATTTTAAAATGTCTTTAAGAAGGTAAAAAACTGTCCTTGGAACATAGGTACAGTATGGTTGAATGGTTGAATACGTATTTGGTTGAAACCAGGCCATTTCCTATTTTAACTAGGAAGATTTTGTTTCAGCTTTAGTGTATTTTTAAATACGGTCTTGAAAAATGCAGTTGTTCATAGGCATTATTTATGTTTGAACTGATGACCTCCTTAAGTGGGTGCCTTAGGAAAGTGAGTAGGCTATGAATCTAATTAACGTGGATCTGAATTGAAGAGTTTTAAGGGTTTATTAGTTCAAATGTATAGAAATCATACAACGGGAACTAGACAGAAATTACCCAGGGATAAAAATGTAGCAGGGAGGACAATACTGGCTGAATTAAAAACTCTTTCTACCAGTCACACCACTTTTCACAAGACTTTTCAAACTTTGAAGATGCCAAGCAATTATCTAAGTTTTCAGGCCCTGGACTGAACTGGTAGACCGTCATTTAGCTTTGGGCATTGCTAGGGCCCAAATGCGGAGAAGGCAATGGCAAGCCACTCCAGTACTCTTGCCTGGAAAATCCCATGGATGGAGGAGCCTGGTCCATGGGGTCCATGGGGTCGCTAGAAGTCGGATGCGACTGAGCGACTTCACTTTCACTTTTCGCTTTCACACAATGGAGAAGGAAATGGCAACCCATTCCAGTGTTCTTGCCTGGAGAATCCCAGGGACGGGGGAGCCTGTTGGGCTCCTGTCTGTGGGGTCGCACAGAGTCGGACACGACTGAAGCGACTTAGCAGCAGCAGCAGCAGCAGCAGGGCCCAAATGGATGAGGGAGACATGTTTCGATTGTACTCAAGACCAGTCATATGTTTTGTACCAAAAAAAAAAAAAAAATTGTATATTTTTTTTTCTTTCTCATGAGAATACATTTTGGAAGATCAGGTCTTGACTTTACTGAGTCTTATACTCTAGTGATCTAAGTGAGTAAATGCTAAAGCTCCCCCACTTCCCTCCATACATTCTGAGTAATTGTCTTAACTTCTTTCTTAGCCCTATACAAGGAAACTTTCAAATACTAACCACTAAAATCCCAATAAAGTAAAGAGATAATAAAAACAAATGAAAATGTTTCCATCTGGAATCTCTTAGATTTCAGGGTGAATAAATTGGCACATACTAGGTGGAGCTCTGGGGCCAAAACCTGAGCTTATTCTGTTCGGTTTTCATTCCTTCCTTCCCCTCCTTGTCAGTTTACTACCCTCTGCTGATTTTCTGGGGACTCGAGTTTTCCTGATGGCCATTTGTCATCTCCTCAGCTTCCGTGGCTGTTGGCTATGGATATCCCAAAAGCATCAAGGTGAAGAAAAAAAAAAATCAGGAGAGAACAATTAGCTGAATGTTGTCTTCCAGAATTTCAAC
Organism: Cephalophus harveyi; assembly: GCA_006410635.1. Classification (NCBI taxonomy): domain Eukaryota; kingdom Metazoa; phylum Chordata; class Mammalia; order Artiodactyla; family Bovidae; genus Cephalophus; species Cephalophus harveyi. Next base: position 40,593 of record SJYT01075860.1, read on the forward strand.
TAAATTTGGAAACAGAAGCCAAGCGGTAAAGTAAAGATTTTCTTCCCATGGATCTTCTAATTGCCCCCCAGAGGCAGCCCTTGGGATCGCTGAGGATGTTAAGCATTCAAGGTGTGTTGACTGCTGGCTGATAGTCATCAGGCAGATGGCAGGGAATCTGCTGGAAGGCTGAATTTTCTCTGATGCGGAGGAGGGCTGCCTGCACAGTAGTTAAGTGGGGGTAGCTGTCAAGGAAAGACGCTTTCCCTCCCCTACAGGGACAATTGAACCACACACTTCCCAGTTCCCACTTGCCCTGGGCGTTTTTCTCTGTTACAGCATTTCACTCCTGAAATGAATGACACTTAGCAGGGAAGGTGTCTTTGGTAAGTATTTTACAACAGTGCAGGAGTTAACAGTTTCTTTTTTTCATTAAAAGTGAGTTTTGGTGGCTTCGTGACTGGCAGCCTGGAAACTTCTTACTTCCTTTTGAAGCAGTGATCTCATAAAGGGTCTCCTTTTCCCAGACATCTGCCAAAGGGAAGGCTATGCTTCTTTCCTCTCTTCCTTCTGCGTTTGTTCCCTGCTTCTCTTCCCTCCCAAGTGTCATAAGAGGGATTTTTGCAACAGTGATAGATACTAGATAATACTATAAACACAACCAACAAATGATTTATTTACTAAGATGTATGTGTGTGTGTACGGAGAAGGCAATGGCATCCCACTCCAGCACTCTTGCCTGGAAACTCCCATGGACGGAGGAGCCTGGAAGGCTGCAGTCCATGGGGTCGCTGAGTCAGACACGACTGAGCGACTTCACTTTCACTTTTCACTTTCATGCATTGGAGAAGGAAATGGCAACCCACTCCAGTGTTCTTGCCTGGAGAATCCCAGGGATGGCGGAGCCCAATGGGCTGCCATCTGTGGGGTCGCACAGAGTCGGACACGACTGAAGCGACTTAGCAGCAGCAGCAGCATGTGTGTGTAAGAGAGAGAGAAAGTTTCAAAAAGAGCTTAGGTGACATGTGAGGTAAAAATTATAGCTCATTGAAAAAGATAACATAAAGGAGAGGAGAAGAAAAAGAATAGTAGTCAGTTTACAATATCAGTGAACATACCAATTGTCATTTTAAAACATGTAGATCTGCTGCTGTTACTATTCCACTCATAGAGAAGTCTCTCAGTTGTGTCTGACTCTTCACGACCCCACGGACTGCAGCCTACCAGGCTCCTCCACCCATGGGATTTCCCAGGCAAGAGTACTGGAGTGGGATGCCATTTCCTTCTCCAGGGGATGTTTCCAACCCAGGGATAGAACCCGGGTCTCCTGCATTGCAGACAGAAGTTTTACCGTCTGAGCCACCAGGGAAGCCTCATAGCTAATTAAATATTGTCAAGGTAATTCTGTTGCAAGTCCCAAGGTAATTCTGTTGCAAGGAAGATAATACACTGTCCCAAATTCAGAATGAGTCCTCCTTAAGAACCGACACTATATCACTCTATGGCTGCCCAGAGCTTACCTTGGGACTTGGCACAAAGAAAGCACTAGATGAAGATTTGTTAACTGGTGTTGAATAGAAGTTAGTAGATTGCTACATCATGAACTCTGCAAAAGTATTTGTGAGAATTAGGGTAATGATTATATGTAAGTGGAAGCTGATCTATATGTTATTCTTCTGGCCTACACTTCATTAGCGCAATCACTCTTCTGCTGGATGATGCACCTGAGACGTTACCAGTACGTAAAGGATCATCTGAAGCATCCAAGAAAAATTTGATTATATTCTGCATAATTTGAGTATTTTTAATCTTGAGGATATTTTACTGTACTTTAATTCTTTGAAAACTGGCAATTTATTAAGGATCCAGAGGATAAATTGCTAGAATCAGAATCTTTAATTAACCAAAGCACCGAATATGCATCAATTAAAAAACTATTTTGAGGTGGACAGAGTGGGGCTGGAAGGCTGATTTCGCAGTTGCTAGATTTGTGATCTTGCGGAGGTCCTTGACTCTGTCTAAACTTTGGATTCCTCATCTCTATAAAATGAGAAGAGTAGCATTTCCTCCCTCCAGGGCTGTAGGGAGGATGGAAGGAGGTAATGACTGCTCAGCACAGTGACAGGTACTCGATAACTACTTCAGTAAGTACTAGGAGTAGGCGTCCGTAGCCGCCCTGCTGTCTGTACGAGGTTCCACATTGGCTGTGCCCTGTGATTATTTTGTAGAAGATATACACGGAGAGAGGAAAGCCTGGGTGTGTACCAGCAGGCTTTCTGTGTTTCTGCTCTAGGGTTTGAAACTTCATACTAAGGAGCAAAGTGATAGGTAGGGGAAAAGCTTTCCCAGTGTTTGGCAGCATGTTATACACATTGGCTGTGCCCTGTGATTATTTTGTAGAAGATATACACGGAGAGAGGAAAGCCTGGGTGTGTACCAGCAGGCTTTCTGTGTTTCTGCTCTAGGGTTTGAAACTTCATACTAAGGAGCAAAGTGATAGGTAGGGGAAAAGCTTTCCCAGTGTTTGGCAGCATGTTATTAGTATCAGGGGTGGAATTAGTCTGGATGTATATTTTTCCAACTATAATATGTTACTTTCGAAGGTGGATCTATACACATCCCTGTGTTTTCCCTCCAGTCCCACAGGCAGTTTGAGATCAGTTCACTGAAAATGCTATCTGATCTTTGTAGTCAGAAATGAAAAGAAACTGAGTTTTCAGTCTCATTCAGAGATTTGCATTTGAATAATAGGTGTCAGGTTTATATTGGTACCCACTTCTTTGAAGTGTGAAGTTAAATGCCTGAGGCTTCACTCAGTATTGGAAGCAAGGCATTAATATCATAATTATCTTTTTCCTTAATGAGATGACACTGAGAAGCAGCTTTAGGAAAACTTATTGAATAAGATGTTGAAAATGAAGAAAAGATGAGTTGACTGCCTTTCCTTTCTCTCTCTTTGTGGGTCTTAAGTTGGAAAAAGGAAGAAAAATCCACCTATTATTGCTTGAAAGCTTAGGCTACTTTGCTCAGATGCCTAGATGCTTTTCTGTGAGCTAGATAAAGGCTGAAAGTCTGAGGGGCTCTGTCTTCTGACAACAGTTGGCGTTGTAGTGCTGGATCACTGAGAAAGTCACTGCAGAATTTCTAAAGTATTGCAGATTCTCCTCATCCCCCCAGCCTTCTCCACCTGCAATTTCAGGGGTCTGTAAGACTGTCTTTAGGTTCAGTAATTCACTGGAAAGACTTGGAGAAGTCAGAATAGCTGTGATATTCGTGGTCTGCGTTTGTCACAGGGAAGGATGCAGATGCAGTTAGCAGAGGGAAGAGCTGCAGAGAGGGGGGTCCAGGACTCAAGAGCTGGCGCGTCCAGGGGTCCGCTCCCGGCGGGGCTGTGTGGACAGGGCCTATTTCTCTCAACACTGTGTCTCGACACATGTGCTCCACCAACAGTGATGCTTATCCGGTCTTTAACGTCCAGAGTGTTGCTGGGGCTCAGTTATGTGACAGATGAACATCCCTGTGGCTGACCTTTGTCTCCAGCCCATCCAGAGGTTGAGCTGATGCCACGTGGACAAGGTTCCCTGCCACAAGTCATTTAGTTATTGTAGGCTATCTAGCATGGCCCTACACCCCGTGCTCACCCCCAACAAAGATACTCTCATCAGTGGACATTCTTAAGGTTAGAAATTACCTCCTGGTGCTGAGGGCAATGGCCAAACCTAAATCTGGGCAAGAGTTAATCTTGTCCTGTATACCACACTCTGACTGCTTCCAAAACAGAAGCATACTTTTGATACTGATACAGAATTAAATGAGGTGGCTCCACAGGGCGAGTTGAGAAGCAACATATCCAGTGTACGTTCAACTTATTCCTGGCCCCTTGATTTTCTGAAGGAAATTGCAGTTGTCAGTGATACTTTCTATGTAAGATTCTGCTGGAATTAAGGATATGGACAAATTTGTACTCAGGCATTACTTCACCATACTATAAAAGTGCCTGATAACCTATGCAATTTTACTTAAGGGATTTCTTATAAACATTATTTTCCTGATCCTGAAGCCAAAGTTAGCGATGGAAAGCAATATCCCCATGTTTGGAAGAAAGTTCTTATTCCTGCCAGCTTCAACTGAATGAGAATTCTGTGCAGACACACTCATCCCAAACACTGCATAAGGCTCTTTTGGGACTTATCAAGAAAATAGTGATTTTTCACCCATATGAAGAAGTTGTGGGAGAGTGAGCCCTAATCAAAGTTTACATTTTCCCAAGACATTTCAGGCAAACCTGTTGTTAGGGTGTATTGAGCTATGTATTATCAAAAGTTCATGTGCCTCAACATCTCACCTCCCTTTTTATACTCAGTTATGAATTATAAATACAAATGCCTATGGAACGAGGCGAGTTATGTGTGAAATAGGGCAGTAGATGACTAGATATTACTGGAGAGAATGGCAAAGTGGCAATTACCAGTCTGCTATAGGAATCATGTTCAGATTTTGCAAATATTTTACAGGCAAGTGAAACAGATCTTTTGACAGACATAGGCTCATGAACTACTAGTTTGGGACTCCTATAACAAAGGGATACAGGAGCAAATGCCCATATATTAGTAGGGCAGAAGATAGAGTTTACTTTTTGGCTTAGCATTTGAGATATTTTCAGATTATGCAATCTGACTTGATGTTGGCTGTAAAAAATCAGTTTTCCAACTTTCCTACAAAATGTAAAAATAAAAGCTAAACAAAGAATTGTACTACATAATGGATGGAGGCATAAAGCAAAAAGAATTATGATTTCATCTTATTTGTTTTTCATTCTTTGTGGTAGGAACTTGACCAGGAAAGGAAGAAATTGAAACCAAGCAGGACCCTGTGGAACTTGTGGGTCACATCCTTTCTGTGTTCCATTTCTTGTTTGTAGGAAATAGGCTTTATTTAGCTTCCTTGACTTGATCTTGATCTTCCTTGATTTTCCAAAGGGCAGGTTCAAATAGTTATTAATTGTGGATGGGAGGGGATGCAGAGACAAGGGAGGAGCAGTCAAGAAAGAGTGCTGCTTTGGGCTGGGTTCTGATGCCACCCAGGGGAGAATGTAATGCATACCCACCCAGGGGAGTATATGTTATATACCCAAAGAAGTATATAATAACACTTCTCAGTTATTTTGTAGACCTAAGGCCCTCATCCAGGTGGAGGATGACAACTTCAGGCTGAGCACAGGATTCCTGGGATACTTCTCTACCACCTCACCACCAGCCAATCAGAAGAAAGTCACACACTCTGCACCCCACACCCCACACCCCACATTTTGCCTATAAAAGCTTCTCCCTCACAAAGCATTAGAGAGGTAGGTGTTTTTGAGCATTAACTACTTGTTCTCCTTGCTTTGCCCCACAATAAGCCTTCCTGTGCTCTAAATTCCCATGTGTCAGATTATTTGGAATTATGTTTGTCAGGAACACAAACTGTGTTTGGTAACAGAATGAGGGAAAACTTTAGATTTAAAAGTACAGAGTTGCTGTGTACTCGCTAACAACCAAAAAAGATGTCCTTTTCATTATAGGGGACTGGAATGCTAAAGTAGGAAGTCAAGAAACACCTGGAGCAACAGGCATATTTGGCCTTGGAATGAAGAATGAAGAAGGGCAAAGACTAATAGAGTTCTGCCAAGAAAATGCACTGGTCATAGCAAACACCCTCTTCCAACAACACAAGAGAAGACTCTACACATGGACATCACCAGATGGTCAACACCAAAATCAGGTTGATTATGTTCTTTGCAGTCGAAGATGGAGAAGCTCTATACAGTCAACAAAAACAGGACCAGGAGCTGACTGTGGCTCAGATCATGAACTCCTTATTGCCAAATTCAGACTCAAATTGAAGAAAGTAGGGAAAACTGCTAGACCATTCAGGTATGACCTAAATCAAATCCCTTATGATTATACAGTGGAAGTGAGAAATAGATTTAAGGGCCTAGATCTGATAGATAGAGTGCCTGAATGGGATGGGGGGCATTTGGGGAGTGACGGCACATGCAACCCCTCTTGTTTCTCTCCGAGCCCACACTGTGATGTGTGATTTCAACATTACATAACTACGTCGAAGTAAGTCAGAACCTGAACCATGGCAGGAGACAAGCTTGACTACATAAATTAGGAAAATGGAGACACGATTGAATATAGGCATCGTGTAGAATCTCAGGTGTGCGCACACCAGCACATCTAACATGTGGAAAGGGCTCCCCCTGGTGGCCCTCCCAGAGGTTCCCCGCTGCAAGTCCTGGCTCAGGCCCAAAGCCCAAGCCCAACAACCTGCAGTCCCCGGCCGGACTAGCCGACTTCACTTGCTGCAAGGCCAAGTTATGACTGCTGATATTCTCTGTCCTGAGATGACACCCAGTTCCAGGAACAACGTGTTTCTGGGGCAGACTTGCACAGACATCTCAAGAGACAGTGGCAGAAAGGGAGCCAGGGCCCCTGGGTGGGGCAGAGGCTGCTGCTCCCTGCCCCTGAATTCATAGCCGTGAGGGCCCTCAAGCTGAAGATCTGGTTCTGCTTATGCTGCAAAAGAGGCACCACTTTGCATGCAGCTCTGTGTTTCAATCACCTTGCCTATGGCATGAGAAATATTCTGGTGCAGCAGGAGAAGGGGAGGGACCCAGGGCCATGGATGTGCCCTGCCTCCGGTGTGGAATGTTGGACAATTTACTCGGGGGGTCCTAAAGATATGGTGCACAATGCCTCAGGTGCATCCTGACTGCTGTATACGCCATCATTTTCTGCAGGAATCCTTCAGAATCTAAACTTCTGGTTGTCCATCTAGGAACCATGTCAAGCCACCAATTGTTCACTCTGCTATACTCCCTGGTGCTGGATCTAGCCTGGCTAGAGACCCTTGGTGATATGTTGGCATGGAGCTCCCAAGGAGAAACCTTTCTGCTGTTTCAGAAGAGCAACCCCAGGGCTCCACTGATGCGTCCTCACATTGGGTGGGGGGACAGCACCATTTCCTCCTCTCTCATGTCAGATTACTGCTGTAAAGCTTCCTACCTGATCCAGACTGGAGAAAACGACCAGGACATGATTGGAGGGACTTGTGAGACAGGCTCCTTAACTCATAGCAGAGAGCTACAATGAAAAAATAAGAGAGAGAAAGCAACAATGAATGCTTGTACATAAAGACACAGACACACGAGTGAAATAGAATAGAGAACCCAAGGCTTCCAGTGCAAAGCAATGGTGGATAAACTGTAAGATAAAATAAAAAATCCATTTTTAACCAGCGGAGATTATCCTCATGGGTATTCCCAGAACTGAATATAAAAGCACAAAAGATGAACAAGGCTGATGCTGTAGCTTTTTGGAGTCTGGATACAGTCAAGGACAGCTGGTAATATAAGTCCTGTCGAGTGATGACAAAGAATTGAATTGCCCACTTGTGCTGGGGGACCAGAGTAGTCAATTCATATCAAAAATTCAGGAGCTGGGATTGGTCTCTTCCCATCATGTCCAAAAAAAAAAAAAAAAGATTTAAATAAGTTGCTACTGACTTTGCCTGGGACTGTGGCCTACAGAGCATACAGTGCTGCACACGCCTGTAACCCAGCCTCCTTCGGCCGTGGGGCTGGACCTGAGTCATCGGCAGGTCAGGCCAGGGCAGGAGCCCTGGCTGCCGTAGAAGATTCACACTGGACAGGGCCCTGGGGAGGCAAGTCCTCAGTCACTGGATAAGGAATGAGGACCCGGAGAAGAACGATGGAAAACCTGGAAATGACCTGGAAACTAAAACTCCACAATACACAGAGACTAACACTAAGAAAAGCAACCAGCAGCATCAATACTCCAGAGGAAGAGTCACGCCAGATGAAGTGAAAAAACAGAATGACCAGAAGGAGACTTCAGGATCCTCAAAGAGATGACTGAAGGCATAACGTTTATTAAGCAAACAGCAATTAGGAGATAAAGACCAGCAGAAAGGTACCATCACGAAACGATGAAACAAAAGTATAATTCAGTAAATGGTTTCAGAGAGAAGATTCTTTGGAAAATACATACAGGGGCTTCCTCAGCAGTCCAGCGGTTAAGACTTTATCTTCCAACGCAGGGGGTGGGAGTTTGAACCTTGGTTGGGGAGCTGAGATCTCACAGGCTTCAAGGCCAAAAAAAGAACCAAAACTTAAAACAGAAACAATATTGTAACAAATTAAAGACTTTAAAAATGGTTCACATAATAGTCCACAAAAAAATGAAAAAGAAAGGAAAGAAAATGTATATTAATACATATATAAATGTCTAATATAAAAAGTTTTCTATTATCTGAAAAGGACAGAATGTTCTAGACTGGCTGAAAGAAAAAGAAATGTACTGGGAATTCCCTGGCGGTCCAGTGGTTAGGACTCTGCTTTCACTGGCAAGGGCATGGCACCCCCAAAAAAGTGGTAACAAAAGAAAGGCATAGGCTGATAATTATTTTTTAATTTTATAGTTAATAGAAAAAAAATCAAGCAGGTTGGGAAAATATTGGCCATTCTGTAGCTAAGGGCACAGACTCTGAATCCAGGCTTCCTGGGTAGGACCTTGGACAAGTTCCCTGATCTCTCCATTCTTCTGTCTCCTCCATAAAAATGAGATTAATCGTTGAACCTGCCTCGTGGTGGGTCGGGATTAACTGCGCTACTATGTGCGAAATTCTTGGAACAGTAGCTGGCACCCAGAAAACATTCAGTAGTTATTTCTGCTTTATATTGTACCATGTAAGAAATTCAGACCCAATTCACAGCAGAGAAATCATAACTAATTAACAGTTACAGGGAAAAGTTCAACTTCACTCATAATGAAAGAAAATTAAAATAGAATTCAAATTTTTACCTTTATATTTGGTGAAGACTGTTTAAATGACATAGAATATCCTTTCTCTAACCATGGGGGGCGGGGTATCGTTTCCTAAAAATATTCTTCGATAAAAACATTGAGATTAGGGGATTTAGGACTTTATGCAAAGTTAGGAGTTTGGGAGATCAAAATTATCAGAAAACCTGTGTTTAAAAAGGTTTTATGCCACCTCACCATTAGGATGGCTACTATCAAAATAGAAAATAACAAGTGTTTGTGAGGATATGAGGCAATTAAAACGCTTATGCACTGTTGGTAGGGATGTAAAATCATGGAGCTGCTGTGGAAAAGAGAGTAGTGGTTCCTTAAGAAATTAAAAACAGAATTACCATATGATCCAGCAATTCCACTTCTGGGGACATACCCAAAATAACCAAAAGCAGAATTTCAAAGAGATATTTATATACCCACGTTCATAGCAGCACTATTCACAACAGCTAAAAGGTGAAAGGTGAAATCAATCCAAGTGTCCATCAGCGAATAAATGAGTAAACAAAACATAGCCTACACATATGATGGAATATTATTCAGCTTTAAAAGAAAACAACTACTGAGCCTGTGCTCTAGAGCCCATGCTCGGCAACAAAAGCAGCTACCACAGTGAGAAGCCCATTCATTGCAACTAGAGAGTAGCCCCCAGTTAGGAGTTTGGGAGATCAAAATTATCAGAAAACCTGTGTTTAAAAAGGTTTTATGCCACCTCACCATTAGGATGGCTACTATCAAAATAGAAAATAACAAGTGTTTGTGAGGATATGAGGCAATTAAAACGCTTATGCACTGTTGGTAGGGATGTAAAATCATGGAGCTGCTGTGGAAAAGAGAGTAGTGGTTCCTTAAGAAATTAAAAACAGAATTACCATATGATCCAGCAATTCCACTTCTGGGGACATACCCAAAATAACCAAAAGCAGAATTTCAAAGAGATATTTATATACCCACGTTCATAGCAGCACTATTCACAACAGCTAAAAGGTGAAAGGTGAAATCAATCCAAGTGTCCATCAGCGAATAAATGAGTAAACAAAACATAGCCTACACATATGATGGAATATTATTCAGCTTTAAAAGAAAACAACTACTGAGCCTGTGCTCTAGAGCCCATGCTCGGCAACAAAAGCAGCTACCACAGTGAGAAGCCCATTCATTGCAACTAGAGAGTAGCCCCCGCTGGACACAACTAGAGAAAGTCCCTGGGAGTAGTGGGGAGACCCGTCACAGCCAAAATAAATAATTAAAAGTAATAAAGGAAGAAAGAAATGGAAGTTCTAACACATGCTACAGCATGGATGAACCTTGAGGATATTACTTTGAGTGAAATAAACCAGCCACGAAAAGACAGACACTGTAAGATTCCACTTACAAGAAGTAGTCAAATTTGTAGAGACAGAAAGTAAGATGGTGGTTGCCAGGGGCTGGAGGAAGTGGGGAATGCGAAGTTGTTTCATGGGTACAGAGCTTGTCATACGAGATGAAAGGTTCTGGAGAGGATGGCGGTGATGGTCCCACAGCAAAGTGCGATGCATTAGCCTGTTGAGCAGTGAACAGTAGGAGCTTGGACTCAGTAACGATCTTTTTTTTTAATTGAAGTATAGTTGACTTACAATGTGTCAATCTCTGTCGTATAGCAAAGTGACTCAGTTATACACATATAGACATTTTTTAATATTCATTTCCATTATGGTTTATCACAGGATATTGAATAGAGTTCCCTGTGCTACACAGTATGACCTTCTTGTTTATTAAGACTTTCTTTTTTATATTCTTTTCTATTATGGTTTATCATAGGATATTGACTATAGCTCCCTGTGCTGTACAGTAGAACCTTGTTGATACTCGGTAACAGACTTGATTTCCTCCAATTGTCTTTGGTAACATCTTTCACTGTAGATGAAATTTCTGGCTTTAACACAAGGGTGTGTTTGCTCTGCCTTATGTGCCATTTTATCAGATCATCAAGATCTTAGCAATCACCAGGGATCAATTTACATTTTTGCAGCATGGTTATGCTGCTTTCTCTTGCTTTCTTCAGCAAACACTCAATGTTTTCCTTTATATAAGAAATGATTTAGGGTATTTTCCTGAAGGTTTGCCATTTTGACTTAATCCTCGCATTCAGCAGTTTTCAAGAAAATCTACTTTTGCTGGGAGCTGTCTCCATCCACACATCTGGACCTTGGATGAAAGTTTCCTGGGGTGTCAAAGCACCTCTCCTGGGATTTCCATGTTGTCCTTATGGGGCTAAAAACAAACTTAGGAAGCTCCTTGAAGGGAAATTACCTGGCAGTCCAGTGGTTAGGGCTAGGTGTTTTCACTGCTGGGGCCCAGGGTTCAATCCCTGGTTGGGGAACTAAGATTCCACATGTTGCTCAGCACAGCCAAACTGGAAAAAAAGAAAAAAGCTCCCTGAAGCCTGGAACTCTGCAGCATTTACTGTTTATTCCCAACCCCTACATAGTGCCTGGGATATGTATCAAATGAATGACTCCATCCATCTAAGATAAATATTAGAAAAAGTCCTTTAAAATTCCCCAGGGTCAAAAGTGTACAAAAACACAAAACAAACTCTGCATGTTTTTACTTTTTCAGTCCCTCTTGCCATAACCGCTCTCATGTCCCCTCCTCCTCCCACCTCCTCAGCCTCAAAGACCCACAGCAGATTCGGGCACCCCTTACCTCAGACTCCAAACCCCACAAGCACCAAGTCATACCCAGAGGCAACCAGCAGGGACAACCTAACACTCAGGGATCAACTGCAGTCATCCTCAGACTCCCATAGGACTCAGCACTTCTCTTCACAGGTGGGATTCATATTTTAGTCCAATAATGTTAAGATTAGCACTAATTCCTCATTGATCTCTTCACCCACTTGGAGATTCAATGGCTCAATAACGAGGCGTTTATAGCAACAGGAAGTACATGTCAGATGCGGTATAGGCAACCCATTCTTGCTGTCAGGGGGCTTTCTACACACACACGCACACGCACACACATGCGCACACACACGGGAGGGGAAGAAAATTCAGGAGGCCTATCTTAGGAATTTTAAGGTTAAGATATCTTCATGGAGAGGAAACCATATTAAAATATCAACTTAGAACAGACACTTGGAATGTGATTTCTTGTGGGCATTTACAGCAATGATTATCTAATAGTGTTTTGTTGGGATTGTTTAGGGTGGCAGACTTCCCCCTTCCTTTAAAAAAGTGCACTCAGTTTGCCCTCTGGTGGCCAAATAATTAGAAACACAAGATTACACAGTTGGTGAGCTGCAGCACAGCCTTTGCAGTTGCTGGAAAAAAAGTATGCATGCGTCGTTTTCGAGTAATTCCCTTTTGTCTTTTACTTTCCTCCCATATTCCCGTTAGAACTATCATTCACTCTGTTAAATGGCAGGGTGTTGAACTTGATGGTGTCCAGATCACTGCAGGAAATGATAAGGAATTTTGCTCTTGGTAGGAGGGGAAGCTGGTTCCAACAAAAGGAAAAAGGACATGCTAGGAGTTAGTCCCTTTGCTGACCAAATGTGTCAAGTTTCCAGATGATAGAGGGAGAGCAGAATCTTTTTAGTGCTTCCAACTTCTCAGTTAGAATCACGGCATTAGAACAGAAGAGGGTAGAAAAATGTGGTAAGCAGGATTCAGAAACAAACACCTCAGAAAGAACGTAAGAGAAAATATAGCTGTTCTAAATGTGTTCAAACTCGCTAGTCTGGATGGATTCCACTCCAGAGCTCTCAAAAAAAAAAAGCAATTAACTCAGAGTGTCACCAACTCACTGCCAACAGTCTCTGAGGAACCACAGACAGGCAGAGAGAGGTTACAGAGAATGTAACTCTGATTTCCTAAGATGGAAAAGAAGGTGAATGTTAAAAACTACTCACCAGAGACCTTGAAAATGACCTTTGAGTCATTTGAGAGATACAAAAAGGTGTTTTGTGAGCCTTTACGAGAAGCAAACGTGGCTGTCAGGGCTTCATAGGGGCTCAGCAAGGGCAGGTGATGCTAGACTCTCCTCATGTCATGTTCTTTTGTCAGGATTATAGACCAATAGAACAAGGCAGTATAATAGACCAGGGTCTGCATTTGATTAAGGTATCTCATGACATCTCACATCACATCCTTCTGGAATAGGCAATTGTACGGTTAGGAGAAAGTGGAGCTGATTAAGTGATAGTAACCCAAGGTAAAGAACCTTCCTGCCAATGCAGGAGACAAAAAAGATCTGGGTTCAATCCCTGTATCGGAAAGACCCCCTGGAGAAGGAAATGGCAACCCACCCCAGTATTCTTGCCTGGAAAGTTCCTTGGATAAAGGAACCCAGAGGGCTACAGTTCATGGGGTCGCAAAGAGTCAGATATGACTGAGCACACAGCACTGCCTAAGGTGCTGGAAGGTTCTCACCACAGTCCTGCCCTGTTCAATATTTGTCATGTCTTGTATGTTATATAGACACACAAGTGTGTGTTTACCAAATATGTGGATGGAGCAGAGTTTTAAGACAGAAAATTCATTGGACTTCAGAATCAGTACCCAAAATCCATCTGGACAGGCCAAACAGATTCTCATGGGATGAAGTGGATCTTTCCTCTCTGTCCCAGATCCCATTGTCTTGTTTAATGAGTCTTGCCCAAGGTTTTTCCTCTGTTTACCGCTGTGCTAAAATTTGCCTCCCCCAGATCCTCTCTCACCGTGGGGGAAGGCATCTCATCCACTTTAACGTCAAGGATTCCTCCTTTCATCTCTCCAGTACAGAGTCATCACCCAGTGCTGAAACTAAATTCGTTGGCAGTGTGTGCCTTGACCAACTCCCAAACGCTCCACATCACCCCATCAGCATGTCCTCAGCCTCAGTCTCAGGGACCGGGCAACATGTCCCTCTTATTCTGGGCCAATCACTCTTTAGCCTTAAAGTCCACCCTCCCTCTTCTCCCCAAGACCTCGCACGGTCAACCCTCCTGTCTCTTGCCAGTGTCTTCATGCAATTCTCTCCTGGATCCTTCCTACTCTGAAGACAAGTGAACAGAAAGGGGAAGAAAGAAACCTTCATTTTTGGTTTTACTCTCTTCTTTTACCTTCCCTTGTTTCCATCACTCTCTGTGGGCAGTTGGACTCTCCGGAAACAGAAGCCAAGGTGGAGTTTGGGAGGCAAGATGTCATTTAAGGAATAATACCAGTGAAAGCAGAACAGGGCAGAGGGAGGAGAGACACCAAGCTTCGGTCCGGCAATGCTTCCTTGGATAACTCTGTGGAGTGCTTGGAGCAGGTATTCCCAATCGGAGCAAACCAAAATAGGCTGAAACAGCCAGGCCTTTCTGCCTCGGCCCTGCTCAGTCACCACGTGCGGCTGCTGGAGGAAGGAGGAGACTGTAGGAGCAGACAGTCAGTGACCTCTACGTCTGCCGCGCTCTCCTTATTTCTTATTCCTCTCAGCACCTGGAAAATTCCCCTTCTGTCTCCACTTTTGTTCCCCTCATCTCATCCTTTGCCCCACTCCAAACCCAATGGGCACATTTTGATTCTTACAGCAGGAAGTCTGTGCTGCATCCACTGGGGCTGATTCTCTTTTTCCCTCCCTCCTCAGTCTCAACTCCCTTGGCTTTCATAACTCCCTCCCTCAGTTCTTCCGAGCAGCTCTGCCATCCCTTCCCGGCCTCCTCAGGGGTCTTGTCCTCCTCTCACCGTCTGAGTGTTGGGACTCCATCCTCAGTCCACCCTCCTCCTCTCACCCTCCCAGGGTGACCTTGCCCACTGTCAGCTCTTTAATTCCCATTTACATGCCAGTGACTCTGAAATCTACTCTCCAGCGGGTTGTCTCTCTGCCCCTGGTCCCATCTCGGTGCTAACACTGTCAGAACAGGGAGGTCCTGCTTCTCCTTTCCTAAGAGCATGTACACCCTGGAGAAAGCTCTTTTTTCCAGGGAAAGGACTGGGGATCCTTTGAACCTGCTCCATCACGTTCCTTTTCTAGACAGCTAACCTTGGTCAGTCCTGTTTGGGCATGTGTATGAAACGACTTTGAACAATATCAAGAATTCTACATATGGAAACTTGCATCACTGATATATAAATAGCTGATGCTGGGTGTAGAAACTAAAAAAACTTTCATCACTTCTTCCCTGACCACACCCAGGACTTACCTAATCAGGTGTGAACCTCTGACTCAACAGGTCCCCAGAAAAGAGTTATTCAGAATTTCTTTATTACAGGAAATGAGAGGTGGTAGTGATTTATTTTATAGCTTGTGTTTCTCCTGAAGAAAAGAGTTCTCTGAGCAGGTGATTTCTAGCCAAGCTTTTTATTTCCTGTCCTATATCTGAGTGGCAGGGGTTTCCCAGATGGAACAGTGGTAAAGAATCTGCTTGCCAATGCAAGAGGTGCAAAAGACATGGGTTCGATCCCTGGGTCAGGAAGATCCCCTGGAGTAGGCAATGGTAACCCACTCCAGTATTCTTGCCTGGAGAATCGCATGGACTCAGGAGCCTGGCAGATTATAGTCCATGGGGCAGCAAAGAGTTGGACACGACTGAGCTACTGAGCATGTACACACTTGTGTGGCAGAGGCATACATAGGAGGGTTTTCTCAAGAAAAAGTGGGAAATGGTCTCTTCTTTCTTTCAGTGTATTATGCTTGCTGTATGTCTGTCCTTTCTTCCCAAATTGGAACTTCCGGCTGAATTTAGTGAAACTTCTCAAGCAGGTACACTGTGCCAAGGGCAGGCCTCTGTACAAGACAATTCCTGCCTTAAGGAATCTGAAGGGTGGTTCAGGCAATAAGTCTAATGCAAGCACATGCCAGTTTGATGATGATCTCAGAAGCCATGGAAACTAAGGGCTATGGGGTTCCGGAGAAGGGAAGTGTCTCTATCCAAGCGGCCTCATAAAGGCATCCAAGACAGACCTTGAAGGATAGATCACATTTTGGGAGTGAGCACATAACAGAAATAAGCAAGAAAAAATGATGACATCCAGGAAGAGGTAGAAAACAGTGCCAGATGGCAAAAGGCTATTAGAAGAATACCTTCAGAGAATTGCAAGATAAACAATAGTAAGGAAGTTGTCTCAACTTGTCTCATGTTGTAGTTTAGTCACTAAGTTGTGTCTGACTCTTTTGCAACCGCATGTACTGTAACCCACTAGGCTTCTCTGTCCATGGGATTTTCCCAGCAAGAATACTGGAGTGGGTCGCCATTTCCTTCTCCAGCGGATCTTCCCGACTCAGGGATCGAACCTGCGTCTCCTGCATTGGCAAGCGGCTTCTTCACCACTGAACCACCAGGGAAGCAAGTTGCCTCATATCTAAGGCCAAAAACTGAGATGGTAGACATACCCTGGGATATAGAGAGAGGCAAGGTCACGGGAGGACGATTATGAAAATATTGTTATTAAAAGAGGTGAACAGGAGAGGCAAAACCACTGTCCATCACCCTTCATAGGTCCCCACTCAGCCCAACCTCTTTGGAACTTCCCCTTCTCACCGTCATGGGTTTATGAGTGTAAGTGGCTCCGCCTCCATCGAGCTCCCCAAGGAGGACAGCGCTCACTAAGCAAGAGATCACTGCTGTATCGCCCCATCTCTCCTGGTTTGGTAGAACGTTGTCCGTAGTACCGCCCCAGGCCCACCTATTCCATGTGTAACTCAGTGAGAATACTCTAGTTTTTGATCTTTTTTTTTTTTTAATCTATCTGGCTGTGTTGGGTTTTAGTTGCGGCAGGTGAGCTCCAGAGCATGTGGGCTCAGTAGTTATGGCACAGGGGGTTAGCTGCTCCTAGGCATCTGGGATCTAAGGTCCCCAATCAGGAATCAAACCCATGTCCCCTGCATTGCAAGGTAGATTCTTAACCCCTGGACCACCAGGGAAGTCCTTGGTTCTCAATCTTAAATGAAGGACATGAAACTTCATGAAGGCAAGAATGATCTGGGCCTGGGGACCTCCCAAGGTGAACTTGGCAGCAAATGTTCCCAACTCCCTTTGGAAAGACCCTGAAAAAACGGCAGAGGAGGAAGGAATACTGATGGTTATAATTGCTAACGAGGTTGGGGCTTTTAACACACTATGCCGGTTAAGTAATTACCAATTCCTCAGTTTATAGAGGAGGAAACTGGAACATAAAAATGCTATGTCCAGGGCTTCCCTGATGGTCCAGTGATTAAGAATTCATTTGCCAATGCAGGGAACATGGGTTCAATCCCTGGTATGAAAAGATTACATATGCCATGGGGCATCTAAGGCCCTACGCCACAATTAGGGAAAGTATGTGGCAAGGAAGACCCAAGGAAGCCAATTTTTTTTTTAATGCTATGTCCTATCCCCCTACAGAGAAGCAGAGGCTGAGTCTGGTTTCCCAGGAGCCTTGGCAGCTCCTGAGGGAGTTGGTAACTGGGGCATCTCTTGAATATATTTATGGATTTTGCATCTGGGAAGCATCACTGAAAGGCAGGAACACATCAGACACTGTTTACTCTAGCTCCAAACAAAACTACATAGGAAGAGGGTATCCTGATTAAAGTTATATTCAGCTTAATCAAATAGGAGTTTATTTTTCTTATATAATATTCAAGAAGACTGGAACAGACAGTCCAAAGCTGATGCAGCTGCTCAGAGAAGTTACCAAGAGGAAAATAAATGACTCAATCAAAAAATGGACCAAAGAACTAAACAGACATTTCTCCAAAGAAGGCATACAGATGGCTAACAAATACATGAAAAGATGTTCAACATCACTCATTATCAGTTCAGTTCAGTTCAGTTGCTCAGTCGTGTCTTTTTGCAACCCCATGGACTGCAGTATGCCAGGCTTCTCTGTCCATCACCAACTCCCAGAGCTTACTCAAACTCATGTCCATTGAGTTAGTGATTCCATCCAACCATCTCATTCTCTGTCATCCCCTTCTCCTCCCGCCTTCAATCTTTCCCAGCATCAGGGTCTTTTCAAATGAGTCAGTTTTTCACATCAGATGGCCAAAGTATTGGAGTTTCAGCTACAGCATCAGTCCTTCCAATGAATATTCAGGATTGATTTCCTTTAGGATGGACTGGTTGGCTCTCCTTGCAGTCCAAGGGACTCTCAAGAGTCTTCTCCAACACCACAGTTCAAAAGCATCAGTGCTTCAGCACCTGGCTTTCTTTATAGTCCAACTCTCACATCCATACATGACAATGGGAAAACCAAAGCTTTAATTAGATGGACCTTTGTTGGCAAAGTAATATCTCTGCCTTTTAATATGCTGTCTATGTTGGTCATAACTTTTCTTCCAAGAAGCAAGTGTCTTTTCATTTCGTGGCTGCAGTCACCATCCACAGTGATTTTGGAGCCCAAAAAACTAAAGTCTGTTACTGTTTTCATTGTTTCCCCATCTATTTGCCATGAAGTGATGGGACCAGATACCATGATCTTCGTTTTCTGAATGTTGAGTTTCAAACCAACCTTTTCACTCTTCTCTTTCACTTTCATCAAGAGCCTCTTTAGTTCTTCGCTTTCTGCCATAAGTGTGGTGTCATCTACGTATCTGAGGTTATTGATATTTCTCCTGGCAATCTTGATTCCAGTTTGTGCTTCATCCAGCCCAGCATTTGGCATGATGTACTCTGCATATAAGTTAAATAAGCAGGGTGACAATATACAGCCTTGACGTACTCCTTTCCCGATTTGGAACCAGTCTGTTGTTCCATGTCCAGTTCTAGCTGTTGCTTCTTGACCTGCATACAGATTTCTCAGGAGGCAGGTCAGATGGTCTGGTATTCCCATCTCTTTAAGAATTTTCCACAATTTGCTGTGATCCACACAGTCAAAGGCTTTGACATAGTCAATAAAGCAGAAGTAGATATTTTTCTGGAATTCTCTTGCTTTTTCGATGATCCAGGGGATGTTGGCAATTTGATCTCTGGTTCCTCTGCCTTTTCTAAATCCAGCTTGAACATCTGGAAGTTTACGGTTCACCTACTGTTGAAGCCTGGCTTGGAGAATTTTGAGCATTACTTTGCTAACGTGTGAGATGAGTGCAGTTGTGCGGTAGTTTGAGCATTCTTTGGCATTGCCTTTTTTTGGAATTGGAATGAAAATTCATTATTAGATAATCACTCATTATCAGAGAAATGCAAATCAAAACCACAGTGAGGTACCATCTCACGCCAGTCAGAATGGCTGCCATCAAAAAGTCTACAAACCATAAATGCTGGCGAGGGTATGGAGAAAAGGAAACCCTCTTACACTCTTGGTGGGAATGCAAACTAGTACAGCCACTATGGAGAACACTGGAGACTCCTTAAAAAACTGGAAATAGAACTGCCATATGACCCAGCAATCCTATTGCTGGGCATATACACTGAGAAAAACAGAACTGAAAAAGACACATGTACCCCAGTGTTCATTGCAGCACTGTTTACAATAGTTAGGACATGGAAGCAACCTAGATGTCCATCGGCAGGTGAATGGATAAGAGACTTATGGTACATACACACAGTGGAATATTACTCAGTTATAAAAAAGAACGCATTTGAGTCAGTTTTAATGAGGTGGATTAAACTGGAACCTATTATACAGAGTGAAGTAAGTCAGAAAGAAAAACAGTAATACTCATGGCTGATTCATGTCAATGTATGGCAAAAACCACCACAATATTGTAAAGTAATTCACCTCTAATTAAAACAAATAAATTAATTAAAAACAAACAAAAGAGAAAAACACGAATACGTATATTAACGCATATATATAGAATTTAGAAAGATGGTAACGATGACCCTATATGCCAGATAGCAAAAGAGACACAGGTGTAAAGAGCAGACTTCTGGCCTTTGTGGGAAAAGGCGAGGGTGGGATGATTAGAGACTAGCACTGAAACGTGTATATTACCATATGTGAAATAGGCGACCAGTCCAAGTGCGATGCGTGGAACTGGTGCACTGAGACAACCCAGAGGGATGGGATGGGGAGGGGAGTGAGAGGAGGGTTCAGGACGGGAGACACATGTCCACCCGCGGCTGATTCATGTCAAAGTATGGCAAAAATCACCACTATATTATAAAGTAATTAGCCTTTAATTAAAGTAAATAATTTTTTTTTTAAAAAGTCACCGAGAATCCATTTTCCTGCTACACGTTCCTCTGTCTATCTTTCTGCCTCATGGGTGCAAGGTGGCTGCTCTTCCATTTCAGGCAGAAAGGAAGAGAAAAGGACAAAAGGCATGTCACACCTGAATCTACTTTTTAAATTTTTTTCCCTACCTTTTAAAAAAGTCAATCAGAGAGGCAACTGAATTCCTGAAAGCACACTTCTAATGATTTATTAGTCAAGTAGCCATGTGGCTTCCCTCGTGGCTCAGACGGTAAAGCGTCTGCTTACAATGCGGGAGACCTGGGTTCAATCCCTGGGTCGGGAAGTTCCCCTGGAGAAGGAAATGGCAACCCACTCCAGAATTCTTGCCTGGAAAATCTCATGGACAGAGGAGCCCAGTAGGCTACAGTCCATGGGGTCGCAAAGAGTCGGACACGACTGAGCAACTTCAATTCAATTCAAGCCATGTGGCTACCCCTAGAAGCAAGGGAGTCTAAGGAAATGTATTTAAGCATACTGACACCCAGGTAAAATTGAGGCCCCACTGCAGAAGGAGAGGAGGAAAATGGAGTTTGAAGCGGCCATCAGCTCTGCCCGACCCCCCCACCCCCCGCCCCAGAGTATATCAAGATCTATGGGCAAATGAAGAGATGGAGGAGGCTGCTGAAAAAGGGCATTCCGAGTAGGTGAGGAGATCTTTTGGAGTAATTCCCCATTTAAGCTCCAGGCACCTGCATGATTTGTTCTGCGTTGCCGTGGGTGACATGAGGCTGACATGAGAGACTGAGCTGTTTCACTCGCCCCAGGCCTCTCAAAGAATTAATAGAAAAGCAAGAACTCATGCCATTTCCCAGCTCCAAGCCTGGGTTCTTTCCACTGCCCTGCACTCACGCAAACCATGCTCCACAGACCCTTAGAGAGACAGGGAGGTGCCTGAAGGGGCTCTGATGAGTATCTAGGCAGGTAGACCATGGGCAGGGCTCCTCTCCTCCGCCCTCCTCACCCCGAGACTCTCCCCCTTCACATTTTTGTTATAATGAAAACTTCTCTCTGAGATTTAATTTGATACACAGGCTAATCTGTCATTTAAAAAATAAAAATCTGCTCCAGAACTCTTAATACTCTGTACTTCCCTTATTCACTGAGCATTTTGAGAGCCGATTATTTCGCACATTCACAGGTTCTCCAAGTTGGAAGGTGTGGCCCGTGCACACGGGGCTCCAGAAACAGCTCATTCCAATTTGGTGCTAACATCAGCAGGTGTCACTCTCTAAAATAGAATTAAAATGAGGGAGGCTGAGGTCAGACACCCGCAAGGCGATTTCGAAACGAGCTGTGAGCTAGGCTGGGATATTCCTTGACCTCCGGTGGACCTCCACAGCACAGGCGGCATTCCACGTGAGCTCGGCTGCATTTTGCTGAGGGCAGCGCTCGGCGCGACATCCAGTAGTCCGACACTGACTCGGTGGAGGAAAGAAGGGAGAGAAGGGGTGAGCGGTGGACAGTGACAACTCACCCATCTCTCTGGCTTTCAGACCAAACAGGGGCAAAATCTACTGACCTCGGTACAGGAGAGGAGGCTGCAGCCAGCCCACAGGGAGACTTCGGATACGTTTTAAAGACTCTTCCTCTGGTGATTTAAATAGGAAAGGGCCCTTCCTCTGGGCACAGGCAGCTGATAAGCATACACCCATGGCAATGAAGGGCGCATTTTGCATAAACCAGAAAAAGGGACCCGTCTGGGCAAGCAGCCCAAGCCCTGTGCCAGGGTGAGAGACCAAGAGAGCTGAGCACAGGCTGGAGTTCAGCCCTCCTCATCACCTTTGTGAGCTCACAGGCTGGGACCCCCAACTCTGTCCACACCTCCAGTTTCCTGTTGGGGTGCACAAGCCTGCCTTCTGCACGGCAAAGAGTTTTCAGTTCCCAACAACATCACCCTAGGAAAGGAGAATGGAGAGACTAACACCCTCCTCTTTTTTGTGATGTGTGGACACAGGTTTGTTCACTCACACGTGCACACTTGTACACACATACCCAGTCAGGGACCTATAGGGTAGAGCTTAAGCCGCTGAGTGTTTCAAAAAGAATAAGTGAAAGTGAAAGTTGCTGAGTCGGGTCTGACTCTTTGTGACCCCATGGACTACACAGTCTTTATAACTCTCCAGGCCAGAATACTGGAGTGGGTAGCCTTTCCCTTCTCCTGGGGATCTTCCCAACTCAGGGATGGAACCCAGGTCTCCCGAACTGCAGGCGGATTCTTTACCAGCTGAGCCAATGGTGCCTAAAAATAGAACAACTGACAGAATTGGGGGAGGGGGTTCTTACTACTCATACTTCCTGGAATTATGTGTAATTACATCTTAGAAACTCAACAAATAATCAGTAAGTACAAAATTAAGGAATCACCATGTGGTGAAGTTCAAGGAAGCTGATGTTACTCATAAGAGTAAGTAAAGTAGAAAGTCTAGGGCCAAGGGTCATGGTGAAGAGTCCCATGTCTCTGAGCTCCTAGCTTTCAGAGAGGGGATCCATTCTCCCATTCCTCCTTCTAGAGACCCTGGTTTTATTTTGCTTATTAATATTCGTGTGCTATAAACAAAAATTTTTTTTTATCAACCTGCCATTCAACAGGAGTGAGCGTGTGACATTTCTGGCTAAGGGAGTGTTAGTCTAAGTCACGAAATGGACCTGCAGAAGAGTTCTTCTGGAGCTGACACTCTAGGCTTCGGTCCCCTTTTGCCCTTTACTCTCCCACTTCTTCCTTCCAGAAACACAAACTCAGGGGGTGATCTGAGTTCCGACAGCCCCGCTGAGAGCATTTATTCATTTACTCAACAAATACTCACTGTTTTCCATGCTGGGGATTCAGAATGAAGAAAACTGACATCGGTCTGGACCCCTGGTGAACTTACAGTCTGGTGGGGGAGACAGATTGTAAACAAATAGTCAGGATGTGTAAGTGTCAAAAGGAAAATAAGTTAAGAAAAGAGGTACTAAATATAGGACAGAGTCAGCCTTGTAGATGGTGGCTCAGGAAGCTAGAGGAAGCCAAGTCCCTAGTAGGAGACCTGTTCTCCCCTTGAAAGTTGTTTAAAACTTTTATTATATTTATTTTATTTATTTAGCTGCATCGTGTCTTAGTTGCGGGATCTTCATTGCTTCGTGCGGGATCCTTCAGTGAGGTGCACGGACTCTCTAGTTGTGGTGTGGGGGCTTAGTGCTTCACAGCATGTGGCATCTTAGTTCTCAGGCCTCCAACCCAAATCCCCTGGGTTGCAAGCCAGATTCTTAACCACCGGACCACCAGGGGAATCCCAAGAGTTATTTTGAATGGAGAAAAATAGAACCCTTAATTTGTCATTGTTTTTCAGGTTTATGCTACTACCCTCCGATTGCCCTCCCCCAGCTGATAATAACCCTAAAAGAAGGCTCTTTGGCCTGGCTCAGTGAGTTTCTCAGATTTCACCCATATGAATAGCTTGTTAGCCGATGATACAAATAAATTCTTATGTTTTCTTAAACTGAAGTATAATTGATTTACAGTGTTGTGCCAGCTAGATTCTTGATAAAGTGACTGCTTTCATTTTCTTTCACACATGAAACTATTGCAGAAACACAATGGTTTTGAAAACCATTTCTGAAGACTGTTTCTAAAGACTGAAGATCAGAACAGTTTCAGTAGTGGTCCTGAAGTTATTCAACGTCATAGCAATGCATTAAATACTAATCTTCACATGAACAAAAGGTGGGAGGAGAGTGTGCAATGGAGAAAGAAAAAGCGAGAGAGGGAGAGAAAGCGAGCAAGAGGCCTGAGTCTTTGTTACAGCAAAGGCTGCAAGCTCAGCCTCCTCAGGGTCAAAGTAGGAAATGCAAACAATGACAAAGCATTCCCAGGCTGAGAAAAACAAGACTCCTGCTGTTTCTTTGTTTTCCCACTCTGGAGTAAACAAGTGGGTAAGGACTGAAATTTTTCTGCCAGAGGGAAAACAGCTGCTCAAGCTAAATGGTAAATGCCAGCTGACATTTTCCCTCAGTGTGAGGGAGGCCAGGGGACACCGAGTAGCCTCTGGTGACCTGAGACGGGGAGCTCCATTGTTGCCAGCAATGAATGTGGGCCCCTTCATGCCAGATAGCATGAATTTTTAAAATCCAGAAATCTGGATTTTTCTGTGCAATCTCCCACTTTTAAATGTTGGGAATGCATTCAATATTTTTTGTAAACACGCTGTTAGCAAACTGCATGTTTCTACAGACATTCAGGCAGCAGGCCATCAGTTGGCACCCTCGAGCTTGCTGAATGGTTGGGATAAGAAGCTGTTGCAAAGAGAAGTAGGGGAAAAGCAAGGAGCTGTCTGAAAGTAGGTAAGGAAGCGGAGGGATGGAAAAGGAAAGACCAAAGATGGTAGAAACAAGGAATATGGATCATCAACAAAAACTGAGTTACTGGATGCTTCACACCTTTCCACCCCCACCCCACCCCGGAAGCATTTTCTACCCCACCTCCAAGCAGAGCCTACCCTCCTGGGCGTCTGCACAACCTCTCCAGCTTGAACCACTCTCTGAACAGGTCTTTAGTCTACTCTTTCTTCCTGAAGCCCCAAAGATCATAAATCCCTTGAATTGCTGGAAAAACACTGGGCAGAAATCACAGAGTCCAGGAAAGAAAAACAGACAGTAAAATGAAAACAAATGCAGAGAGCTGAAAAGATGTTTATTTTGATCCATGTCCAGTTTTGGCAAATCTCAAAAAGAATAAAACGTCCAGGAAAAGGCAAGCTGAAGGGTGACTGGGGGAGGGAGCTAATAAGATCAAATTTGAGATTATATATGAAAAAAAAGTCAAGGTTCATTTATCATAGCATACAAAAGGATAAATTCCATATATAATTTTTTTTTTAGGTGAGACTATTTAAGTACAGGGTAGTGGAGGGGGAAATGGGTGAATTTCTCTATTATTTGGGAGTGGAGAATACATATATAACTAGGACTAAAAATCCAGCTGCTATTGAGGGAAAAGATTGATACGTTTGGCTACATAAAAATGTAACAGCAAAAAATTTTACAAGAGAAAACATTATCATAAGCAAAGTAAAATGACAAACATTTCACAGAGGAATGGCTAAGATCCTTAAAATATAAAGAGCTTCCAAAAATAGAGGAAAAAGAACCAACCAGTTGAAGGGGAGAAAAATAGGCTACTCCAAAATGTGCAACTGTGGCATATGGACCATTGACCTGAAGGTGATCAAGACCCAGCAGACTCAGGAAAAGGTTTTTACCTTTCCCTTAACTGCCTAAATAATTTAGGCAGGGGACCTGGCCCAGCTGCTGCTGCTGCTAAGTCACTTCAGTCATGTCCGACTCTGTGCGACCCCATAGACGGCAGCCCACCAGGCTCTGCCGTCCCTGGGATTCTCCAGGCAAGAACACTGGAGTAGGTTACCATTTCCTTCTCCAGTGTATGAAAGTGAAAAGTAAAAGTGAAGTTGCTCAGTCGTGTCTGACTCTTCGCGACCCCATGGACTGAAGCCTACCAGGCTACTCCGTCCATGGGTGATCGAGACCCAGCAGACTCAGGAAAATGTTTTTACCTTTCCCTTAACTGCCTAAATAATTTAGGCAGGGGACTTGGCCCAGAGAGAGAGCTAAAACCGGGATAGTTTTCACCTGAAAGACTTACCTGCTTGGCAGGGCAAACATCTATTCTTCTCATCCTCCTGTGAATTGACCATCTACCCTTCAAGCCCCAGGCCCCATCTCATACCTTAGCCAGGATGGCATATAAGCCTGTCACATGACTGCCTTTGTGTTTCTTATTTTTATGGGGCTCTTATATCTTTATGGGGCTCTTTTTCTCTTATTAACCTGTCTATGTCAAGTTAACTATTAGACTAGCAGCTAAAGAACCTAGAAAAGAAATTTTTTTCCACTCCCACAAACTCAACTTAAAAATTGCAAGAGGCATGAACAGTTACAAAAGGAAATATAAAGGACTCCATATTGTGTAAAAAGATATTCAACCTTGCTTCCAGTAAGAAAAACACAAATCGAAACTGTACTAAGTTCATAATTTTTTACCTCTCAGATTGGCAAAAATCCAAAAGCTTGTCAACACACTTTGTTGGCCAACCTCTAGGGAACAAGTACACTGTTGGTTGGAGTGCAAAATGAGACCACCTCTCTCAAAGGGAATTTGGTTGGCAGTAACTATACACACTTCCTTTTTGGCCCATCTATACCACTTCTGGAAACTATCCCAGAAATTCACTGACAAATATACAGAAAAGTGTTTGCATAAAGTTATTTATTGCAGCCCTGTTTGTAATGGCAAAAGACTAGAAATAACCCAAATGTCCCACAGTAAGAGGCTGGTTAAATTAAGTATCAAGTACTGAGGAGCATAAAAAAGGAATTAAAAAAAAAAAAAAATATATATATATATATATACTGCCGTAGAGTGATGGCCAGCACATATTTTGAAGTAGAAAGAAGCAAAGTGAAACTATGTAAACAGCTCACCTTAAAAAAATAATACTTTGGGGCACTTCCCTGGTGCTCCAGTGGTTAATTAAGACTTTGCTTTCCAAAAAAAAAAAAAAGACTTTGCCTTCCAATGCGGGGGGCCTGGGGTTCAATGCCTGGTCTGGAAACTAGATCTCACATGCCACAGCAAAGATCAAATATCCCACATGCCTCAACTAAGACCTGATGCTGCCAAATAAATAAATATTAAAAAATAATACTTTTAAAATGAAAAGTGGGAGGAACCACTTATTATGCTACTACATATCTAAGAATATATATATATACACACACACACAGGAAAGATAATCCAAAAAAAATTTTTTTAATGGCTACCTATGGGGGAAGGAGGAAATAGAATAGAGGAGACTGGGATAGAAACTAGGTTTCTCTGATATACCTTGTTTGTAGATCTGAATTTAGAATTGTATAAATATTTTACTTAAGTACAAACAAAAAACTTGAAAAAGCATTTCCTAAAAATCAAGAGCAAGATAGAAGAATCTATCTGCACAGTGAGTTAGTGGTATAATCACAGACAGAACTGTTTCAAACAACTTTAAAACACAGTAATTTGACTGGATATCCATAGTGAGATATACTGAATCAATTAATGGTGACAATATTGAGAGATAAGCCAAATGGTGTGTTTGGGAACTGCGATATTTGGTTGGGAGAAAGAACAGATGTAAGATATATGAAGTTACATAAGACAGTAAGAGTCTCTCTCTCTCTTTTTTTTTTTTTTTTTTTTTTTTGGCCACATAGTGAGGCATGCGGGATCTTAGTTTCCCAAGTGATCAAACCTGTGCCCCCTGCACAGTGCCAGTGCCAAGTCTTAACCACTGGACTGCCAGGGAAGTCCCAATGAGACTCTCTATTCGGAATTGAAAGTACTAGTATACACAAAGGATGATATCTTTAAATATATGTGTATGTATTTCCTTTCCATTAGAAGGCTCTAGAAACAAAGACCAACCCACTAGCAATGAGCATCACTTGCTCCCTGACTACGGTCTCTAGTTGTCATTTCCATCAATAGAAACCTTGAAGAAATGTTTGGTTCCCAACCTGGAAAAGGAAAAGCACAAGTTGTGCTTGGATATTTGTCATATCAGAAATTCAGGAACTATCAAAATCTTTTGAGACTACATCAGAAGGAGGCGATGTTGGCAAACACGGGACAGTTTAAGTATTCATGCTGCTGCTAAGCTGCTGCCAAGTCGCTTCAGTCGTGTCCGACTCTGTGCGACCCATAGACGGCAGCCCACCAGGCTCCCCCGTCCCTGGGATTCTCCAGGCAAGAACACTGGAGTGGGTTGCCATTTCCTTCTCCAATGCATGAAAGTGAGAAGTGAAAGTGAAGTCGCTCAGTTGTGTCCAACTCCTAGCGACCCCATGGACTGCAGCCTACCAGGCTCCTCTGTCCATGGGATTTTCCAGGCAAGAGTACTGGAGTGGGGTGCCATTGCTAAAGAATAGTAATTACAATGGACTACAGTGAACTAAAGTACATCAAATATGTTTAAATCCATGACTTTAGAATGATTATTTTTAATTGGTCACTTTTGGGGGGTTCTTGGTAGACAACTCAATAATTTGAAAACTGCTGTTGAAGAGAAACCCACATTTATCCTGCCTTTCCTGTAGGAACCATAAACTAAAGTACATCAAATATGTTTAAATCCATGACTTTAGAATGATTATTTTTAATTGGTCACTTTTGGGGGGTTCTTGGTAGACAACTCAATAATTTGAAAACTGCTGTTGAAGAGAAACCCACATTTATCCTGCCTTTCCTGTAGGAACCATACATGACCACATGATTGATAAGGGAATTTCTCTTAAGAGAAATAATCCAGTAGTAAATGAGCAGAATGAAATTAAAAGACACTTGCTCCTTGGAAGAAAAGTTATGACCAACCTAGATAGCATATTCAAAAGCAGAGACATTACTTTGCCGACTAAGGTCCGTCTAGTCAAGGCTATGGTTTTTCCTGTGGTCATGTATGGATATGAGAGTTGGACTATGAAGAAGGCTGAGTGCCGAAGAATTGATGCTTTTGAACTGTGGTGTCGGAGAAGACTCTTGAGAGTCCCTTGGACTGCAAGGAGATCCAACCAGTCTGTTCTGAAAGAGATCAGCCCTGGGATTTCTTTGGAAGGAATGATGCTAAAGCTGAAACTCCAGTACTTTGGCCACCTCGTGCGAAGAGTTGACTCATTGGAAAAGACTCTGATGCTGGGAGGGATTGGGGGCAGGAGGAGAAGGGGACCACAGAGGGTGAGATGGCTGGATAGCATCACGGACTCGATGGACGTGAGTCTGAGCGAACTCCAGGAGTTGGTGATGGAGGCCTGGCGTGCTGCGATTCATGGGGTTTCGAAGAGTCAGACACGACTGAGCGACTGAACTGAACTGAAATGAGCAGAATGATAGAATTTCAATATCACCATTTTGCAACTCCCAATGAAATCATGGATTAGTCAATAATGACTAATAACTGATAACATCTCTGAAAGGAAGACAAGCAGATACTGTATACGTTCTGTTGGAAGTTCTCAGCATTCTCTGAGGAATCCTGCAAATATAAACACTGAATCAGGAAATTACCAATGAAATTACCAATTTACAGGGAATTTGTTGGACAGAGGAGCATGTTACACAGTACCTCAAGTTATAATCAACCAAAACCAGACGGTGGGAAACTCTACAGGAAACTGCCTCTCCCACTTTCCTCCACCACACACACAGTTTCCTCAACAAATACCTTTCAAGAGAGAGAAAAAAGGAATGAGAGAGAGAGCCTACACATTAAATAAACATAAGAAAAAAGCACAACCAATATAATATATGGACTTTATTTCAACCCTGATTCAGAAAAAGTAAACTCATAAGAAAGATATGAGACATTTGGGGGAATCTGAAAACAAAATCAGAGGCTTCTAGATGCCAGCCTATTTTCCCACTGGCCTGAACCTGAGCATTGCTGCTATTATGATACAAACCACTTCAGAGCCCAGAACCACAGGTTTGGAACAACTCCTCCAGCGGCTCCGTATGTGTCATAGGAGGAGTCCGACAGACAAAGCCACTTCTGCATTCCCTCCAGCCCAGCAGACGCCCCCACCATCCACCCCAGGCCCAGGCTGACCGGCCACAGAGGAGCGAACCAGGAGGGCAGAACGTTCAGCGACTCAGAATGAGTCCAAAGGCCCCAGGCAGGCGATCCTTTTGGGGTGGATCTCATTCAGGCTGTTGCCTACCTGGGGCACGGCTTTTGGCATGATTCAGGCTATGCCAAATGAACACGTTCTGCTTGTGTGAAGTGAGCTGATGTCCCTGATTCCGACCGGGCCTGTGTTTTGGAAATGGAGGTGGCTGGGATGCTCCACCAAGTACCGCTATCAGTACCACTGCAGATGAGAGTAACTGTAAACTATATAATACGTTGTTGTTGTTGCTATTTTTCAGTTGCTAAGTCATGTCCGACTCTCTGAGACCCCATAGACTACAGCACGCCTGGCTGCCCTGTCCTTCACTATCTCTCAGGGTTTGCTCAAATTCATGTCCATTGAATTGGTAATGCCATCCAACTATCTCATCCTCTGTCACCCCCTTCTCCTCTTGCCTTCAATCTTTCCCAGTATCAGGGTCTTTTCCAACGAGTCAGCTCTTCACATCAGATGGCCAAAGTATTGGAGCTTCAGCATCAGTCCTTCCAATGAATATTCAGGGTCAATTTCCTTTAGGATTGACTGGTTTGATCCTCTTGCAGTCCAAGGGACTCTCAAGAGTCTTTTCCAGCACAATTCGAAAGCATCAAATGCAATATGTACAGGATTCCATTTCGGAAAAGGTAAACCCTGTCCCCAGAGCCTGAATGCTCTTACGTCAGAAGGCTTGGGTATTAGCCACTATCCCTATCTATTACTACACCTACCCATGCGGTCCCTCACTGCTCCAAGCTCTGAAACCCCAGATGTGATGTGGAGAAGACACTCATTATTTTAGGGGAGAGAAGAACTTAAGATAGGTAAAAGGACCCAAGGAAGGGCAGGAAATGAGCAAGTCAGGAAGTGTTGTTGGCACATGAAGTCAAGAGTGCCAAAACTGCTAAGTAAATAATAATTTGATATTTATTGAATTCTATCTGCAAGGTGCTGGGCTAAGTCCTTTTCTCTTTTTTCTTTTTTAATAGTTGATTTGCAATGTTATGTTTATTTCTGCTGTACAGCAAAATGATTCAGTTATATATATATTTATATACTCAGATATATATATCTTTTCAGTCTTTTCCATGGCTTGTCATAGTATATTTAATATAGTTTCCTGTGCTATACAGTACGACCTTGTTGTTTATCCATCCTATATATAATAGTTTTCATCTGATAATCCCAAACTCCCAATCCTTCCCTCTCCACTCTCTTCCCCCTTGGCAACCACAAACCCATTCTCTATATCTGTGAGTTTGTTTCTATCTTGTAGACATGTTCATTTGTGTTATATTTTTTATTCTGCACATAAGTGATATCATATAGTATTTGTCTTTTTCTTTCTTATTTTGCTTAGTATAATAATCTCTAGGTCTATCCATGTTGTTGCAAACGGCACTGTGGCACTCTTTTTTATAGCTGAGTAATATTCCACTGTGTATATATACCACATCTTCTTTATCCATTCCTCTATTGATGGACATTTAGGTTATTTTCATGTCTTGACTATTGTAAATAGAACTGCTATGAACACTGGGGTGCATGTATCTTTTCATGCATTAATAGATTTGTCTGGATATATGCCCAGGAGAGGGATTGCTGGATCATATGCCAGTGCTGTGCTAGGTCCTTTTCATGCATCATACCTTTTCATATGCTCAGAAACCTATAGATAATGCTCTCAACCTCCTCCTCTCAAGTGCAGCCTCATTCCTTCTTCTCAGGAACACATACATCTCTTACCTATTTCCTATTTCAAACACCTGGCAGTTACATGTAATCGCTGCAGTTTCATATGTATAGCAAAGATGCTGGAGGGACAGCCTCAGTCCAATATGGGGGGTTTGAGGTCTCTGGAGGGTCAAAGACCTCCCTGACACAATCAACAAAGCTTCTTTCATGCAATGTTTAAAAGGAAGCCTATCTAAAGAAATTTGTCATCTTTGTAAAAAAAAAATGTCCAAAAGATGCCAAACTCTTCCAGTCAGGGCTTTGTCTTTGACGTGACCCGTGACAAGCCATTGCTCCCTTCATAGCGAGTCATCTGGCCATCTACGATTTTGGATCCTTTTCCGGGAAATCCACCAGCTGAACAAAGGCTGTTGGACCTGTTACAATTTTATCATCAGTAAATGAGACTGAAAGTTGGGTGCATTTACAAGCAAGAAGGCACAGTGTAACTGGTGATGATAGAGTCATTGCATGTTTTCCATAATTTCCTAACAAGGGTCATGCCTTGAAGACTCAGCAGTGAGGCAATGACAGAAAAAGGAGAGGAATTTGCATAGGAGGCAAAGATGCAAACTGTGTTATGTGAGTTCTGTCTCTCCTCGGTGAAGGAGCAACATGTGAAATGTGTTCCCATTAATCTGACCCCCACCCCAAACCACCAAAACACACTTAACAATGGGGCTTCACTCTGTAGCTACAGTTCATCATATCTAGAATTATTTCAGTGAATCAATGAAGTAATAATGGAGCACATGGCTTTATCACTTGTTTGTGTCCCTTGATATGGATATTCAGTACAGTAAACATGTGGCATCTGCAGATTTAACATACTGGTTGCTTCAGCTGTCAGTAAAGACCCCTGACAGCCTGGGAACGTGCAGCTTTGCTGAGATAAGGGCAGGAATGGCGCCACCCAGCTGGGTGTAGCTGAGTGAAGAGAGCAGCCCAGCCCGCTTCCCAAAACAGCTTTGTGTTTCTCAGCAAGTGGTCCAGTAGGCAGAAACCTACCAGAAAATAAAAATGACTTTAAAAACTGTTTCTGGGAATTCCCTGGCGGTCCAGTAGTTAGGACTCTCACTGCCAGCAGCCCTAGTTGGACCCCTGGATGGGGAACTAAAACTCCCCAAGCCACTTGGCAAGGCCAAAAATGAAACAAAAAACTGTTTCTTTGCATGTATTGCCACCACCACCACCCAACCACGCACACACCCACACGAAAGAAAAAACTAATCATTGACACTTGCTGGAAGTAATGAAGATGTGAAGAGTTGTGAAAAAGTAATGGTTTTTCAGAACTGTAATTTGGGATAAATTAAAGATTGGTGTTTTGATCTTGATAGCAGTTTTGCTTTCTTAATCCACATAATTGCAGATGTTTGAAAAGAGACTTGAGAAACCATTTCAGGAAATGTTTCAGGCAGCTCAAAAATCTTACACAGAGTAAGATACAAAACTTAAGTGAAAGATCAGCGGCTAACTTGTGATAAGAGTCTATAGCAGGAATCAGCAGCCTCTCCATGTAAATAGGATTCAGATAAGACCCAGAAAATCTGGAGAATCAAATTTGAATCTGGAGAATCAATTTTTATGGATCATCAAATTTGGAGACATATGAAGATATCTGTAAAGGTCCAAAGGGTTTGCTCTTCGCTCTGTAAGCATGGCCAATGGATGAATACACATCCATCTTTTTGTTTCAGTATCCCTCACCCAGAATGTGCTACAAACGTGCCTTAAAGGTTGAAAAATTCTGAACTCCCTGGAACAAGATTTTCTCATGGGGAGGGAGGTGGGTAAAAGCAGCCAGCGTGCCTTGAATAGCAGCCCTTTCCCATTAGGAAAGGCTTCTGATTTATCTTCCAAAGGCTCATCCTCTTTCTACACATATATTATCCAACACTGCATACTCATCCTCACTTCCCTCTCTACTTGATTTGTTATTTTACTCTTGTTAAACAATGTCCAGGTTTACCATGTTTGTATCTCATAACTATCAATGTCCTTTCAGATATAAGTTTGGAGCCTGGAGGGCTACAGTCCATGGTGTTGCAAAGAGTTGGATATGACTGAGACTAACTGTTTCACTTTTGGTATATAAAAACAACAAAGGTAACTACCAAGTATTATGCTTATTAATTACATTAATAGTTGTTGTTATAGCATACTATATGTGAAATATATATATTATTTTATATATGATCTATAGTGTAATATCTA
Organism: Cephalophus harveyi; assembly: GCA_006410635.1. Taxonomy (NCBI): domain Eukaryota; kingdom Metazoa; phylum Chordata; class Mammalia; order Artiodactyla; family Bovidae; genus Cephalophus; species Cephalophus harveyi. The sequence continues at coordinate 74,206 of SJYT01075860.1, forward strand.
TATTAGTTATACTATACTAACAGTTATATAGTATTAATGTTATAGTATACTATAACATTCAAATTTATATGCATTATCTTTTATCCTCACAATACTGGAAGATAAAATTTACACAAAAACAAGGCACCAGAGGGGCGGGCAACTAGCTCACATTGTCATAGCTAGTAAGTGGTAGATTCAGGATTCAAACCCAAACGGGAAGGAATCTATGTCAGGGCTTGTTCTATTACTAAGTTGCCTCTAATGGTGTACATCTCATTAATATCCCTTTCTGATCTATCATTAATCACACAGAGCATCAGCAGTTTTATAAAAGCTGTTTACGAAGCAGAACTAAAGCAGGGTTAACTACACACACACACACACACACACACACACCCTTTATGTAGCTGGATTCCTTCATCCTCTCAACCAGAGGTGTCCATGCTTACTCCATGCCAGAGACAGGCACGAGTACATAAGTCAGGCATGGTCCCAGTCTTCATGGAGCTTCTATTTTCACTCCTACTGATTCCTCAGGTGTGTCTTAAATGATACCTCCTTCAGTAGATAGCCCTTGTCACCCCAGACTTAATTAGGTACTTCATTATACTCTTCTTGGACTTTTCCTTCATAACACTCATCTTGCCTTTCATTCTTCTGTCCTGTGACCTCCCTGGAAGCGAGACAGTTGTCCTGTTCCTGCCCTAACCAGTAGCATCTGGCGCCTAAGAGAAATTTAGTAAATATTTGTTGAATGAACGGATGTGAATAAGCAGTGGGAGCAGGTTCTCTCAAAGGTTCGAGAAGGTGGTGCGCCAGCTAGCAGTTAGCTGACTGTCAGCTTCGTGGGTGCCAACCTCTTCTCAACAGAAACTAGCAGTCTCCCTCCCACTGCACACCTCTTCCGGTGTCCGCCTTGCTGTGAGGTCTGCCCAGGCTCGCCTCGCCTGGGAGCTGTACCAGCGGGTGGAAGCCTGCCCTGCAGAAAGGACTGATTAATCCTAACTGTCAAGTCAGGCTCACATATCTTGCCTGTGCACACCTATCCAATCTGGGTATCTCTTTGATCACAATCTCTGGTCCTGGGTTGAACCTCAAGAGAGTCAACAACTCCTGGAAGGAGTGACCACACCCCACTCCACCCCTGGCTGTGTGGGGATTAACTGGAGACCTGGTTTTCTACGCCCTGTAGGACAAGATCATACACCTGGCAGTAACGTGGTGTCTGAAAGAGATAGAGAGTCTGGCACCGATAGGCATAGGTGAGGGGGCCCTCAGGGTGGAGCTTAGAACTCAGAAAGGGAGCCTTGAGGCCTTCCCTTATGGCTCAGTGGTAAAGAATCTGCCTGCCAATGCAGGAGACATAGGCTCAATCCCTGATCCAGGAAGATCCCACCTGCTGTGGAGCTGGTAAGCCCGTGCACCACAACTATTGAGCCTGTGCTCTGGAGCCCAGGAGCTGCAAGAATGGAGCCCTTGCCCCAGAGCTACTGAAGCCTGAGGGCCCGAGAGCCTGTGCTCCAGAGCAAGAGACGCCATCACAGCGAGAAGCCCACACCCTGCAACTGGAGAGTGGCCCCCGCTTCCCCGCATCTAGAGAAAAGCCCGCACAGCGACAAAGACCCAGCACAGCCAAAAACAAACAAACAAAATAAAAAAGAAAGAAAGGGAGCCTTGAGCAGGCAAGAGTGGAAACTTCCATGTTTCCCTCAAGACTCGGACATTTCTTTGGGATGGAGGCAGCAGGTCAGGAGCCAGGGAGCAGAGATCCCTGCCATCGGTTGTGGGCACAAGATGAATCAGCTGAGCCTGTCTGGTGAATCAGATTATCGGGTTACCTGCTGCTCAGTTCTTTGCTTTCCCCTCTCTTAACTCTATGCCTTTACAGAAGTCCTGCTTAATTGTTTAAAGTCTCTGCAGTGCTGGTGACTTCAGCTGTGGTTGTTCAGAAGCACAAAGGGATGAGGACAGGGGGACTTCTGGGGACGTGGCAGGGCTGGGAAGTCCCTTGCTCTCCCCATGGAGATGCTCCCTCCCACTGCCACCCCTCAGAGGATTTATCTCTTCTTATTACGGGAGATGTCCATTTCTTTGCAGCATCTGAGCCAGTTAAGGAAGTCCCCTGACTCCAGGTTGAAGGTCAATTATCTTTTTTTTTAAAGTAGTGAATAAAAAATAAATTAATTAAAATTTCAGTTTCCGTTAAAAAAAAAGTGGTACTTTGCCCATGTGTGAATAACCAACATTCTACAGCCTCATAGCTCTCGCCAATGTGCTCGCAGTCCTCTCATTTTCCAACCCATTGTCAATCTTCCTCAGTCTACAGCTGGAATTTGTGACCACCGAGGGCAGACCCTGTTGTCCTCAGCCCACAATCTGGGACTCAAAGTTAATGCTCTGTTGGGTCTTTGACAACCTCAGAAGAGAGTCCAGTTACAGTGGTATATTGGTAAATCTATATGGGGGGTACAGGGTGGGGGGAAAATCCCTGATTTGTAGGGGTTTTCAGTTTCCATGGTGTAAATGCTCCATTCTACCATGACTGATTTCCAACTACCAATGGTTTAACAATCAGCTTGGAAAACTCCTGAATACTTAACATTCTCACCAGCCAGTCTGAGCTGGCTCCAGCATACCACCAATTCAGGAGGATTTCTAGTGTGTCTCTGAGCCCCTGAGAAGTCTTGATAAAGTGATCAAATAGGCCTGGTGGAAGTAAAGATAAGGAGAAGACTTCGTGTGCTATTTCTACCCACTGGCTCCCTTGGTTCAGAGCCCTGGAAAGAGGAGGACTTTAGGGAGTCAGGAGAGCTCTGGGTTCAAATACTTGTGTGACTTTGGGCAAGTTTCAGCTTCCAACTCTGCAAATTAGGATTGATAAAAACTCCCTGAAGGATCACTTTGAGAATGAAATGAGAGGCCCAAATAAAATGTTTAATGTATAGCGAGCTCTGAAATGTCCTTTCTTTTGTTCCCCTATCTTTGTCTTAATTTTGCCTGTATTAGTTCAAGTAACTGTTTTGCAAGTTGTGTCCGACTCTTAGCAACCCAGTTGACTGTAGCCCGCCAGGCTCCTCTGTTCATGGGATTCTCCAGGCAAGAATACTGGAGTGAGTTGCCATGCCCTCCTCCAGGGGATCTTCCAGATCCAGGGATCAGACCCACATCTCCTGTGGCTCCTGCTTTGCAGGCGGATTGTTTACCGCTGAGCCACCGGGGAAGCCCCAGTTCAAATAATTATTTTTCAAAGGGTCCAACAGGGGGAGCCCAAACTCAACACTGTCAGAGTGGGGGCTGGTAATTCAACCCAACTCTCACTACAGTTTGAGTTTAACTGCAAAAACTTTGAAGGGCATACTTCCTTTCTCTTTTCAGGGCTCACCCTTGTCCTCATCCTCAAAGAGGTGAGTCCATTTAAATATTCCACAACTGGTGTTTATGCCAGCTGGCTTCGTTCTCCTTTAAGATGGCAAGCTACACCCAGAATCAAAAACCACAGTCCACAAAGGGGGCTCCACGTCAGGACCAGATCAAGGACAATGGGCTTCCCTAAAGCTGGTCTCCACACAGCAGAGCACACAGAGCTTCCTGCGCACCCAGCGTGCCTCCTGCATCAAACCAGGGCCCATAATATACCAAACACCAAACACTCATGAGGATTTATGGTAAAACTGTGCAGCAGAAGGCTGTGGTTAGATAGCGAGAAAAACTTTCCAACTATAAAACAAATTTACAAGGAAGTGGAGTCTTTGGCTCTAGCTAGGGGAGGGGAGGCAGAGGCAGAGGGGGCCTGAGGCTCGCTAGATATAAGAAGTTCGGCTGCTCACAAACACTGGAGTTATTGGAATGCTACAGGGAGAGACAGCAAATGAAACTTTGAGGAAATCTGATGGCAACGAGCTTTTGGTAACCTGAGAAACTTTCAGAAACTTTGACGCACAAAAACTGTTCATTAGAAATGAATGAAAAGTCTTGGAATTGAACAATGTGTGGCACTTTCCAGCTGACTGACCTACACAAGTTATTTAACCTCTTTGAGACTCAAACATGCATATATTTATTGACTCACCCTATTATTTATTGAGCATCTTGTATGTATACCATGTATGGGGTTAAGTGAATCCTGAGGGGACTATGGTGGGCAAAATTAAGGACTTTTTTTTTCATGGGGCTTACAATTTATTCATCTGTAAAAAGGCATACTAGGAATTACCTGGTGGTCCAGATGACACCACCCTTATTGCAGAAATTGAAGAGGAACTAAGGAGCCTCTTGATGAAGGTGAAAGAGGAGGGTGAAAAAGCTGACCTAAAACTCAACATTCAAAAAAAGAAGATCATGGCATCCAGTCCTATCATTTCATGGCAAATAGATAGGGATACAATGGAAACAGTGACAGACTTTATTTTCTTGGGCTCCAAAATCACTGCAGATGATGACTGCAGCCATGAAATTAAAAGACGCTTGCTCCTTGCAAGAAAAGCTATGACCAACCTAGACAACATATTAAAAAACAGAGATATTACTTTGCCAACAAAGGTCCGTCTAGTCAAGGCTATGGTTTTTCCAGTAGTCATGTATGGACATGAGAGTTGCACTAGAAAGAAGGCTGAGTGCCGAAGAACTGATGCTTTTGAACTGTGGTGTTGGAGAAGACTCTTGAGTCTCTTGGACTGCAAGGAGATCAAACCAGTCAATCCTAAAGGAAATCAATCCTGAATATTCATTGGAAGGATTGATGCTGAAGCTGAAGCTCTTAATACTTTGGCCATCTGATGCAAAGAACTGACTCCTTGGAAAAGACCCTGATGCTGGGAACGATTGAAAGCAGGAGGAGAAACGGACAACAGAGAATGAGATGGTTGGATGGCATCACCGACTCAATGGACATGAGTTTGAGCAAACTCCAGGACATAGTGAAGGACAGGGAACCCGGGCGTGCTGCATTCCATGGGGTTGCAAAGAGTGGGACACGACTGAGCTACTGAACAACACCAGTGGTTAGGACTCTGAGATCTTACTGCTGAGGACCCAGGTTCAATCCCTAGTGGAGGAATTAAAATCCCACAAGCCATGCAGCTTGGTCAAACAAAACAAAGCAAAATAGATGTAGTAACACTGGGATGACTGGATATCCATGTGCAAAAGAATGAATCTGGATCCCTATCTCACACCATATAAGAAAATTAACTCGGAATGAATGAAAAATCTAAAAGTGAAAGCTAAATCTATTAAGCTCTTGGAAGAAAGCATAGGCTCAAATCTTTGTGACTGTGGATTAGGTAATGGTTTGTTGGCTGTGAAACCAAATGCACAAGTAACAAAAGATAATACAGATAAATTGGACTTCACCAAAATTTAAAACTTTTGTGCTTCAAAGGACACCATCAAAAAAGTGAAAAGATGCCAAGATATGAAATGGAAGCAACCTAAGTGTCCATCAACAGATGAATGGATAAAGAAGATATGGTATGTATATACAATGGAATATTACTCAGCCATAAAAAGAGTGAAAAATTTGCCATTTACAGCAACATGGATGGGCTTGGAGGGCATTATGGTAAGTGAAGTAAGTCAGGCAGAGAAAGATAAATACTAGATATCATTTACCTGTGAAATCTGAAAAATACAGCAAACTAGTGAATGTAACAAAAAAGCAGACTCACAGATACAGGGAACAAATCAGTGGTTGCCAATGGGGAGAGGGAGTTAGGAAGAGATAATATAAGGACAAGGGTTTAAGAGGTACAAACTATTACATATAAAATAAATTATAAGGATTTACAGCACAGGGCATATAGCCAATATTTTATAATAACTGTAAATGGAGTATAACCTGTTTTTAAAAATGAAAAGATAACCCATAGAATGAGATGAAAAAACTTGTAAGTCATTGATCTGTTAAGGGGGTTGTATGTAGTAGGATATACAAAGAATTCCTACAATTCGGTAATAAAAAGACAAACCAATTTAAAAATAGGCAAAGGATCTGTATCAACATTTCTCCAAAGACATACAAATAACCAATAACCACATAAAAAGATTCTCAACATCTTTAGCCATTAGAAAAACACTTACATAAACCCACAATGAGATACCACTTTATATCCTCTAAAATAGCTAGAATCAACGAACAGATTGGAAGGGCTTCCCCCGGGGGTCCAGTGGTTAGGAATCCACTTTCCAATACAGGGACATTGTATTCCAGCCATGGTCAGGGGGCTAAGATCCCACATGCCACGGAGCAACTAAACCAATGTGCCACAACTACCAAGCCGGTGAGCTCTAACAAAATACCCTGCATGACGCAACAAAGGTCCCGAGGGCCTTCAACTAAGACTCGACACAGCCAAGTAAATAAATAAATAAAAATCAAAGCATAATAATAGTTCTTACCTCATAGGGTCATTGTGAACAGTAAATGAGATGAATTTTGGCTGATGAAATAGCTAAAACAACATCATTTATCAACCAGGCCTGGAGAGGAGTGTTTGGAATGGGGGAGGGACATTTAAGCTTTGTACTTTATTTATCTATTGTTTAGATTTTTAAACTGGTACATTTTTGTAATCAAAAAGTAAAGCAGAAAAGAGCTGCTTATTCCTGCGTTACTGATTTATTCAAGACTTAACATCCACAGAGAAGTGCATGAGGATTGGGAACAACATTCTATTCTTGACTTATGTTTGACCTTCTGTGTTTGTGTAACTTTTTCCAGATTTCGTCAGCTTTGCTTACCTTTCCCCCCCCACTGCCCCTCAATTTGCTTAAGTCCATTAGTCACAAAATTTTAAACCTCCCCATCAAATCCCTGGATCCTCTGAATTGGCCCAAGAAAGACCCCAGATCCCACACAGGGCGGGGGGCCTTGCCTATTCCTAGCCAGTGTCCTCTGAACTCCTCTTCCCCATTTTTATCTCCTTCCCTATACCAAACCCTCCTTGAGATCTCATTTAAAGCCTCTCACTTTGCAAACAGAGAGGTCTGCTCTTCCAGGAGGCCAGAGCTGGCTGGCTGGGAGTCTGGCCGGAAATCAGTTTCCTGGGTGGGAGAACACTGGCTGAAACCCAGACAACTGACGTCACCTGGTCCAGATGGCGGACACCATTGCCCAATCAGAGGAAATTTATGCCGGCAACACATTTCTCTATGACTGTCTTCCTCCATTCAGAAAAGCATTTTCCTCGACAGGAAGCAGCTGAGTAGGAGTGGAAAATGCCCTGGCCTTTGAACCATGCGGCATGTTGACCATGAAGTTGGCCGTGGCATTGACTGACAAATGATTGTGAGACCCGACACTGGACTCAGGGTCAGAAGACTCAAGTCTGGGTCTCTGCCACCTAAATTCTAACCTTTGACAAATCACCTCGGTAGCTTTTCTGAGCTGTGAGTAATAATACCAACTCACAGAAGCTACTGTTGCATGTCTGGAATGAGGTCATCCATGTGAAAGATTTCATAAACTTGAAGCAGGATGTCAATACATCATCATTCTGCCTTCCAGAGGGCAGCAGACCCTGAGGAGGCAGGCTGATCCAGGAGCCAGGTAGCCTACACCAGAATGCAGCCGGGACACATAATTTAAACTCTCTTTGCCCAGTTAGCTCGTGGTCACAATGGGGGATGATACGGATACCCACCTCATCACAGGCTTGCCGGGAGGGTGAAGTACCTACTCCATTTGGAGCACATAGATCATTGCCCAGCTGTGGCAGTGCTCACCAAGACTTAGCCGGAGGCCGGATTTTGCACCCGCAGGCCCTGACCTGGGTGTTCAGCCCAATCCCAGGAGATCTCATGAAAAGAGATCCTGGGAATTCCCTGACTGCTCAGTGGTTAGGACTCCACGCTTTCACTGCCGAGGGCTCAAGGTCAACCCCCGGTTGGGAAACTAAGATCCTGCAAGCCTCTTGGCATGGGCCTCTCCCCCCAAAATGAGGGGGATTCTACTCCCACCCACATTCCACACAGCAGGCAGAGCTCTTTAACTGAAATCTGACTGTATCACTTCTCTGTTTCACCACCCGAATCTATCCCGGCCCCACCCTCGCACCCAGGTAGACACCAAGCCCTGGTGATAGGCTCTTGAGCCCTCTCCAGCATCTCCCCTTGCCTGCTGCCTCTCATCAAGGGTCCAGCAACACCAGACTGCCTGGCACTTCTCACCTCCACTAGCTGGTCCAGCCTGCCTTCACCAGCCCTGCTTTGCCAACTCCTAGTTACCTTTTGGGCTTCCCTGGTGGCCCTTTAGGACTCTCAGATTCATATCTCCCAGAAAGCCCTTTCTGACTTTCCTGAGCAGAGCCGAGTGCCCCTTCCCCTATGTTCCTAGCAGGTACTTTCATCACTGCACAGGCCAAACTGTACCCTTACTGTTCAGGTGACTGCTTCACACCAGCCTGGGGGGTCCTTGAAAGGAAAGGCCAGCACTGGGTCTTGCTCATCTCAGTAAACTCAGCATGAGCGCAGTGCCAGGCACACAGTAGGTGATCAGTAATGGTTGAGTGGAAAGACTGATGAATGGATGACCAGGAACTAACAGAGTACCAGTTCGCTTGGCCATGCTGCATGACTTGTGGGATCTGCCAGGGACTGAAACTGGGCCATGGCAGTGAGAGCGTGGAATCCTAGCCACTGGACCTCCCGGAAATTCCGACGTTCAGCTACCTTAACAGATGATGCTGTTTGCCTGGGGTTGGGATGAACATCTTGGAACAGATACAGTTTCCATTCTTCTCAACCACTATTTTTCTCAGAATCACCCCTGTCTCTGTCTCAGGCACCCTCTGTACCTATCCGTTTTCCCTGCTCTTATGCTTGGCCTCTCCTTCCTGAATACCTTGTTTCTCTTCCTTGTTCTGTGTCATATATCTAGACCCTTTGCTGCTTTGTATTCTTTTCCTTTCATCTTTCATTTGTGCTTGAGTGGTGGAGTGGTGGTCTCTGTTCTCTTACCTCTTATCAAGCATTCTGGGCTGTTTAAGAGTTTCCCTGGGCTCATGACTCCTCAGAAAGAAAGAAGGAGATTTTGAAAGGAAGGAAATCAATCCTTATTATGTGTCCAGAAGTCCCACACGTTTTACTTCATATAATCTTAGTAATAAGCTTATAGCATGGCATGTCATTCAAAGAAGCTAGGTTATGCTTCTGTAACAAAGAACCTCAAAAATCTCAGTGGTGTTTCATAATAAAGATTTATCTATTGAGTTTATACAACCCTGGTGGCTCAGACGGTAAAGCGTCTGCCTGCAATGCGTGAGACCCGGGTTCGATTCCTGGGTCGAGAAGATCCCCTGGAGAAGGAAATGGCAATCCACTCCAGCACTCTTGCCTGGAACATCCCATGGACGGAGGAACCTGATAGGCTACAGTCCATGGGGTCGCAAAGAGTCGGACACGACTGAGCGACTTCACTTTCACTTTATACAACCCACTTATCAACGGTGGGTTGACTGAGGCTCTGCTCTGAGCCATCGTTGCCTAACCTCAGGGCCCAGGATGACAGCATGTGCGTGCTAAGTAACTTCAGTCATGTCTGACTCTTTGCAACCCTGGGGACTGTAGCCCGCCAGGCTCCTCTGTCTGTGGAATTCTCCACGCAAGAATACTGGAGTTGGTTTCCATGCCCTCCTCCAAGGGATCTTCCTGACCCAGGGATCGAACTGGCATCTCTTATGCCTCTTGCACTGGCAGGCGGGTTCTTTGCCACTAGCACCACCTGGTAAACCCCTAAGGATGACAGAGAAGCCACCACCTAGAACATTGCCATTTGCCATCGTAGAGGGGGAGAATGTGGAAAAGCACAGCATATGCTAGCTTCTGATACTTCCATGTAGAAGGGACACATTTTAATTGGTCACGTAGCCATTCCTTAATTGGTAGGAGTTAAATGATAAACCCTAAAAGATGATGCTGTTAAAGTGCTGCACTCAATATGTCAGCAAATTTGGAAAACTCAGCAGTGGCCACAGGACTGGAAAGGGTCAGTTTTCATTCCAATCCCAAAGAAAGGCAATGCCAAAGAATGTTCAAACTACTGCACAGTTGCACTCATCTCACACTCTAGCAAAGTAATGCTCATATTCTCCAAGCCAGGCTTCAACAGTAGGTGAACCATGAACTTCCAGACAGTCAAGCTGGCTTCAGAGGAACCAGAGATCAAATTGCCAACATCCACTGGATCATCAAAAAAGCAAGAAAGTGCCAGAAAAACATTTATTTCTGCTTTGTTGGCTACGCCAAAGCCTTTGACTGTGGATCACAACAAACTGGAAAATTCTTCAGGAGATGGGAATACCAGACCATCTGACCTGCCTCCTGAGAAATCTGTATGCAGGTCAAGAAGCAATAGTTAGAACTGGACATGGAACAACAGACTTGTTTCAAATGGGGAAAGGAGTACGTCTAGGCTGTGTATTGTTACCCTGCTTATTTAACTTATATACAGAGTACATCATGAGAAATGCTGGGCTGGATGAAGCACAAGCTGAAATCAAGATTGCCAGGAGAAATATCAATAACCTCAGATATGCAGATGACATCACCCTTATGGCAGAAAGTGAAGAAGAACTAAAGAGCCTCTTGATTAAAGTAGAAGAAGAGAGTGCAAAACTGGGCTAAAAAACTCAACATTCAGAAAACTAAGATCATGGCATCTGGCCCCATCAGTTCATGGCAAAGAGATGGGGAAACAATGACAGACTTGATTTTGGGGGGCTCCAAAATCACTGCAGATGGTGACTGCAGCCATGAAATTAAGAGATGCTTGCTCCTTGGAAGAAAAGTTATGACCAACCTAGACAGCATATTAAAAAGCAGAGACATTATTTTGCCAACAAAAGTCTGTTTAGTCAAAGCTATGGTTCTTCCAGTAGTCATGTATGGATGTGAGAGCTGGACTATTAAAAAAGTTGAGTGCTGAAGAATTGATGTTTTTGAACTGTGGTGTTGGAGAAGACTCTTGAGAGTCCCTTGAATTGCAAGGAGATCAAGCCCGTCCATCCTAAATATTCGTTAGAAGGACTGAAGCTGAAGCTGAAACTCCAATACTTTGGCCATCTGATGTGAAGAACTGACTCATTTGAAAAGACCCTGATGCTGGGGAAGATTGAAGGCAGAAGCAATAGTTAGAACTGGACATGGAACAACAGACTTGTTTCAAATGGGGAAAGGAGTACGTCTAGGCTGTGTATTGTTACCCTGCTTATTTAACTTATATGCAGAGTACATCATGAGAAATGCTGGGCTGGATGAAGCACAAGCTGAAATCAAGATTGCCAGGAGAAATATCAATAAGCTCAGATATGCAGATGACATCACCCTTATGGCAGAAAGTGAAGAAGAACTAAAGAGCCTCTTGATTAAAGTAAAAGAAGAGAGTGCAAAAGTGGGCTAAAAAACTCAACATTCAGAAAACTAAGATCATGGCATCTGGCCCCATCAGTTCATGGCAAAGAGATGGGGAAACAATGACAGACTTGATTTTGGGGGGCTCCAAAATCACTGCAGATGGTGACTGCAGCCATGAAATTAAGAGATGCTTGCTCCTTGGAAGAAAAGTTATGACCAACCTAGACAGCATATTAAAAAGCAGAGACATTATTTTGCCAACAAAAGTCTGTTTAGTCAAAGCTATGGTTCTTCCAGTAGTCATGTATGGATGTGAGAGCTGGACTATTAAAAAAGTTGAGTGCTGAAGAATTGATGTTTTTGAACTGTGGTGTTGGAGAAGACTCTTGAGAGTCCCTTGAACCTCAAGGAGACCCAACCAGTCCATCCTAAAGGAAATCAGTCCTGAATATTCATTGGAAGGACTGATGCTGAAACTGAAACTTCAATACTTTGGCAATCTGTTGCGAAGAACTGACTCATTTGAAAAGACCCTGATGCTGGGAAGAAAAATTGAAGGCGGGAGAAGAAGGGGACGACAGAGGATGAGATGGTTGGATGGCATCACCGACTCGATGAACATGAGTTTGAGCAAGCTCTGGGAGTTGGTAGTGGACAGGGAAGCCTGGTATGCTGCAATCCATGGGGTCGCAAAGCTTCTGACACAACTGACCGACTGAACTGAACTGAACTGAAATGATGTGGCAACGTGCAGTCTTCCTAGGAATCTGGAAGGAGAGAGAGACTCACATATTGGTGAATAGTCCTGATAACATCGTGTATATTCCTGTCCCCATTTTACAGATGAGGTTGAGGCAAAGGAAGATTATTTGTTCAAGGACATGTAGTAAATGTCAGGCGAGCTGGGCTGAACCCGTGCCTTTTGATTCCTGGGACTGTGCCCTTGTCACTCCACTGGAGGTTCAGTTCAGTTCAGTTGCTCAGTCGTGTCTGACTCTTTGCGACCCCGTGGGCTGCAGCACACCAGGCTTCCCTGTCCATCACCAACTCCTGAAGCTTGCTCAAACTCATGTCCATCGAGTCAGTGATGCCATCCAACCATCTTATCCTCTGTCGTCCCCTTCTCCTGCCTTCAATCTTCCCCAGCATCAGGGTCTTTTCAAATGAGTCAGTTCTTCACATCAGATGGCCAAAGTATTGGAGTTTCAGCTTCAGCTTCAGTCCTTCTAACGAATATTTAGGATGGACGGGCTTGATCTCCTTGCAGTTCAAGGGACTCTCAAGAGTCTTCTCCAACACCACAGTTCAAAAGCATCAATTCTTCGGTGCTCAGCTTTCTTTATAGTCTGACTCTCACATCCATACATGACTACTGGAAAAACCATAGCTTTGACTAGACAGACCTTTGTTGGAGGTTCTAGGGTGCCTAAGCCTTGTCTACCATTTTCTACCCGGTCTTTGGACTCTGCTATGAAGCTTGATTTGCTGGAATGCCAGAGGCCAGATGGTAAGAAGCCCAGCTGTGCTCACCAGCTTCTACATCTCATCTGGTGAGGGGCAATGGAATCTCTCCCCAGTGTGCGGTTTGGAAGACTTCTGATTTCAAGACAAAAACCAAGTAGGTCACAAAACTTGGAGCACTGTCATTAGAAACCTTCTAGACAAAATTAGTCTGGGTGATAGAAGTCAGAATAGCAGCTCATTTAGAGGCGGGCAAGTCAGAGGTTTTGCATATTGACTAGATAGAGGTTCCAGGGAAACTTCTGGGGCGATACTATCTTGATCTAGATGGTGGTTAAATGGGTGAAGACAAATGTAAAAATTTATCGAGCTGCACACTCAAGGTTTATACACTTTGCTATGTGTCATTTACATCTCAAAAAAGATGAATGATACAAAAGAAATATTCTGAAAAAAATATTATTCATCAAAATAAAAGTATTTACCATGCCAAAGATCCAGTTAATAGAATGAAAAGACAAGGGACTGAGTAGGAGAAAATATTTGCCAGTCACATATTCAACAAAGGACAAGGAATTCTCAAAACTCAACAGCAAGTAACAGACAACCAAACTTTAAAAGTAGGCAAAAGACTTGAATAAACACTTCAACAAAGAAGATAAGAGGAAAGCAAATAAATACAGAAAAAGTTTTGTTCAATTATTGGCCATTAGGGAAATGAAATTAAAACCCGGGTGAAATACCACTATAGATCTGCTAGAGTAACAAAAATAGGGAAATACTGAGCGCACTGCCAAGTGTTAGCAAGAAGGCAAAGCAACAGGGACTCTCGTTCATTGCTGGTGGAGCACAGACTCATACTCTGGAACATAGTTTGGCAACTTCTCGTAAAGTTAATACACTTACCATACAAGTCAATAATCCACTAGGGATTTACCCGAGAGAAATAAAATAAACTAAAAATAAAAACCTATACACTATCTGAAAACTAAAGAAGAAAAAAACATTTTTTTTTAAGAGAAAAACATCCTATACACTATATACTCAGAGCAACTTCATTTGTAATTGCCAAACACTGGCTAAAATGGGTAAGCGCCTCACTTGACTTATTCATATACCATGGCATACTTATCCAGAAACAAAAGCAAACTATTCATACATGCAACAACTTGGACGAATCTCAAAGGCATTATGCTGAGTGAAAAAATCTGGTCTCAAAAAGGTTACATGCTATACGACTCCATTTACGTGACATTTTTAAAAAGACCAAACTAAAGTGAGGAGACTAGATCAGAATAGCAAGAGATGTGTTGTGGGGGCGGGGGAATATGTGGCTACAGAGGGGAAGCAGAGGGGAGTTTGGGGGGCAGTGGAGCTGCTCTATATCTTGATGGTAGTTGTGATTCGACTGCAAATCTGGGGCCCATGGAGCCCCATCTCCTCTGTTCACTCCTCTGTCCTCAGCGCCTGGAACTTAGGGATGGGGTACGTGCTCACGGACACAGTGAAGGAATGTTCTGGCTCCAGCCCTGATTCATCTTGGCACCCTTTGCAGACTACTCTATATTTAGCTTGCTCTCCGGCTGCCTACTGGACAGGCTGCAGCTGGAAGGCATCACCAGCCCAGCCCAGGCCTGGTTCACAGGATCAGTCCTCCTGGAAAGCAGAGTCTCCAGCTGTCCTACAGTCTGAAATCTGTAAATATTCGCGATCTGAGGAGTTTATTGTTGCTGCTTATTTAATTTTCTTTTTTTTTTTTTTTACCATGCCACACAGCATGCACAATCTTAATTCCCAACCAGGGACAGAACCCACACCCCCTGCAGTGAAAACATGGAGTCTTAACCACTGAACTAGCCAGGGAAGTCCCCATTTTCGTTTTTGAAGTACATTTTTACTGTAAAAATAACATTTGTTCAATGTTTAAAAGAAACCTCAGTCTAAAAAAAAAAAAATGTAATCCTAGTACTAGTTCTTTCTCCACCTATATAGAAACATGTCTATGTATGTAAGCATGTATAGAGGGAGTTCTCTGGTGGCTCAGATGATAAAGAATCTGCCTGCAACACAGGAGACCCCAGTTTGACCCCTGGGTCAAGAAGATCCCCTGGAGAAGGGAACAGCAACCCACTCCAGTACTCTTGCCTGGAGAACTCCATGGACAGAGGAGCCTGGTGGGCTACAGTCCACGGGGTTGCAAAGAGTCAGACATGACCAAGCAACTAATACACACAAGCATGTATATCCTTATAAATGTAATGGATATGAATGAATTGATCCACAGCTCTTGGGGCTCATATAATGTCCTATTTCTTTGTGGACTCATACCAAGTCTGGCTTCAGCCCTGACGTCATTGATGGTATTTTAGTGTCTGACAGTCTTCAGACTCCCTGCCTTGGATCAAACAAGGAAACCAAGGCTTCTGCAGTTCTCAGGACACAGATGAGATTCTGCTCCTCTGACCATGTGGTCAGCATCATCTTATTCCTTACCCAGGCCTCTAGGGTCCATCAGAAACAGGCCACAAGTCTGACCTGGGTAATTCCTAATCAGTCAAGCACACCATCAGCAAAGCCAGGAGAGGGGAATAAAAACACCAACTTGGAAATAATTTGATATTCAAGACAAAGAAGAAAAAGGAAGAGGAGGAGATAGAGAACAGGAAGGCAGCAAAGAAGTCAGGCATCTAGGAAAAATCACATAGTACATCCTTAAAGCTGTCTTTGGTTTTATGCAGTTCTTTTCATTTTTAATTACATTGGGACGAGAGGCACCACAAGAGTTTCTGTTTGTCCACCGTCTGGATCTGGCCTTGCCTGGGGCGTGGGAAGCGGTTGTTGTAATTCTGAAAATACCCAGTGCAGTTCTTGCAGAAGCTGACAGCCAGCCCCATCAGAGAGGTTGCCCTTGAAAAAGCCCAGCTCTCCACATGCTCAGGAGAAACTGAGTCCCCAGAGGTCCAAGAATCATCCAAGAAATAGCTTACAGCCTCTTCAGCCTCCCTTCTCAGACCAGATAGCCAGCACCTTCCAAAACCAAGGCCTGTGTTGGTGTGGGCTTCCTACCCACCCAGCCTGACTCTTCCCTTTCTTTCTGAAACACACACACACACATTCAAACCCCTTAAGGGTCAGGAAACCCACAACTTCAAGGACACAAAGTCCTGACAATGCAGAAGAGGAAGAGAAGAATTCCTTTATTCCTTGTTAATTCTCAATAGATTATTGTTATGATAAATACATAATAAGTGGTCTTGCTATATATAACATATTTACTTAAATTTTCTCATTTCTTCAAATATGATGCCTGTTGGGAAAGTTATTGTGGGGGAGATCAACTAATAATCATTTATGAAATGTTTCTTGGATGAAGAAACCTACAATGGTCATAATGCAGGAGATTTAAAGAAAAGACAGGATTCTTCTGAGAAATTTTAGTCCACTTTAGAAAACCAAACGCATATACTATCTGAGAAACCCTTTGAGGACAAGGCAGGCCAACGGATACTTACGGAGCATCTACTCAGAAAAGCTAGTATTTGCTGTGGCCCACCCCACGAGGTGCCAGGCCCTGTACTAGCTCCCTGGATACTGCAACCATCCTGGTGGAGATGCTTCCCGCACAATGAAGCTCCGAAGGACAGACATGAGACAAATAGAAATGAGGCGGTGACTCTTCTAAAAGGTGAAAATAAGTCGCCATAGGAATACAGAGCCAGAGGACAAAACCCAGGATGGGGTATCAGGGAAGACCTTCATTAGGGACTGACGTTTAACTGAGACTTGCAAATGACAATCCAAAATAGAGAGCCATCAGAGCTGGGGGAGGGGAAGCTGAGTTTATTGCTTATCTACAAGGGAGAGCCATGTTCCTCAAGAAGTAAGTCCAGTGGGTCTCCCTAAGAAGAAACTGAAAGGCCAAAATATAGACCCAGAAGGAGGAAGCTCACCAGTAAAGCAGGAATTGAGTTCTGGTCTGTGACTCACAAAGGAACTTGTACATGCCACCATCTTCAGTTCTTAGTTCTCAAAAGAGTATGTGATTCTCAAAGAGGTCCAAGTCAGATCCCGTGATGCCTTGATGGACTTGGGCCAAAACGGGGCAAAACCATATCTGCTTATTGCAAAGCTAGATCGATTTTTCCTTACAAGGACCCAATAGAAGTGGAGCAGGCACAGGAAGGAAGGAAGGTGATAGAAGGCTTAGATATGCAAGAGATCTGGACATATTTGAGGAACCAAGAGAAACTCAACTCACAGAAGCAGGAAGGCAGAGATTCTATAAGGTCAATTCATTACCAAGGACAAAATAAAACAATGGTGTCACCTCCCCGCAAGGTTTAGGGACCCTTCCTCTACGTGTTACTCAATACCATCAATCATCATGTACTTAAAGATGTACTAGAATGGTCCACTTACTGCTCTGTGGATCCCCTGAATGAGGGCATGGCACCCCACTCCAGCATTCTTGCCTGGAGAACCCCATGAACAGAGAGCCTGAAGCCTGGAGGGCTACTGTCAACAGGGTCAGAAAGAGTCAGTCACTTAGCATTCCTTCAAAAGGCTAAGGGTTCCTTGAGGGCAAGAACGGGGTATCCTGTACCTGGAGTCAGATCAGGCCTATGGAAACTGATTCACTGTATTTGTGAAACTGACTATTTTACACGCTGAGAGGACAGATACACAGTAATTCAAGAAGGCATCTTGGTGCCAGGTGTGTTTTTCTTTGTATCCAGGGCACTGCGGTAGACGCTGGGGTCGTCTGAATAAACAAGAAAGCCAGCCATGGACCTTAAGTCAAGTGGCCAAGACAGACGTTAAACACAAGAGGACAAAAATGATGGTTTATTTCTAGCTGTGGTAAGTGCTACAAGGAAAAGTACTGGGTATTATGAATGCGTAACAGGGAGACTTAACTGAGAGAATGACCTTTACGATAGTAAGGGTGAGTTGATTGGCTCACAGAACTAGGAGGTGAAGAAAGAAAGAAGAGGAGAGGAGGAGAGAGGGAGAGACTTTAGGAGTAATAAAAAGGAGCAATACAGGTACATGAAGGCCTGAAGGGGGAAGGAGTGCTAGTGAGAATACTGGAAGGAAATCCACTGGAATGGGAACATTAGCTACATTGGGATTGTGGAATTTGGGGTGCTTATTTTCTTTTGTATATACACATTTTGCATTTCACAGATTTTCCACAACAAACACACATTATTTTAATCATCGGAGAGGGGCGGGATTGGGAAGGGAACATTGTAAGTTTAAACAAAATAATAAAGGATGTGGGGAGAATGGGTGTCATGGAAGAAGGGGCACATTCCAGAGGAACTAGTGACTTAAGCGGTGAGTAATCTGCCTGGGGGAGAGCAACGAGCACGTTGATGGGGCTGGAACAAAGGAGCAGGGGTGACTCACAAATGATACAGTCGAAGCCGGTCCACCAAGGTCCACGAAGGTGAGGCCACAGAGTTGGAGGTGATATGAAAAGTCACAGTGAGCTCTCTTCAAAAGGCATGAGCAGGGAGCGTAGGCACTGTGGCCGAGGCGAGCAGGATGGGGAGAAACCTGACACAGAAGGACCCTAAGTGGTCCCTTTGGGGCTGGTGGGTGGCAGTGGAGATCTGGTAAGGCCAGTAGTCCTACAACATGGAGTAGATCTGACCTTCTGTCACTTCCCAGGCACCAATGGCTTAGGCTGTCCCATGCTTTCTGCCCAACAGCGGAAGGGGAAACTGCGGTTTCCAAAGATCCTTCCTGATCTGCAATCTCTCAGAAATAAACTGTTAGCCTGGAGACATTTCTAAAGAGATAAAGTCAAAGATTGGTGTGAGAGGGTGGGGGTGGCGGGGCACAGGCAGGATTTGGAAACTTGGGGCCTGATACAAGTTCTAAGATCTGTTCCACCCACTCCTGATCTAGATAAGCATTCCCTCCACCCACACTTGATACTTGGCCAGAATTTCCTCCCGAGCCTGTGATGCAGTTGAGGGCTGGGATGTGAGTTGGGGAGGGGACGGAAATTGGCTCCCTTCTCCCCTCCAAACTGGACCTACCAGAACTGCCTCAGCCACTTCCGTTCAGGCTATCACCCCCTCTTCCCATGAAGTTGCCTCAGATCACCATCTGACTGTCCCAGCTCTTGGCATCTCCACTCACCCCACACTCCTGACATGGGGGCTGCCCACTTAGAGAGAGGAGGACCAACTGGCC
Source organism: Cephalophus harveyi (assembly GCA_006410635.1). Lineage (NCBI taxonomy): Eukaryota > Metazoa > Chordata > Mammalia > Artiodactyla > Bovidae > Cephalophus > Cephalophus harveyi. The sequence goes on from SJYT01075860.1 coordinate 93,205, forward strand.
TTCTACGCAGCTCGGAAGCTGAGTGCAGCACGAAGGTCTGTGACCTAGCCCTCACCTGCTCTCATGAGAAAAGAGATTCACTATCACATTAAATGATGGTATGAAATCACCATGCTAAATCAGTGCATCAAATGCAGGATTGGCCAGTCAGCAGCTGAGGGGTCTCTGTCCACAGCCCTGTAATCGGCCCTGGGCTACTGTAAGGATGGAGCAGGCAGGGGCACTGAAGGGACACGTCTGCTGTTTGGAGGCGTCAAGTTCTTAACAAAATAGCTTCAACCCAGAAGACCTGGGTTCACATCACCAGCTGAGCTCTTGCTGGCTGAGTCATCTGAGGGGTAGACCATTTACCCTTCTAACTCCGTTAGTTTCTTCAACTGTGAAATGGTCATGATAGCTAGTTTAGGATCAAGTAATGTAGCATTTGAGAAAAACAGACTTAAAAAGAGTTCTTCCTTCCACAAGATCAACTGCAGGCCTACTATTCCTCAAAATGTTCAGGATAAAAGGTAAAAAAAGACAATAGTAACAGGCCAGACCCCTGCCCTCAGGAAGTTCCTCCAGTTTCTATTATTACTGATGACTATTGACCGAGTGAGGAGGAGGCACTGGCACCCCACTCCAGTACTCTTGCCTGGAAAATCCCACGGATGGAGGAACCTGGTAGGCTGCAGTCCACGGGGTCGCTGAGAGTCAGACATGACTGAGCGACTTCACTTTCACTTTTCACTTTCATGCATTGGAGAAGGAAATGGCAACCCACTCCAGTGTTCTTGCCTGGAAAATTCCAGGGACGGGGGAGCCTGGTGGGCTGCCGTCTATGGGGTCGCACAGAGTCAGACACGACTGAAGCGACGTAGCAGTAGCAGCAGCATTGACCGAGTGGAGCCACCCATAAGAAGCAAACGGAGAACTCTGACAGTGGATGAAAGGTTGCATTTTCCAAAGATGTGTGCCCCTCCCCATTGCTCGTCTGGTCCCAGGACTGACACTCCAGGGTGAGTTCACGTTCCTTCCCCATGAATCTGGGTGGGGCTGTGACTGCCGTAACCAATAGAGTACGAGGAGAGTAATATGGATCATAATAAAGTGAGGTCATAAAAAGAACACAGTCCATGCCTGGTTCTCCTCAGTAACCCAGACACCATGCAAGGGAAGCCCGATCTAGACCACAGGAAAGGAACTAAGGCCCCCAGGTGATAGCCAGCATCCTCGGCTAAACGCTGACAGAAGGATCTCGCAGATGAATGACCCCAGTCTCCAGGCATCCAGTCTCCCAGCTTTGACTGCAGACATCCTGGAGCACAGACAAGCCATGCACATCCCCCCTGCACTCCATCCAAACTCCTGATCCACACAATCCATAAAGGTAATGTTGACTAAAAAGATACATAATGTGAGATTCTGATTAGTCACTAAGTCGTGTCTAACTCTTTGCAACCCCACGGACCATAGCCTGCCAGGGTCCTCTGTCCATGAGATTCTCCAGGCAAGAATACTGAAGTGAGTTGCCATGCCCTCCTTTAAGGGATCTTCCCGACCCAGGTATTGAACCCATGTCTCCTGCATGGGCAGGCAGATTCTTTACCACTGAGCCATTAGGAAAGCACAGTGTGAGAGTTGGGAGTTAAGTTTTATTTGGGTCAAAATGAGGATGACAGCCTGGGAGACAGCACCTCAGATAGCTCTTAGAGACTGCTGCAAAGAGGCAGTGGGGAGAAATCAATATATAAGATTTTGGTAAAGGGGGAGTTCAGTGTAATCAAGCACTCATTTTACAAAAGGTATTCTGCTAGTCACAAGGAGCTGATGTCACCATGAAGGGATTTGGTGTTTTTCTAGACAGAAGGAGCTGCAAGGATTGCTATCATGAAATAAATTCCTGAAAAATACAACTATCTAAAGACCTGTTCCACCAGTTTTCCTGGAGCAGAGTGCCTCACATTCCACCTTGAACTCTCTTCAGGGAGGGTCAAAGGTCAGCAGCCACAGCAGCACAGGCAGATGGCAAATGCCCTTGTTGATGTTCAGTCGCTGGCAAATGCTCTTGGCAAGTTAGTAGTTGACAGTAACAAAGAGTGTCATGCCCGCTAAATCTTGGGGTAATCTTCTAGGCCATGTTAGATAAGCAGATCATTTAGGACTAGCAGGAATGTTCAGTTCAATTCAGTTTCTCAGTCGTGTCCAGCCCTTTACAGCCCCATGGACTGCAGCACGCCAGGCTTCCCTGTTCATCACCAACTCCCGAAGCTTGCTCAAATTCATGTCCATTGAGTCGGTGATGCCATCCAACCATCTCATCCTCTGTTGGCTCCTTCTCCTCCTGCCTTCAATCTTTCCCAGCATCAGAGTCTTTTCTAATGGGTCAGCTCTTTGCATCAGGTGGCCAAATATGGGAGCTTCAGCATCAGTCCTTCCAAAGAACAGTCAAGATTGATTTCCTTTAGGACTGACTGGTTTGATCTCCTTGCAGTCGAAGGGACTCAAGAGTCTTCAACACCACAGTTCAAAAGTATCAATTCTTTGGTGCTCAGCTTTCCTTATAGTCCAACTCTCACATCCATACATGACCACTGGAAAAACCATAACTTTGACTAGATGGACTATTGTCAGCAAAGTAATGTCTCTGCTTTTAAATATGCTGTTTAGGTTGGTCATAGATTTTCTTCCAAGAAGCAAGCGTCTTTTAATTTCATGGCTACAGTCACCATCTGCAGTGATTTTAGAGCCTGAATGGGCAATGTAGAAAAAAAATTCTTTTTAGTATTTATTTATTTGGCTGTGCCAGGTCTTAGTTGTGGCATGAGAGATCTTTGATCTTCCTTGCAGGATATAGGATCTTTAGTTGTGGTATGTGGGATCAGTGATCAAATCTCAGCCCTCTGAGCAGCATAGAAATTGAAGGAGAAAGTGCCCTAGAGGAACTGAGTTAGTCAGATGGAATGGCGTTAAATGTGGAAAGCATTACTAGCCTTGACCACGTGGTTTCTAATTCTGTCCTGCTGTGAAATTGCTCCCTCAAAGGCCACCAACAAACTCCCAAATGACCAAACACCTCAGCCTTTTCTCCATACTCATTCTCCTTCGACTTCTTTCCTTGACTTCCCGTCAAAATATACAGTCAATTACAACATGGACGTGCTCCTCTACCCATCTCTGCTTTGCTTTACTCATTGGCTCCTCTTCTCCCTCCCACCTTCCTACTAGGCTGTAACCAATTTGCTTCCCAAAGGCTTGCTCCTCTCTCTCTAACCTTGGCTCTCAAAGAGCTCACTCCTTGATGAAGCACCACCTGTGTGTAGAGTCTCCCAAGCCAGTATCTCCATAACTAGTCCTATTCATCAACTGTGCCGTGCTCAGTCACATCCGAGTCTTTGTGGCCCCACGGACTGTAGCCCACCAGGCTCCTCTATCCATGGAACTCTCCAGGCAGGAATACTGGAGTGGGTTGCCATTTCCTACTCCAGGGGAATCTTCCCAACCCAGGGATTGTCTCCTGCTTTGGCAGGCAGATTCATTACCACCAGAGCCACCTGCGAAGCCCTATTCATCAACATGAACTCCTATCTTGTATTTCTAGTTTCCCTCTAGTCATGTGCCAATGCCTTATTTCTTTGCCCCCTTGAATCCAACATATCCAAAGTGGACGCTCTGTAACGGATTGCTGTCTGGGCCTCACCCAGATCCACTTTACAGCGGGTCTACTCATCCCCAGGAACCAGGCTTGTCTGAGAATCCCACACAACTGTCTCCTTTTCTGGAGAGTTGACCTGGACCCAGTGGTAGACAAGCCACTGCCCCCACTACACACTTTGGACCGACCTCCACCATTGACTACCTGATGCGCGGCTGCAGACCACCAGCCCCCTCCCCTCAAGGTGGCGGCGGCTCTGATGCAACTTGTGCCAGAGAATCTCCCTGTAGACTCAGATTACGGCTTAACCCACATCCTTGCTTGGATTCTTCCCTTTGTCTTTTCATTCCCCTCACCATCCTCCTCCTTCCCCTATCAGTCCTTTGGAGAAAATTTCCGTGCCCGGCTCTGCCTCTAGGTGACCCAGCCTAATACATCTCTCAAGCCAGGTTCACTTGTTTACTTGTTTCTTGGCCACCCCACCCTGAAATTCTCTATCAGGTTAGCCATCAATCCTAACATATTTTCTAGCAAGTGCCTCTCAGATGTACTCCTTCCTCCTCATTCCCACTGCCCCCAGATAATCACCTCACACCTGGGTTGTGAAATTGGTCTCCTCTCCAACCTCCCTGCCCTTTCCTGTTTTTCCTCCCCCGCCCCGACCCCCACCAGCCGGACTCACACGTAAATGCCAGATTAAAATCTCTCAAATGCCTTTGATCATGCAGCTCCCCTACCCCAAAGTTCACTGTGTCCTGTTTCTAATGGCACTAGATAAAGATTCTTTTGTCTGCTTTCCTGGACTCTCACTGAGATCTCGCTTTCACCTTGCTTATTTAACTTCATTTTCCAGTATTTCTAATCTTCTATTCCAGCTGGCGCCTTCAAAACTCCACAAAGCACACTTATTCCCATCACATTAGCGCCGCGCTCCCCTTTCTCCTATGCTTTCCTAAACCCTGCCCAGCAGTGGGAGGGCCAGCCAGCAGTCCCCCAGTATCCACCCTTCCCTTTCTCTCCATTTCCAGCTGGGCACAGGGCTGCCTTGAGTAAATAAGATATATCCCAGCCTCCCTTTGGAGAAGGAAATGGCAACCCCTCCAGTATTCTTGCCTGGCGAAATCCATGGACAGAGGAGCCTGGCAGGCTACGCAGTCCATGGGGTCACAAAGTGTCGGTACACCTGAGTGACTAACACACAGCCTCCCTTGCTGCTGGATATGGTTAAATGACTTTGCTTCAGCCTATTTCATAGAAGCAGAAATTCTGTGCTTTACTTCTGTCGATGAATTTACAGAAAGGGAGGGGTCTCTTTGCCCTTCTCTGTCCTACCAGCTGGAATGTGGAGTTTGGGCAGCCATCCTAGATCATGAAGTAAAAAACCATGTATCCAAGACATAAGACAACAAAATAGAGCTTCTAGCCAAGCCCGAACTGCCAATCTCAATCTAGACGTTGCTTCTGTCAGAGAAAATGAATTTATAGCTAGTAAACCACTAATTTTTTGCCACTCACAGCTGAACCTAATCCTAACTGACACACATACTCAACTTTTCTGTTAAAGTTAGCCATAATGAGTTTCTATGGTTCGAGAGCAAAGGAAACCAAACGCCAAGCAAGGAAGGTAAACGCTTTAGAAAAATTAAAGGAAGCTGAAGCAAAGTGCACAGGGCTTTAGAAAGATATTTCTAAATCACTACTGGCAGGGAAGTGGCAACGATTATGTAAGGAGAACCTAGGCAAGCCCAGTCAACATTCAAGCTGGATTTCCACGCACTGCAGAAATTCTGAGCAGAGCTGACCTTGTATAAGTGAGTGTTTATAAGGTGGTTGAACTGTACTGTGGTTCTGCTCACATCTGGTGAATGAACGAAAACAGCGGATACAGTGCTGTGCTGAGAAACATTTAACAACTGCCTGGAGGCTGCGGGGAGTCAAACTGGCTGCATTTCCAGTTTCCATGGTGTAAATATTCTCATCAAGGTCACCTAAAAGCTACCAATGTTATGGCAGTTGGCTCACAAAATTCATGAAAACATCACGATCTGCTCTTGTGAGCTGGTGTGAGCTGGTGTGAGCTGGTATGCGCTGGCACCAGCAATATGGGCGAGGGGCAGGGGAGTTAAAATGGCAATTCATGTAATTAACCTCACTAGGTGCCAGGCACTGTGAGAGGCATTTTACGAGTATTATCTTCCTTAATTTTTTTACTTTTTAAAGGGGTTCCCTGGTGGCTCAGTGATAAAGAATCTGCCTGCGAATGCAGGAGACAGATTCGATCCCTGGGTCAGGAAGTCTTTTGGAGAAAGAAATGGCAACCCACTCCAGGATTCTTGCCTGGAAAATCCCATGGACAGAGGAGCCTGGCGGGCTACAGTCTATGGGGTCGCAAAAGAGTCAGACATGACTCACCTACTAAACAACAAGTATCCTTTAACTCAACCCTAAGAGGTAAGGCCAAACTTCCCCAACCGTCACTCTTTTGGGAGAAAAATTCCAGTATATTTATAAATAAATTCCATATATTTATATTTATATGTTTTCTACACCCCTGAAAGATACATTGGTCATTCCTATTGTGGATAATTAGAAAAAGTAGGAAACGAAGGTTAGGAAGGAAAAGTGGAGTAAAGTGGATGTTTTCTAGGTTTTGACAAGCAGCAATGGCTTTCTCCTCCTCTTCTGACAATAGTCTTTGGATTTTTGGGGGGGGATTATCTGTGGGCAGTCCCATTGAGCTGTCAGTTAAGATGTCCTTTATTCCCTGGGCCCCTACCTAAGCCAGACTAATCAGACTCTCTCCGCCAGAGCTTTGAATGATGAACATGAATGTGAGAAATGGAAAAAAAGAAAAAACAAGTTGTCATTCATTTCATCAGGTAGTGAGGGTGAGACTTGATTTCTGCTATGGAGTCCCAGGAGCTGCCCTGCTTCCTGTGTTCTCTGAGCCTGGCTCATTAGCCTTCCTTTGAGTCTGCGAGCTACTCAATATCCTCGCAACACTCAGCTTTTCTAAGTTAGCCATAATGAGTTTCTGTGGCTTGAAACCAAAGCAAACCAAATGCTAAGGAAGAAGGCAGAGGCTTTAGAAAAATTGAAGGAACCTGAGAGCACAGGGCTTCAGAAAGGCATTCCTAAATCACTACTGGCAGAGAAATAGTTATGATTATGTAAGGAGAACGTAGGCAAGCCCAGTCAACTCGCAGGCTGGATTTCCATGCATTGTACACTGCAGATATTCCGGGCAGAGCTGACCTTGTATAACTCTGAGTGTTAATAAGGCATTTGAGCTGTATCATCAGATGCTCATCACTGGGTCATTAAGTAAAGGCAGCTCAAACTATTTCACATCTAGAGTATCCAAGTTACTCTGTGTTTTTAGAATCACTGTGAAACATATGGGAGTATTTTTTTTTTTTTTTTAATATGTTGATCATTTGGGTGGAGGACCAGTGACAAAACACAGACAGGTAAGCACTCTTAGGCAGCATTTTATCTTCTAGAAGGTAAGATGAACTTAAAATTATCTCATTTAAAACTATTAGCAGTGAAGAGCCTGGCAGGTTTCTGGTAGGGAAGCCAGGAGTTGTATTTGGGTTTGTATGACTACCAGCATTTCTGCTAGTTCTACGCCCCACCAAAATTTTCCCCATCACCCTTTCTTGCAATGATCTCATCCTGCTCTGAATTCCTAAAATGCTTGCTTTCTGTCTCAACATTCCATTCATTTGACATTCAACACTAATTTGCTGGGTCTTCATATGAGGAAAAGTACTTGTTAAGTTCTAATATACCAAATAAATAATTGTTAGTTATTAATATTGTGTCTGTGCATATATTAGTGTGTGTGTGTTGTGTGTTCACTCATGTCTGACTCTTTGCAACCCTTTGAACTGTAGCCGGCTGGGCTCCTTTCTCCCTGGGATTTTTCAGGCAAGAATACTGGAGTGGGTTGCCATTTCCTCCTCCAGGGAATCTTCCGGACGCAGGGATTGAAAGAGCATCTCCTGCATCTCCTACATTGCAGGCAAATCTTTACCACTGAGGCATCAGGGATGCCCATATTAGTGTGTACATATAGAAAATATATACATATAAGTATACACTGTACATATATGTGTGTATATGTATGTACAGCTACAGTTTTATAGTTATTACATGTTTGGCTCTTGTTTTCCCTTAACTAGACTATAAAATTCTGGAGGCCTGTTTATCCATCTGTCTGCCTTCTGCTGCTCACAGCTGGATCACATTTGACAGTCTACTGATGACTGAGTGCAGAGAATAGCCTCCATCATCTCTGTGACCCTCGGCCACTCATCTCCACCGCCCTCCTGTGTCCTCTGGCGCCACTTCTGGGAGGGCTGGACGAGATAATGGGTGCAGAGCACCCTGGATTGGTTGGTTCCATGTGGCCTGAGAGAGAAAGAACTCAACTGCTTAGTTCCCCCTTCAACCTCTTGTCTTCCTTTTCGCAGAAATTTGGGTCATGTATGTGATCAGAAACACATTTCCCTTTTTCAATAATAGGTTTCTGAAGAAGTAGTTTCTAGACCTCTGAATGGGTGGTATGAGACATCACCTAAGGAGAACAGGCAGATGATGATGGCTTTAAAAGTACTGAAAGCAAATGAAAGCCACTCGCCATCAGCGAACGTTTTCACAGGGCAGCAGTTTTCTTCTCTCACTCCACTCGCCGTCTAGCCCGGTGCTGTCCGATAGAACTCCGTGATGATGGAAATGCACTGTGTCTGTGCTCCCCGATATGGTAACCAATGGCCACCTGAGGCTATTGTAAGCTTGAAGTGTGGCTGATGTGAATGAGGAACTGGATTTTAAATTGTACTTAATTTTAATCAGTTGAAATTTAAATAGCCACATGCTACCATATGGGACAGCATAGGGCTAAATTAAGAGAATCTGGTTCTTTTTGTTCATTTATTCATTCATCATTCAACCAAAATCTTCTGAGTTCTGAGAATAAGTTAGGCACAGTACTCGGCCCCCACAGGGGCTTCAGTCTCTTATGTGGAAGAGCTCAACATTTGTTGGAGGAAACGATCTTTTGAGATGAACTTAAGACTTTCACGTGTCTTGTGGCTACACCACGTCCTCCTGAGAAAAGTAGGTGGAGATATCTTAGGCTTGGGTCACCCTGCGGATGTCCTTACCTCCCCTACTTCCCCTGATGGGTTAGGATCTTTGCCCCAGCTGGACACATCTCCCAAGGGCTGGCAAGAGGCCAACGATATAACCAGAGGTGAGACTACCCAACACAGCTGCCCAACAAGGTTGTTCTACCTTGGGGCATGTGAGCATAGCCCATTCAGAGTTTGAAAGTGAGACCCAAGCAAGGAGGCAAACAGGAGAGCAGCGTGAAACCCCAAAGACACAAGAGCCAGAGCAGTGAGCCAGGCGATCGTGTTAACAATGAGGACTGTTGAGAGGCAGGGAAGCATAGAGTTTGGCTGCTTTGTCTCTGGAGCCAACTTCCTGCAACTCAATGCCAGCTCTAGCCCTCACTTCTGTGCTGTCTCCTCGTCTATGAAATGGATATTGTAAAGGCCTTCTTCTGAGACTTACCACGAAAATTAGATGAACTAGAACATGAAACTGAACCTGAACATGGAACTGACTCTCCAGCTTCCATTCTCTGATCGATGTGGTACAATGCTGGATTGTGGGACGAGCTAGAGTAGAGTTTGACTCTAACTCCCACTATGGAATCTTGAGAAAGTGAACTGCCTTATGGAACCTCTCAGTTTCCTCTTCGGTAAAATGAGGAGACAGACAATGATGACAGTGGGGGTTTGTGAAGGTTTAATGGATTGATTCCTTGGTAGTGCTCAGGACAGTGCCTGGGAGGCACTGTGTGGGCCCAAATGGTGTGGGCCCACGTTCCTTGACACTCTGTCCTGGGGAGTGCAGAGCCATGCGGCAGACACAGAGCTGCTTCAACAGCAGGGTGGCCCTCGCATCCACTGTGGCCTCCTGAGGACATGACAGGCATCTCAGGGCGCAGCGGGTTCCGGCCCATCCCTGTCCCCTGAGGGAGCCTGCGTGTGAACCTCTTCCCTGACAAGGAAAACATTTTGACTTGGCAGATCTGATGCAAGAACTTACACCGGGGATGTTTTGATGTAGTTTCTTAGAACAGCCCTGTCAGACTGTAAAATGGCTAATGATGGCTATTTCTTTCTTTCTTTTTTTGCTGCACCCCACAGCATGTGGAATTTCTCTAATCAGGGGGACCAGGGATGAAACCCATGTCCTCTGGAGTGCCAGCATGGAATTTTAACTGCTGGACCACCAGGGAAGCTCAGCCCTTTCTTACAAAGTTAAATATATCCTGAGTTATACTACTCCTAGATATTTATTTAAGAGAAATAAAAACACACATCCACAAAAAGAGTTGTATATGACTGACTGCTCATGGCAGTTTTATTTAGAATAGCCAAAACCAAGGGGAAAAAAAACACAAAAATGTCCATCAATGGTGAATGAATAAGCCAACTATATCATACTATGAAATACTAGTCAGAAATCAAAAGGAAAGAACTACTGATTCAACCAAGAAAATGGATGAATCACAGAAATACTGAGCAAAAGAATCTAGACACAAAAGAGTGTCTACTGTAGTTTTATTTATATGACATTCTAGAATAGGCAAAACTACAGGCAGAAATCAGATCAGTGGTCACTAGGGGCTAGGAGTGAAGAAGGGCGTGAGGAACTTTCTGGGGCAATGGAAATATTCTATATCATGATGGTAGTGGCATTTATACAACTATATGAGTATGTCAAAACTCATAAAACTGCATTCCTAAAAAGGATAGATTTTACTGTAAAAGAAGCTATATTTCAATATGTTGTTGTTGTTTAGTTGATAAGTTGTATCTGACTCTTTTGCAACTCCACAGACCATAGCCTGCCAGGCTTCTCCATCCATGGGATTTTTCAGGCCAGAATACTGGAGTGGATTGCCATTTCCTTCTCCAGGGGATCTTCCTGACCCATGGATGGAACGTAGGTCTCCTGCATTGGCAGGTGGATTCTTTACCGCTGAGCCACCTGGGAAACCATATTTCAATATACTGGGCATTAAAAAAAAAAGAAAATGTAGGGAATTCCCGGTTGGTCCAGTGGTCAGGATTTGGCAGTTCCACTGCAGGGGGTTCGGGCTTAATCCCTGGTCGAGAACTAAGATCCCCCATGACACGCAGTGCTTCCCCCAAAAAAGTACTATCATCAAGCACTACCAAATTCTCTGTGAAAGGGTGGGAGTCATAGAGACAGGATGAGCACAATCCACAGGGATGGGCTGAGACTATATTGTTTATACATTCATTACTGATTTTATTTATTTGACTACACCAGGTCTTACTTGCAGCACTCGGGATCTTTGACCTTCGATGCAGCATATGGGGTCTTTAGTCATGGCGTGGGAACTCTTAGTTGTGGCATGTGGGATCGAGTTCCCTGACAAGTGATCAAACCCAGACCCTGCATTGGGAGCCCAGAGTCTTAGCTACATGACCACCAGGCAAATCCCATTTTTACTGATTTGCTTTAAATGCTGACAATTTAATAACTTTAGAAAGCCTTGTCAAAAGGTCCCTGGCATCAAAATGGCTGCATCACAACATAAGTGCACTTCTAAGCAATCAGAAAGATCTACAGACAAATGTCTTAATATACTGTGTTTGATGGTGCAAGACATTTATATAAAAGTATTAATAGACGGACTGGTCTGCACCAAGGAGTCACCAGTGGGGTTTTCTCAGGAGGATGGAGAGAAAACAGCATGTGTGAAGGGTCTAGTGGATAAGAGTCTGGCCTGAATGAGAAACAGTACAAAATCGTATATAGTGCCCTAGCTCAGGGCACAGGGAAAGCAATGCTGGAGTTGAGAGAGAAGCCTGTAAAGCTGCCTGGATTCAGGATGGGAGGCCAATGTCAGCCCCACCAGAGAGGCTGGAGACACTGAAGTCACCCAGCCAGACACTGAACTGGTCCAGTCCATCTTTTCATAAGAAAGCTCTGGAGAATGCATGGAGGATGGAATGCAGGGACAGGAGTTAGAAGTGTGCCCTGCAGCCCGTCCTTGTCATCATTTCCATTGAAATGAAATGTGCCTTTCTGGTTGTGGACTTTCTGAATACCAAAAGTGTTAGGTAAGTAGTTCTCAACCAGGGTACATCAGCCCTGAAGGTGACTCAGCTGCCCAGTACTTTGGGACCCTCTGCTTTTCTCCTGAAGTGGGGAACCCTCGGTCCCAAGCAACCTCTTCATCTGGGCTCCCAGGGTTAGCATCCGTTGGTCTGTGTGGGAGCTGCAGCCATCACAGGAGCAAACCCAAGTAGTCATGGTCTGCAGCAGAGCTCATCAGGGTCAAGGGATGCAAGGTTATTTTCAGCCTCCCCTGGTGAGCAATCCCCTTCACCGTTGGGTGGTATTTCCAACCTGGGGAAACAAGTGACCAATGGTCTGGGAAGAGAAAGTGTCATAAAAGGGCCAGGGCCGCTGAGCCAGGATGACCGTAGCATGAGGCCCAGACACTCCCGGGAATCCGTGAGGTGATGGAGAGAGAACATGAGGGAAAGCAGGGCTACCAGCCAGCCAGGCCCAGCTTCCTCTTTCATGAGCTCATGGTCAAAGCCAGGCCAGACCAGGGGGTGCCAGCGATTGAGTGAGCTTGTTTTTTCCCTAACTTGGTTCTGAGTCACACAGGGCAACTTTCCTTCCCAGAAAACCGCCTCAAGGCTCACCCCCTGGCAGCCGGTCAAGCCCCAGTCCTAACACGCGATCCTCTCTGTGGCTGTAAACGGGTTAGCAGGGAGCATCTGCCCCGCCCCGCGAGGCCTCTCTGGGAGGAGCGTGGGTCTCTCCCAATCTTCAAAGAAAAAGAGCCTATGGCCACTGCTTTGGAGGGAGCAGGGAGGCACGGCTGAATTTTGAACATACAGAGGAGACGCCAATGAATCACAGAGCTGCAGGGGAGGGAGGCCCCTAGGAGAGCCTTTAATCTTAAGCTCGACTTTACAGATCAACTCATGCGGTAAATACAGGGTGTCTGAAAAGGCAAGACAAAAAGGGGAATACTTTATTTATTGCACTTCCTGCCCGCCCCCCACCATGATTATGTGCATTAGTCTTTCGGTCACGTCAGACTCTTTGCGACGCCATGGACTGTAGCCTGCCAGGCTTCTCCATCCATGGGATTTTCCAAGCAAGAATACTGGAGTGGATTACCATTTCCTTCTCCAGGGGATCTTCCCGACCCAGGGATTGAACCCGGGTCTCCTGCAATGCAGGCAGACTCTTTACCATCTGAGCCACCAGGGAAGCCCCCCATGATCATGGTTTGAGTTAAATCTCAACCATATACTCCAGTGCTGACACTGGAGCAGTGGATAGAGTAATATCCACATGAACAACTTTTAACATTAATGAGTGAAAGAGCCCTGTGTTTCTAGCCTTTTCAGGCAGCCTGTATTTTTTTAAACTTTTTATTTTGCACTGGGATAAGCCAAACTGTGGTGTGGAGGAAGACTCTTGGGAATCCCTTGGGCAGAAGATCAAATCAGTCAATTCTAAAGGAAATCAATATTCATTGGAAGGACTGATGCTGAAGCTGAAGCTCCAATACCTTGGCCACCTGATGGGAAGAAGTGACTCATTGGAAAAGACCCTCATGCTGGGAAAGAATGAGGGCAGGAGGAGAAGGGGATGACAGAGGATGAGATGGTTGGATGGCATCACTGACTCAATGGACATGAGTCTGAGCAAACTCCAGGGAATAGTGAAGGACAGGGAAGCCTGGCATGCTGTAGTCCATGGGGTTGCAAAGAGTCAGATACAACTTAGAGACCGAAAAACAAAGCCGATTGACAATGTTGTGATAGTTTCAGGGACTCCTATACATATATCCATTCTCCCCCAAACTCCCCTCCCATCCAGGTAGTGTGTATTGATCTAGAGACTGAAAACAGAATGATTAACAAGATGGATAAAGTCCTGCTCTCAAGGAGTTATAATCTGGTTGGAAGGAAATTTGAGGCCAGAGAGAGGAGTCACAACCCTGGGGTCCTAGGAAGCCAGTGTTGGACCAGAACAGGGATGCTGTGTTCTTTTCCCAGTTCCCCACTCTGAGCAGCTTTCGGGGAGGTTTGGCTGAGTGGGACTGGGCTGGGCCAGGCCAGGCTAGACTGCAACCAGGGCAGGGGATATCAAGGTGACCTTGGGGTTCCAGGCACCCCTGCCGTCCTTTTGCCTCAGGGAAAACTGCCACGACTTGATCTTGGCCCCCTTTAAGGCCCAAATGAAAGTCTTGGGGGTCATTTATTAAGTTGCTGGCTAGAACTCACCACTGCTCCCTACCACCACCATGCCTCTGGCAAGAACTGTTCTGGCTAGAATGTGTGTGCATGTGGCAAATAGGGAAAAGGTATTTACAGCCATGCTCATTGGCTGAACAAAAGCTAGGAATGCAGAGGCTCTGCTTCTCTGGAGAAAAGGAAGAGCTACAAAACCTACTTGAAGTGGAAAGAGGGAGGGAAAGGTCAATGGAAAAAGAAGCTGTATCCTCTGATGATCTTGGTACCTGGAGGCTATTTTCCCATCCTGGTCTTCTGTTCCTGGGCTAGTTTATCACTGTCCATTTCAGCTCCAAAGCAGCTCCTCTTCCCTTAATCATAACCTCCACCATGGAAAAAGCACCTACATTTTGCCTATCCATATTGTTAATCCTTGAAACAACCTTAAGGCCAACTGACCCATATTTCAGTTAAGGAAACATTGTCAGAGAAGTTAAGTAGCTGGCCCAGCACCTTGTAGTTAATAAGTAACAGAGCTGGAATTTAAACCCACTTTCTTCAAATGCCACTAGATGATAACATAGTCTTTTTGCTACCCAATGTTCCCTTTCTATCTTAAACCCATCTTAAGTCAACAAATAGTTACTGAGCATCTACTAAATGCCACGCACAGCTGAGATCTTTCAGTTTTTATTCCCTGACCCCAAGACCCTGGATCCATCCCTCTCCCCTTGTTTCTCTTCCTCAGAAGCTCCCACTTCCAAATATCTGTCTCCCTCTTCACTGCCCATTCTTCTTCCTTCCCATTACCTTTGTCCCCCATTCTAGCTGGCAGTCAGCAGTGCAGCAGTATTCCAGTTGGGGCAGCAGGCATGACTCAATCTTATGTCACTCATAAAGGGTGAGGGGCACAGCTTTGCCATCCACCAACTGCACAGTTATTCCTGATTCACTGGCAGGTCACCCTGAGCCACAGTTTAGCATCCCCCAACTCCCTCTTTGAAGAGGAAATGTAGGGGCCTCTGAAGAGACAAGCTATATAAACAGACACCTCTGGGGGTGTCTCCTTAAAGGAGATGGATTTAGGAATATTTATCAAGGGTTCCCTTAGTAAATTTATATTCCCTGTTGGTGGGAATGTAAATTGGTGCAGCCTACTATGGAAAACAGTATGCAGTTTCCTTAAAAAGCTGAAAATAGAACTGTACAATCCAGCAGTTTCACCCCTGGGTATATATCTGAAGAAAACAAGAATACTAATTTGAAAAGGTACATTCATTTCCATGTTCATAGCAGCCTTATTTACAATAGCCAAGATATGGAAGCCACCTCAGTGTTCATCAGTAGATAAATGGAGGAAGACATGAGATATATATGTGTGTGTGTGTGTGTGTGTGTGTGTGTGTGTATATATACACTTAGCCATATAACTTGGCCATAAAAAGGAATGAAATTTTACCATTTGCAACAATGTGGATAGACCTGGAGAGTATCATGCTCACTGAAATAAGTCAGACAGAGAAAGAAAATACTCTGTTATCATTTATATGTGGGATATAAAAAATAAAGCTTATGTATATAACGAAACAAACCAACTCACAGATGTAGAGAACCAACTAGTGGTTACCAATAAGGAGAGGGAAAGAGGGAGGGGCAAGATAGGGGTATGGAATTAAGAGATATAAACTCTTAATTTATAAGTAAATAGGTATAAAATAAATAAATGACAAAAATACATTGTATAGCACAGGCAAGCAGAGTCATTATTTTGTAAGAACTTTATTTCTATTTTTTTATTGTTATTATTAATTTTTTGGCTGTGCCATGAAGCATGTAGGATCTTAGTTCCCTGTGCAAGGATGGAACCCATGCCCCCTGCAGTGGAAGTGAGGAGTCTTAAGCACTGGACCGCCAGGGAAGTCCCTATAGTAACTTTCTTCAAATGGAGTATAATCTATAAAAATATTGAACTACTATATCGCACACCTGAAACTAATAGAATATTGTACATAAAACATACTTCACTTAAAATACATATATTTATTAGGCCCCCACTAGGTGAAAGGCCAAGTACTTTCAAGAGAAGCCACAGAGGAAACGGGAGGATATGGTCCAATATACTCGTGATTAGATTCCAGTGCGGAGGAGAGACAACAACAGAAAGTAAACAGACACATCAAATGATTCCCTACTGTGGTCAGCCTTAAGAAGAAAACAAACAAGGGGGGAAGAAAGGTTAGTGGGAAGTCAAGAACACAGATCAGAGGAGAGGAATGAAGAGACTTGGCGATCTTGGGCAGATGGGGAGGAAATGAGGAGAACTGGAAATGGAAAGGGGCAAAGGTCTTTCCCTAGGCTTAGGGTAGTGAGAACCGGTGCAGCTGCTGGTCTCAGCCCCTGGCCCTTTCTGGCCTTAACTCATCCCCCAGCCCCCACCCCCGCACCGTCATTGACTTAATGATTCACTCTCAACCTTCCCCAGCTTCCTGTGTGGCAGGGACGGGGTGGGGCAGAGCCCTGGCTCTCGGAAGATTCCAGGACCAGGGATGGGATTGGTCGGAATGAATGGAGAGCCATCTGGGCGCTCTGCTTCTTCTCTTGGTCCCATTCTGGCTTTGCCACAAAGAAAAGTCTCTCTGTGCCAGGAGGACACTGAGGATAACTAGGTCCAGCTGGAGCCCCAGATTCCAGATGTGGGAGGTAGTGCGAAACAGGATCCTGACATCCCCTTCATTTCCCCTCCCCTGCCTAATGCCCTGGAGAAATTTTCCATCATAAACAATAAGTTATGCATTCCTGACCTTGGGTGACTCTCCCCTTCTCCCACAAGCAGTTTTCTTCTAACATCACCATCTCCCCCATCCCAAATTCATGTCTGTGTGAGCATGTGAGCCTGTCCACACATGTAAATCGTTGTGTATTGATGCTGATCCTTGTGTGCAGGTTGCCTTGGAATGAGGGCATGGGTAGGTGGGTAGGCTCACTGTGCTTGGGTGTAAATGTAAGGTTGATGGCAGGTGTGAAAGGCAGATGTGGGAAAGCAATATGTCTTTGTAGAGAAGGTGTGTTTTATACCTCATCAAGAAGAGGTGTGCAATGCTGGAAGTTTCTCATGTGTTTAGACAGCAGTGGTGGGTGTAAAATAAAGCAACCAATAAGCCCAATACAGCAAGAATGTCTCTATTTATAGCCCAGTTTGGGGCTGTTCTCTTATTTACATGCACACACATTCTTGATTGAAAATGCTCTTAGGTGTTCCTTGTTTGCTGTCTGTGTAAGGCTTGTTCCAGCATTTCTTAAATTCATATGTGGGATTTGAAGGAGTGTATAAGTTTTTCTTAAGAAATTCATATGTGGGATTTATGAATTTCTTAAGAAAAGCTGGAACAAGCCTTACACAGACAGCAAACAAGGAACACCTAAGGGCATTTTCAATCAAGACTGTGTGAAGGAGTGCATGCCTGTCTCAGGGACTCCCTGGTGGCTCAGACAGTAAAGCGTCTGCCCACAATGCGGGAGACCACAGGTTCAATCCCTGGGTTGGGAAGAACTCCAGGAGAAGGAAATGGTCAACCCACTCCAGTACTCTTGCCTAGAAAATTCCATGGATGGAGGAGCCTGGTGGGCTACAGTCCATGAGGTCGCAAAGAGTCGGACACGACTGAGCAACTTCACTTCACTTATACCTGTCTCAAAAGTTGGGGGTGATCCAGCCAGTGTATGTATACTATATGTGCATTTTTAGTTCTGTGCTTTCATCTTTCATTTATCAAGATTACTGAACAACTAGTACAAGCACGGCACTCCACTAGGCTTTATGGAAAACACAAAGACATGTGTGACACAGCCTCTGATGGAAGAGGTCAGTCAGACACGTGCTCATATTGTGCTGTTGTTCAGTCGCTCAGTCGTGTCCCACTCTGCGACCCCATGGACCGCAGCATGCCAGGCATCTCTGTCCTTCACCATTTCCCGAAGCTTGCTCAGACTCATGTCCATCGAGTCGGTGATGCCATCCAATCAATCTCGTCTCGTCCTCTGTTGTCCCTTTCGCCTCCTGCCTTCAATCTTTGTGCCCCAGGCATGATAGGATCTGGTACAAAGCTCTGTGCCAGACGCACTTCACATCTATGGAACCAGCTTTAGTCCCTTCATCCTCTCCCTGTTAGCACCCCAACTCTCCATGCTTCCTGACTCTAATGTTACCCATTTTATTACTAAATTCTGGTCATTTTATGCTGGCGATATCTGAGGCCACCCCTTCTTTTGGTTTCCTGTGTCATAGCCCATTTCAGGCCCCTGTTTCCTTCTGTCTGAACTTCTCCAATTGTTCCCTGCCTCTGGTTCGGTGTCTCTGGCTCAGTGTCTCCTCATCCAGGGCATACTCCTCATCCCACTCAGTTCCCAGCTTTGAACTTGCCCTCCTTTGATGTCAGCCCGTTATCCACAAGCTCCATGGTCTACAGTCAAACACTATCCCTTGGGCTGACAGCTAAGCTCTCCTTACTTCCCAGTTCTTCCCGGCCATCGTCACTTCCCACTGTGGTCGAACCCAGCCAGATTCCTATGCCTAATGCACAGTGAGGCCAAACAAACAGAAACATCAGAGTTTGGGGCAGAGAAAGGCTTATGCGAAGCGTCAACCAAGAACAATCCCTCTCCACTAGAACTCCCCAATGGTTTTCAGGCAAGAGTTTTTAAAGGCAAAATTTGGATCTTCAAGGGCTATGTCATTCTTTTAAAGACTGCGCTGTCTCCTTCCCTCCTGTTTTATGAAGAGGATGAGAAGGTGCCAAAAGCTGCAAGTGCCCAGAGAGAGCAGTATAAGCAGAGGACCTAAGGTTAGAAACAGCTTTGTAAGTCCTAGGAGATGAAAGGCCGAGGCTCCGGGTGGCTGGAGCATAGCAGAAGAGGGGAAGAAAGGTTAAAATGAATTTGGAGAGGAAGAAATGAGATTTTGAAGATACTGTTAAGGAACAAAGTTCATGTTCACCAGCCCAATGCACAGTGAGGCCAAATAAACTGAAATGTCAGAGTTTGGAGCAGAGAAAGGTTTATTGCAGGGCCGAGCAAAAACAGGTGGCTCGTACTCAAAAATCCCTGATAGTTTTTTTGGGGGAAAGTTTTTTTTTTTTTTAATATAAATTTATTTAATTGGAGGTTAATTACTTCACAATATTGTATTGGTTTTGCCATACATCAACATGAATCCACCACAGGTATACACATGTTTCCCATCCTGAACCCCCCTCCCTCTGGGGAAAGTTTTTATAGGCAAAATTTGGGGTGAGGGCTGCAGGGTGTGTGACTTTCTTGATTGGTTGGTGGTAACAGGACAGTGCTCCAGGAATCTTGTGCTCAGCCGGAAGGTGCCATCCTCCAATTGAATGGGGTCCTCAGTTCCTGTATAGGGAACTAAGATATACTGGTATGTATATTCCTTGAGGGGGCTTCCCCAGTGGCTCAGTGGTAAAGAATCCGCCTGCAGTGTAGGAGCCTCAGGAGACACGGACTCAATCCCTGGGTCAGGAAAATCCCCTGGAGGAAGGCACGGCAACCCACTCCAGTATTCTTGCCTGGAGAATCCCATGGACAGAGGAGCCTGGGGGACTACAGTCCTTGGGGTCGCAAAGAGTCAGGTAAGACTGAAGCAACTTAGCACTCACGGATATCCCACGAGGAGGAATCAGGACCTTGCTTTAACTGCAGTATTTTTTTTTTTTTTAATTGTTTGGCCGCACCGTGCAGGCATGTGGCATCTTCCCTGAACAGGGATGAAACCCATGCCCCCTGCAGTAGAAGCTCAGAGGCTTAAACCTCTGGACCCCCAGGGAAGCCCTGCACTGCTGTTTCTTGACTGCTCCTCCTGTGTTTCTGCATTCCCTTCCTTCCCTAATTAGTAACTGTTTGCATCTGCCCTTTGGAGCCCAGGGACGGTCTAAGAAGCTGAAGCCTTTTTCCTAGAAACAAGAAACAGGGGACAGAGAAAGGTTTTGGTCCCCAGGAGGGCCCCACAGGGTCCTGCTGGGTTTCACCACCACTGCTTGACGGGAAGCTTATCCTGAGATTGTTTTTTTTGTGATTCCCCAAACACATCCTGTACTTTTCCAGCTCAAGGCCTTTGCTGATTCCATTCTCTTTCTCAGTCATCTTCCACATCTGACTTTGTGGTATCCTACCCACTGTTCAAGGTTATCTCAAATGCCATTCTTCCCTGTTGCCTTGTCTGATTAGACACAGAGGAACAGTTGCTCTGTTGGGTTCCTCTTAGACTTAGTCTTCCATTTTCTTAGAACCTGATGGGCTTGCTTTATCTGGCTTAGCTCACTCACCAACACACATGCTGGAACCTACCCCAGTACTCAACAGTAGCTTTTAACAGGGTGTCTGGCCCTGTTGGGGCTTCTCAGGTAGCACTAGTGGTAAAGAACCTGCCTGTCAATGCAGGAGATGTAAGAGATACAGATTCAATCCCTGGGTTGGGAAGATCCTCTGTAGGAGGAAATAGCAGCCTACTTCAGTACTCTTGCCTGGAGAATCCCATGGACAGAGGAGCCTGGCAGGCTGCAGTCCATAGGGTTGCAGAGTTGGAAACGACTGAAGCAACTTAGCGCGCGCACACACACACACTGGCCCTGTTGAATGCTCAAGAGATGTTAAATTCTGTGTCCATAGCAGCTGTCTCTAAGGCAGTTATGAAAATGTGTCCATTCTCTCTTGCGTTATTATCATCACCACAACATTTGCATAATGTCTCACAGTTTAAATGTTCTTCATATAGACTTAAACCCAGGTGGCTGCTAACTTCTTGCCTTTGTATTTTGTGGTCCTCTGCTCCAGCCATGAATGAACATTTCTGCACATTGTGGGTTGCCCCTGTGCAGTCTCTGCACTTTTGTTCTGTGTATGTGTGTGTGTAATATGCATGTTGAAGGGGGACAGAATATGCCACCCCCAAATGTGCTCCTTTGGCATGTGAATTATTTGGAGCAACCAAGACCCAGCAGAATCAAAAGAAGCCTTGCACCTCTCCCTTCACGGCCTAAATAACTGAGATAGGGGGCCTGGTCCAGCGATAACATTCACCAGAAAAACTTACCTGCTTGGCAGGACAAACATCTCATTAGCAATCACCTGCTCTTCCCATCTTCCTCTTCCCACCATCTTCCCACCTCCTCTTAAAGCCCCAGGCCTCTTTCCCATTCCTTAGCTAAAGATGGCATATAAACTTCAATTGCCTGACTGTCTTTGAGTCTCAAGTTTTCTTGGGCTCCTGTTAAGTATGCAATTAAATTTGTTTTCTCCTGTTAATCTGTCCTAGATCAATTTTAATTATTGAACCAGCCAAAGAAACTAGAAGAAAAGGAGAAAATTTTCCACCTCTACAACATGGTGTGTGTGCGTGCGCTAGCTAAAGCAGGCAGACTTGTGTCTGTGTGTGCTAGTGTGTTCATTTCTCTTGGGCTTCTTGACTGTTTCTTAATGACTTCCCTCCTAGGCTGCTGTTTTCTGAGTCCCTACAAACGTGTGAATATGCACTGTAACTGTGGTTCCTAGACTCTGCTGGATCAGGATTGTAGCAAGAGGGCCAGACTTCCTTATGTAAGCCTTCCTGCACGTCCCCAGAGATGGGGATTTGTGGCTGAACTTTCTCAAAATGTCTGTGGGCCCCTCTCCAGCTGCCACATGTCCTGACATGTGCCCACAGTCTGGGATTTCACCCGCCTCCACTCACAACTCACACACTCACAACACACACTTGGAGTGCCTACGGTTGGCACTGGCCAAGTCTCCGCCCCCTCCCTTTGCTTAATCTTCGGAATTTCCAGCCGACCGTCCAACAGCTCCCAGCCCAGGGTGGAGCTGAGAAGGGCCCGCCCAGTTCTCGGGGTACATAACTAGCTCTGCGGGACTGCGGGGCCACTCGTCCTTCGGCTCAGCTCAGCGCACAATGTGTCACTCTCGCAGCTCCCTCCCCACCATGACCGTCCTGCGGGCTCCGACCCCGGTCTCCTCCACCAGCCCGGGACCCCGACGGGGCTCCGGTCCCGAGATCTTCACCTTCGACCCTCTCCCGGAGCCCGCGGTGGCCCCTGCTGTGCGCCCTAGCGCCACCCGCGGGCATCGAAAGCGCAGCCGTAGGGTCCTCTACCCACGAGTGGTGAGTGTCTCCGAAGTGGACAGCCCCGGGGGAAGAGCAGGGTGGACCACTGGACGCCGGGGCCCCGATCTGACCTGTTCTTTTTATCACCTCCCCTCAGGTCCGGCGTCAGCTGCCAGTCGAGGAACCGAACCCTGCCAAAAGGCTGCTCTTTGTCCTGCTGACCATCATCTTCTGTCAGATCCTAATGGCTGAAGACGGTGCGTCTGTACCCCTGGCCCCGGAGGACACCTCCAGCGCGCCTTCCCCCGCGCCCACCGCTGCAGCCCCGGTCTTCGAGCCCCTTAATCTGACCTCGGAGCCCTCGGACTACGCTTTGGATCTCAGCACTTTTCTCCAGCAACACCCGGCCGCCTTCTAACCGGGACTCCCCACGTCCCCCAAAAGAACCTGAAAAACCAAGAAACACTGGGTGTACCTGGTGCGCGAGAGCGTATCCCAAACTGGGACTCGCGAGGCAACTCGCACTCAGAACACTACGGCGGAAACGCCAGTCCGAGCCTGGGAGAGACGGGCACCGGCACGCCGGGGCTAGGCCGGGTGGGGAAGGAGTGCGTCGTTAACTTATTTCTCATTGCTCCTAATAATATTTATGTGTATTTATGTGTGTCCCCCTAGGTGATGGAGGGGTGTATGTAATATTTATTTTAACTTATGCAGGAGTGCGAGATGTGCACCTTGCTGCAAATGCAGGTCTCTGGGTATTTATTGGGCTCTGTGGGGTTGGTGGAGGCAAGCACCCAGAACTGAGCGAGGCCGGGAAAAGGGATGGAGGAAACCCAGGTCGGGAAGGCGCCCGAGCTGGGAGTCAAGGACGGTGGTGGGTCGCAGACACTCAGTACTCCAGCATCTCATCTCGCGAGTCTGTGAAGATTCGGGGAACCGTTGAGAATAAGGTCCCTGGCCTACAATCTCCTTGAAGTTGCCTCCAAGGGGGTGGCTGCGGGGTTGGTGGGCTGTCAGGAGGCTGCTCTGGGGCCGCCCCGTATGTTCTATGAACATAAATAAACTTGATTTACTGTTAGCAGTCATGTGTGTGTCTGTTTACAAGCGACGGTCCCCCACTCTCAAGGCGCCAGGAGGAGGAGGAGCCGCGGTCAAGTCCCCAGCCGGTGCTCCTCCCCGGGCCCCTGAGTCCCTCCTCCCGGAGCCACGGAACTCAGCATCTTGTGACCGGACGCTGTCCGTCGTTGCCCAGTCTGCGGTTTTTCTCAGTTTACAAGGGGCAAATCCGACGTGACTCAACCTCCCTCTCCCCGAGTGCGGGACTCACGGAAGTCACGTCGCGCGGGGCGGGGCGTGGGGCAGCCTGGGCGGGACTTCCGGCCCCGGAAGGGCGGCTAAGTGGGGCCTCCTCCCCCTTCCCGGGGCCGCTTCTGCAGCTCTCGAGGGCTGCGGATCTGAGCTGGGCCTGCCGGGAAAGGGGCGGGTCGGACGCCCGAGGCCGGGGGTA